>CM067222.1:55368211-55711608 GCA_034190945.1 Octodonta nipae | reverse complement strand
TTTATGATGTTTTGATTTTGAATGTGATTTAACGATATCATATACAAAGTAACTTTTGATCGTTTTTGAGTTATTGATTTGTAGTGTTTTACCAATTGACATATATATTTTCAATGGCATTTGATTTACCATGATATATCGAAATAGTTGATTATTTTCTGAAATAATTTTTTTAAGTTACCACTATTGAGAAATATTTATTTGATATAATTGAAATACTTTTATTATTCGTGCCATTAGTTACTTTTGATTGGAAATGTTTTTATTAATGTATTGAAAGACAGTTGGTATTTTTCATTGCTTTTAGTTAAATTGAGTTTACATGAAATATTTATATATATGTTATTATTTGGTTGATATTGATTACTACATTTTATTTGATATATTATATTGAACTTGGGAAGATTTCCAAGATATAGATACGCGAAACCCTATAAAATTTTTTGTGACATTAGAATCCTTAGAGACCGCGAAACCCTATATACATTTTTTTTACATTAGAGCCACTTAATTTTTTTTGTATTTTAAATATATAAATCCGCGTTACTATAATGCCGGTCCAGGGGTAGTAAAACCAAATGCATCGGCGGCGGCCCAAGTAAGGAATCATCGAACCCGACCAGTCCGACGGGCCCAGGGAAATTTACTTTTCCTACCGTACCGGTAGCACCCGAACAGGATTCCTACGATGGCCGATGGTATTTTCGTTGGGGATGATAGCCGCGTCACTAGATAATTTTACTGGCAAAGATGTCCCAAAATATTTAGAAAAATTGGAGCAACGTTCGAAATTAGACGGATGGTCAGAGGACGAGACATTACGACTATTAAAATTTAAGTTTGTGGGAGATGCCTATAATTTTTTTAAGTTAGATTCTACCCTAGATACGTTATCCTATGCCGATTTAAAAAAGAAGCTGATTGCAAGGTTCACACAAGTACGATTGCCTGGGGAAAACCAGTTAAATTTGAGTAGATGTTATTAGAGACACGATGAAGACGTTTCATCATTTTGTACACGTTTAAAGACGCTGGGTGGACGCGTCTTACAGGAGGATTTGCAAGGAGCAGCTCCAGAGGAAGAGGCGGGATTAAGGAAAAAGAATCAAGCCTTATTATTGAATCAATTTAAAATGGGGTTGAGAAAGGATCTTCTCAAGGATATGGGAGTCGTTCTTCTAAGAGAAGATAAACTCACTTTAGATAAAGCGAGTTAGTCGGGTTACAGGAAACCACTACTCGCATGCTCCAAGGCAAAGGTAATAATACAAAGGTTTCAGTTATTTCCGAGAGGAGAAAATGTTATAATTGTGGCAAGGAAGGGCATTTGGCCAAAGAATGTCATTGGAAGCCGAGAATGGAACTGCCGAAGAAGGAAATTAAAGAAGAACGGACATGTTATTTTGTAATAAATTAGGACACTGGGCCAGAGATTGTTACAAAAAACGGGCGCAATATAAAATGAAGAAAAAAATATAGACTCATATAAAATTAACAGACCGGGAGGGTCAGGACAAAACGGCAACTATAGACAGTCGGAAAATAGAAATAGAAATGAAAATAGAAATATAAATGATAATAGAAATTTGAATTATACGGGGACAAATCAGGGCAGATACCCGGAAAATGGGACATCGAAAGGAGCGATTTCTAAGAAAAGGAATGAGTTCGTGAACTCGAATGCGAAAAAGGGCGCGTCAAGTTCTTTAAACTAATTTCGCCTTCGAATGTTCCCCGGTTAGAAGGCTCTAGCGAAACACAGAATAGGGGAAATGAGATTAATGCTCAACATATTAATAAAAATTTGATTGAAGAAATTACTAAGCAAGTTTTAGAACAGTTAGGTGTAAAGGTTCAAATAGTAGAGAATCAAATACAGGACAATATTCAGAAATTAAAAGAAATTGTAGCCGAGGATAAACCGCGCCAAAGAGAAAATTTCATAAATAATATGAAGAAAAAACTCCTGAAGTTAGGACGGAAAATTTGAATAAAGTTCCACATGTTTTAATGTTAGTAATAAATGGTCAGCGGCAGATATGCTTAGTAGACACCGGAGCGGCGGTAACCTTGATACAAAAGGGGTTGGTCAAGGAAGAAGACATTAACCCGCATGGCACAAGGGATTTATCACTTTCAAGTATAACTGGTCACAAAGTGAAAACTTATGGAACAGCGGAAGTCTTGGTTGGTGCCACTTCTACTGGTCCTCATGAAATGGTTGAAATGGTAGTTTGTGATGATAGACTCTTAGGCAGTACGCAAGTTTTATTAGGAAGAGATTTTTTGCAACCAATGGAATAATACTGGACTACAGAGAAAAACCGACATTTCACTTATGGGGTAAAACGATTGACATGTGTGCAATGGATGATGAAATGTTATTACAATTAAATGTACAGGAGAATTGGAGTAAATGGTTAATGTACGTTAGAAAATTTCAGAAAAATAGTGGTCAAACTGAAGAGGATGCTTCAGACAATAATTATATGGAAATTAGGGCCCAAAATAATGAAACACCCTGTACACAACAACACATAACTGAGAAAAATGAATTAGATTGTTCCTTTGATGAGATGACTAGCGATGACGTACTGGCCACAAAAATTGTAGCGCCAGAATTTATTTCAATACCTCCGAGAACGGAATTAGTTGTCACGGTCGTGTAAAGAAGAAATTAACGGCAATTCACTGGTTTGCGAGCCTATCGAATTAGCGCACGGTTCCGCGTACATAGCATGTGCAATTGTATCGAATGAAAATAAAATACCTATACGTTTATTAAATCTGTCTGAACAGGAAGTGAGAATTCAAAAAGGACAGGACTTGGGTATTGCATTGATGGCAACAGAAATGAAAGATTCATCAAAATCAGCCACGATAGGAAGAGTAAATTTAGCAAATAAAGAATGGTTGAAAGAATTTGACCTTGCACATTTGAAGACTGATACTAAAGTACAACTTCAAAATTTGTTGGAAGAATATTCGGATTTATTTATGGGCGAAAGGGATCTTACCAAGCGCGTCTCGAGTTAAACACTGTATCACGTTAGAACCTGGAGCACAACCAATTTATAAAGCTCCGTATCGAATTCCTTATAAGCAAAGACAGATATTGCAGGATGAAATCGATAGACTGCTAGAAACACAAGTTATTCGCCCTTCAGCGAGCCCTTGGTCCGCACCTGTTGTTCTTGTATCCAAAACATTGCCCGATGGGGAAGAAAAGATTAGAATGTGTATTGATTATCGAGGATTAAATAGTGTTACGAAAAAAGAATATTATCCACTACCAAATATTTCGGATTTACTTCAAGGTTATCAGGCGGGAAATAAAGCTTTATTTTCGGTGATCGATGTAGCAGAAGCTTATCATCAAATTCCCATGGAAGAAAAGGATATACCGCTTACAGGATTTAGCACTTATCATGGACATTATGAATACTTAAAGATGCCCTTCGGATTAGTTAATGCACCCTCTTCATTTCAGAGATTATGAATGTTACCTTATCAGGTTTGACCGGAGATTCGGTTATGGTTTACTTGGATGACATAGTGATATATAATTCTGACGGTCCCAGAGAGCATATAAAACGAATTAGAAATGTGTTCGAAAGACTAAGAGATGCCAATATTAAATTAAAACCGAAAAAGTGTAATTTTATCGTAGAAAAAGTAAAATATTTGGGACATATTTAACACAAGAAGGAATTTTACCAGACCCAGAGAAATTAGAGCTATCAAAGAATTTCCAATACCGAAGAATGTTAAAGGAGTACGATCATTTTAGGACTAGTTGGATGGTATAGAAGATTTATACCGAGGATAACGGAATTAACTACACCATTGACAAATTTAACGAAGAAAGACGTGAAGTTTCAAATCACTTCCGAAGTTTTAGAGTCAATAGAAAAATTAAAGGGCGCTTTAACAAATGACACACTTTAATATTCCCAGATTTTAGTAAGCCGTTCATTTTAGCCACTGACGCGTCCAATACGGGCGTTGGCGCCATATTAAGTCAAATCAGGGATGGGCACGAGAGACCGGTGGCGTTTGCAAGCCGACAAATGAATCAAGCAGAGAAAAAACTATTCTACCACGGAAAAGGAGTTACTTGCTGTTATTTTTGGAGTACGACAATTTTCATGTTTTCTTACCAACTCAAAATTTACCTTAATCACAGATCACCGAGCGTTAAAATGGTTATTGACAATGAAAGATCCGAGCTCCAGATTGACGCGATGGGCCCTCTCGCTTGCAGAATATGATTTCGAAGTAATTCACCGGCCTGGTCGAAAACATGGAAACGCGGATGCATTAAGTCGAATGTATAATACCGATGATAACTATGTAGATATGTCGTATCTGGATTTCATAGATTATCGCAGGAAACATGCATTACCACAAATAAAAAATATGGAAATAATAAATGAATTACCCGATGACTTGTCTATAGTAAAATTCGTTACCAAGGAGCACTTACGCGGGACTGCTTTAAAAAACGCAGATGCTGGACAAACCGTTAAAATTACCGACAGACAGAGGACAATATTTATTTAATACTTGGAGAACGAACTGATAAGAAAATAAATTTAGAATCTATGTGGACAGGCTTACAAGAACTATATAAGATGGCTTCCGAAAATAATGAACAAAATATAATTATAATAAAGGATGATTTAACGGAGGAATTGTGGCAAGAAACGAAAGACATGGTCAATTTTATATTCTCAACCGCACAAATTAAAATTACTATGGTACATCTAAATCAACAATTCGTCAAATTGCCGTGACTGAAGAAGAACTTATAGAACTTATTTGGGAACGAGATGCGATAGTGAGAGAACAAAATAAAGATACATTTTGCAAAGGGATCTTAAACCATTTAAGCGAAGTTAAGACAGGAAATAGAGACGACGACGAGCTTAATTATTTTGTGGACAAGGATGGTGTTCTATATAAAAGAGACCATGAATTGAAAAGAGACCAGCTAGTGATACCGAAAACCTACGTTAATAAAGTACTTAGGGATTTTCACGATAACATCATGAGCGGACACGCAGGAAGACAAAAAACTTATCAACTTATACAAACACGATTTTATTGGCCCGGGATGAAAACAGAGATTGAAAAATACTGTGATACATGTGAATCATGTAATCAGCGAAAAACGTCACCACATTTTAAGAAAGTACCACTGCAACATTTTACGTCTGCGAGTGAACCATGGGAATTAACCTCGATGGATATCGTTGGACCTTTAGTGACTACAATGCAAGGTAACAAATACTTGTTAACATTTCAGGACCATTTTACAAAATATGCGGAAGCAATACCTTTACCAAATCAAAGAGCGGACACGGTAGCAAGAGCGTTTGTAGAACACATCATATGTCGTCACGGTACTCCTAAGAGATTATTAACAGATAAAGGCACAAACTTACGTCCACACTATTTAAAGAGATATGTAAACTTTTAAAAATTGAAAAAATTCAGACGTCTAGTTATGCACCTACCACGAACGGGCAAATAGAACGAATGCACAGAGTTTTAAAAGATATGTTGTCACATTATATAAACGACAATCAGAAAGATTGGGATACGTTTATTCCATATGTATTAGCTGCTTATCGTAGTCACGTCCATTCCTCAACAAAATATTCACCTTTTTTCTTACTTCACGGTAGAGACATGACTTTGCCCGTCGATGAAATAATACGTCCGCAACGAATACGATATGATTACGATGACAATTACGCATCTGAAATGATGGCCAGATTATCTAGAGTATACCGGGACGTTCAAGAAAATACGGAAGAAGCTAAACAGTACCGGATAAAACAATACAATAAAAAGACACGAGAACGACATTATGACTTAGGAGATTTGGTTTATTTAAAGGATATGGGAAATATTGTAGGTAAATCAAAAAAACTGACCAAGAATTGGGTAGGGCCCTACAGGATATTGGAAGAAATCGGCCCAGTGACGTATAGAATTCGAAAGGTAGGAGGTCGAGATGACCAAGTGTGCATATAAATCGGCTAAAGGATTTTAAACCACGCCAGACAGGCGGTTATAATAAGATAGAATCGACCGACGATGAGGAAGTCGAAACGATGATTTCGGAACCGAAACTGATGGAGATCAGACTGAAGATGAGGAGGAGCAACCTACGCCGCGAGTAATTCTCCCCGGATGGATCGATGTTGACAAAGAGGAGTTGAAGAAATGCCTGAGTAGCACAGAGGACCCTAGACGAAGGACTCAATCAGTAGACATGGAAGGTCATCTACGGAGGTCCGAGCGAACCAGAAAACCCCCCTTGCGTTTTCATTATTAAGGTAATGGCTTCGCCGTGCGAAAAACGGTTAAGAATATTTTTCGCGACTTTTTTTGTATTGGTCAGCAGTAAAACCCTTGCAAAATTAATACAAGCCCGGATGAGGGATGTAAAAATCCTGATTCCCCCTCCCCTGAAATCGCCGTGCGAAAAACGGTTGAGAATATTTTTCGCAGCTTTAATGTATTGGCTAGCTGTAAAACCCAAGCAAAATTAATACATGCCCGGATGAAGGATGTAAAAATCCTGATTCCCCCTCCCCTGATAGTCTACACCACATAGACTCCTTTTTTTTTCTTCCCCATGAAAGGTTATCATAACCATTCATTAGTTTCCTGAACAAGTCGTTGAATGCAAGAAGGGTAAATCTTACGTAGAATTTTCTATTCTAAAATGCAAAGATCTATTTTTTGTCCGAATGTGAGATTATAAATTTTTTGTTGCATTAGTGAGATAATTTTGTTCTCCACACGTAAGATTTTCCTATAGGACATAATGGCGGTAAACATAAACCAATTTTATTTTTGAAAATAAATACAAATTTTTACTTTCGAGATTAGAGTCCGAGAAACATAGATAGATAACTCAAGCGAAATGCTAACTAACGTTATATAATCGCCGCAGAAATAAAAAGATAATATGGTATCCTATGCATTCTGGTAAAATTATGAAATATTTTATTAAATGTAATGAGATAAGTATTCAAACGACTTAGAGTATTTTGAAAGACAGTAAAGTAGATGAAGAGATACTTTTTTAAGAGAAGAAATTATTTCCATGAATAAAAATAATAAGCTCAATACCGGATATGAAAAAATAGTGTAAACTATATAAATAATAAAAGGTAAACGTACGGAGTATTGTTTGCTAAAGGAATGTATGCTGTCAACAATTTTGTAGTGTCAAGAATACGGCCTCAGCATAAGCGGTATTATAGTTAACGAAGAGCGAATAATTATTAGAATGGATTTTAGTAGTACGAGGCATGATCATAAAGAGTATGACATTTTTAAGTACTAATTGTTTTGACTAGGTAAAGGATTTATCACAGGGGCTGTACTGTGGATATACAAATAAAAATAAAGATAGTTGGAAGGGTCTTTAATGAGTAGCAAAGATAAAGGTTGTATTCAGCTCTTTATAGCAATAATTGAGTAAGCTTTAGAGAAATTTGATTTGAGATAAATTGTCTCTTGTTTTTTAGTAGATTTTCTTTTCTTTGATTTTGTGTCACGAACTATAGGAGTCAGTGATGGACTCACAGACCTAATATCCGTCAGATATTGGATGAATAGCACAAATGTTTGCTATGAGCCAGGGCAATCATTTGGAAGAATATAGGTGGGATTTAATTTTGGTGAATTATAAAAATGTTAGAGATAGATGTTTTACTTATTTTATTTGGGATATAAACGGAACTTAACAGATCACCTTCAGACATTTTGAAATGTTGATAAATATGTTTATTTAAAGTTGGGTTATTTATATATTGTAATTGATTTGGGATAATTATTTTGAATTTTGATTTTGGTATTATATAAATAAGTATATTTTAATTTGATGATTTTTGATAATATTATTGGGAACATGTGCGTAGAATATGTTTAATAACATTGTTAGTTTGATTTTTATTTTGATTTTGTACTTTTGAAAGAATCTTGAGATTTTTTTTTGTATTGTTGTTGGAAATATTTATGGGTTTATTTTTTTTGCTTTTGGTTATTGAAGTTAATTATTTTATTGTAATATGATGTAATTTAAAGACTTGAAAAAAGGTCTTGTGTATGGCTTCAAGAAAGAAGTCCTCAGTTTCATCGTAATGGTCATGGAGATACAGAGATCCTGATGCAGATCTCCTACTAGCGCTTAGCTAAATACTACGATACATGAAGTCATGTACAGGGTATGGTCAAAAAGTTGGTAACCCGCATTTAGTAGTACGGTAATAGAGGTACACGTAGTGCCCATGAACAGATTCACGTCAGTGCGTTCAAGGACAATCGTGCATTTCGAAATGCAAAGTAAAGCGTTATAAGGTCACGAAAGGAATTAATGGTTCGATTTCAAGATCGAAAAAAAAAAACAAACGGTATGGTAAAATGTCGCGAATGTCATCGCATCAGAATCCAGTCAATCGGGGAAATGGATATCATAATTTTGGGCAGAAGTAGAAGCTTTTGGAACCAGAAGTGACTTGAGAAAAATCAGTAATATTCAGTCAAACGGGTGCAAGTTAAAACAGATCAAGGTTATCTAGGAGAAAAAAAAGGTTTTATTTAATTTTGGTAAATAAGACGACAGGCTGTAGAAAAAAAAATCGTCCAGATGTAATATTGGTGTGGATACACACAGGTTAAAGTGTATCTACACACGGAGTCGAAATGGATCGAGAGAATCCAGATGAAAATTAATTGTTTTGATACCAGAGATAGGTATCCGTAATGTTCACTTCCAGGGTGGAAGTCAGGACTTTTGGGAAAAGTCCAGGAGAATTTTGTTTAGTGTGGCTACCCAGTCCAGGTAGGGCTACACAGGTTTCAATGATGAAGCAATGAAGAGTTGTAATAAAAGATGGCAGAAGCCATGAAGACTTTTTTGGTTCCCGGACATAGGAAATGTCCTAGGAATCGGTTTGCCTGAGAAAAGGCAGGTGCGTTGATGAACGCAATCGACATAGCGATATAAAGATAAAGATGATAAAATATTGGTGCGAGTAAAGCCAATAACCGGACGACAGACAGCCAAATTTACCAGGGAATAAGTTCCAGAAAAGATAACTAGCCAAGGGAGAAACAGATACCGAATTATAAGTTCCAGATATCAGAGATGCCAAAATGATCCAAAATAGTATGAGTTCCAGAGCCAAACGAACTTCACTGTTCAACCCGGACAGCCAATTAGCCAGCCCAAATATATACAGTAACAGAAAGCAAAATTAATACCGTTTGATTCAAAGCAGGTCGACCGATTCGTTCACTAACGTCAGTTTCGTAAAACCGTCCGCCTCTCAATGTACGGATATTTTAGACATTTCCGCGGACGAGTGAAAGAACTTTCAAAAACCATAACAAACTTTTACTTTTGGCGTAAAACGTATAATTTGTAAAGACAATGTAAACTCTCAAAAGTACTGCGCAATTTGGACTTCAACCATGTTGTCTCCAACTTTGGTTTGCGTTAAATCAATTTTCGCATGTTACCTACTGAACTAATTTTGACCTACCTCATCTCAGCTGATATGAATTAGCGGCCGTTTAGTAGTGGAGATAGGGAGAAAATGCAGCGTCTACAAAAGCATCGAGTGTGTTTGTGAAGTGCGTTCAATTACATTTTGTAACGGAAAAGTGCAACTTTGTCAATAGACTTAAGTATAAATGCGACAACAGAAATTGTAATACAAAATTTCGCTTTACGAGGGGAGATCGAAAAGTTTTGGAATTTTTCAGGAAAATTCAAGGCTACTGAGCCTTAAATTTTTCGAAGGGGGGAGGGAATGATGTAACATCCCGAGGATGTTTACAAGAAATTCATAATACATTTTTTTTTTAAATTCTTTATTCTTTTGTCGGATATGTTATTTAATATTTGTTTACGTAAGTAAACTAAAAACGTCGTATAGAAAAATTCGCTCGTATTGCAGAAAATGTCGCTAGAATTATGAGATTTCACCTTTGTATACCACTTGCCTATGTTGCGAAACTTAACCCATTTTCCATGTTATAATATATTTTTTAAACAATGAATAGTTATGCATATCGTTCCGTTTTGTTTTTTTGCCGATTCATGGTTAGCAGAATGTTGAACTCTTGTAAGAGGCTAAAAACCAGGTAGACACGCAGTTAGAGAAAAATTGCTGATTTTGCCGACCTTAATTAAAAGTTTGTTCTAGAATTTTTTTTTGATGCCAAAGAAAGGCACGTGCGTAGAACACGTCGGTTAATGGCGGAAGATTCAGCCAATCGCACAATGAAAAACTCACGCGGTAGGGGGTTTTGTTGTTAACTTATTCGTGAAGATAGTACCCATATGGGAGGGGCTAAAGTTCACGAGGAACTAGTCCAGAGAATTTCCAAACTAGTTCGGGGCCGGAACTCAAGAAAAGTAGTCGTACGTGGCGCGACGGATTTATAGGGGACATAAAAAGGGTGGAAACCAGACTCCTAAGAGAGGAACGTTTCACCTGTCCAAATAGGGTTTTAGGAACTAAATTATAGAGTCATTATAAAATTTATCGTCGAGGGACGGGAAACGCGAAAGTCGCGAGTGTGTTTTGATCAGTGATTAGCTAGCTAAAAATTCAGTGAGGTATAATTTCTTTTAATTTAAGGTAAACCTTTTGGGATTAACGGATAAATCGCATCCGGTGAGTACCTTTACCTTTTACTAACCGAGGAGTGTTAGTGCCAAACAAAACCTGTGAGTTTGTCCGTAGAGTTGTAGGTTCAGATTGTGAACCCAGGGTAGAGGTTTCTTAGACCAGCAAACGGCCGGGAAGAGACCTCGTGTTAGGGACTAAGTAGCGTCGAAGTACGCACAGCACAGCTAGTTGTAAACTGGTAAGATTTCATCTGACTCCCTGAGTCGGCAAAAGGAACGAGCGGCAAAAGACTAGTTTGTTTGTCTTATGATATTATTTTAAATTTGGTTGTTTCTAGTTTGTTTTTTAATTTATATATGCGTATATATTATATGTTTATTGGGGTTGCGTTGGATAAACTGGCTCACCAACGTTTGCTGATAAAGGGGAAGACCTATTGTAGTAGGCACTGAGAGGGCTTAAATAGGGTCTAATTGTACCTGTCATTCCAGGATTAGCGGGTATAATTAATATTGTATCCCTTAAAGTTATTTTTTCATATTTCCTTGGGGCCAATTAATTAAAAACATAAATTGGGGGAGTTACATTTGTTCTCAAGTATTGTGTAACTACTAAAAATTGAGGTTCCTTGGTTTATATTTTTTTCGTTTTTGTGTTACATATCGGGATTTTTATTGTTTCTATTTTGTTTTTTTATATTTTTTTCCATTCATTTTGTTTTCTTCAATATATGTGTCATTTTTTTTTGGTTATTTACTTTTAACTCCTTCCTTCTTCCTATACAACCACCAGCATTTGAGAAGCCTGGGGACTTACCCTCTTAGAGGAGGCCAGGTGACGAAGACCAGAAGCTACCAAGGACTGAGAGTGAAGGCAGATAAGGGGCAGTAAAGTTCCTTTTATATTATTTATTTTCAGCTAACATTTACAGAGAAGGGTTCCCGGAGTTTTTCTCTCCAAACAAATTTTCTTCGGGTGGTGGCAGCATTCCCCTTTTTCTCTCAGGTTCTATATAATATATTTCTTTCTCCATTATACAACAGGTATAGGAACAAATTGTTACAGCATATAGTGGATATAGTTTTGTTTTTACTTAATTAGGGTTTGTTTGTATTCGTATAATCGGATTTTTCAACTCTCTCTCATTCTCTCGGTAGAAATATAGGTCAAGTTTGTTGCAGTTGAAGAATATTTTATTTTATTCTCTCATTGGTTATTGCTCTCTCTCTCTCTATCGTTGGTGGAAATGAAGTATTCAAAACAGACTGCATCGAATTTGTAAAATAACTCAATTTCTCTGCTTCTCATTTTTTGTTATTGTTTTCGGTTTTTTACAGCACACAGTGTAAAAAATATCGCTTTCATTTCTCATTTAAGTAAATAAGATGGCGGCGGCTGCACAAAAAAGAATTGATCAAGCCAAATCACTCCGCGATTTATCGGTTGAAAGAATTTCGGAACTCTTTTGTTTAGCGGAAAAGGCTAAAACTGATGTATTTTTACGCTCTAATTTCAAAATTCGTTATGAAAATTTGTTAAATCTTTACTCGGAGTTTAATGCTCAACATGGTAATATCTTAAGTAATTATGCTCTCTTAGAAAATCCCGAAGTTTCGGAAGAAAAAGATATTAGAAAAGATATCGATCAAAAATATTACTCAATTAGATGCACATACGAGGAGTTATTTGAAACGGAAGTGTCGGCTCGTTCTCTACAAGAAACTAAAACTTCTAAAGTGAAGCTTCCGAAGTTAAATATTCCTTTGTTTACAGGAGACATAAAAGATTGGTCACGATTTATTAGTTTGTATAATTCGCTCATTCATTCAAATGATGACTTATCACCGGTGGATAAGTTTCAATATCTGCTCTCGTTAATTTCAGATTCGGCTTTAGTGGAAATTAAGCATTTTGAAATTTCTCCTGCTAATTACAAAGCGGCATATGAAAAATTAGTGAAAAAATATCAGAATAAACGAATTTTAGCTACACTTTATTGGGAAACTATTGTTGATGCGCATAATGCTAACTCAGATAATGATTTGAAGATTTTGTTAGACATCTTTGAGGACAATCTCATTGTATTAAAGAATCTAAACTTTCCCGTTGATTCATGCGACTTTGTCTTTTCAATATGTTAAGTAAAAAGATTTCTCATAGTTTACTTAAAAGTTTTGAACTCACTATAGAATCATCAGTTTTACCTACGTATCAAGCTCTCTATGAGTTTCTCCGGAAAAATTGTCAAGCTAACGATTCGGTCGCTATGTTGCAAAGAGGTTTTAAACCTCCTCTGAAGCACTCACAAGTAAAACCTATCAAACGGTTCTCTAAAACTGCATTAATCAGTAACGCAGAACTCTATACCGATTCTCGTATTGTACACAAATGTAGTTATTGTAACGAGGAACATAAAATTTATAAATGTCCTACGTTTAACACTTTGTCTCCCAAAGATAGATTTGAAATAGTGAAGCAGCGCAATTGGTGTTTTAATTGTCTCGGTGCCACACATGTAAGCAGACAGTGCTCTTCCACTTCTTGCTGCAGGGTTTGTCACAAACAACACCACACTTTGCTTCACATTGATACCTCTCCTCGCACTATTGCAAAAACGGGTACCTCAGATTCACACATTAGTATTCCAGCTATTCCACAGCAAAATCAGCCCTCTACTTCTCAAACACTCACTAGTACTGTACCTACGGTTGATAGTACTACTCGAAAGGTTGTTCTCCTCTCTACTGCTTGTGTGGAAATTTTGGATGCTTTGGAAATTACCAAAAGATCAGGGTTTTATTAAATTCCGACAGTCAAACAAATTTCATTTCCGAGCCATGTGCCCGTCGACTAGGTTTGAAACGTTACAAACTTCCTACCAGTGTTGATGGCCTTGGACAGTTGGGTTTGATAACTTCAACCGCACTCTCATCCACCATAAGACCTGTATTTCAAGCAACTCCTACCTTCGATATTGAAGCTCTTGTAATACCTAAGATTTGTGGAGATATGCCTCAAGTACCTGTATCTCTTAAAAGCCCTAATTCATTCTCTAACTTCATTTTAGCGGATAAACATTTTGGTGTCCCTGGTCCGATAGATATGTGGTTCGGAGCAGATCTCTTCTCAATGATTCTCAAGGATGAAAAAATACAAAGTCGAATAGACAGTCCTGTTGCCTTAAATACTGTTTTTGGCTGGATTATTATGGGTAAAGTCAATGCTTCTGTTCCAAAATTGAACTCCTTTTTTTGTACATTAGAAAACACACTCGCCAAGTTCTGGCAGTTAGAGGAAGTTCCCCACTATATTACATCTTCTCCGGAGGATCTAAAATGTGAACAAATTTTCGCTGACACTCATACTCGAACCTCTTGTGGTAGATACATTGTCTCTCTTCCTTTTCGTGATCTCGAACCTCTTTTTCCTGATACTCGATTTCTAGTAATTAGCAGATTCCTTGCCTTGGAAAGACGTCTTTTAGCTCATCCCTCTCTCTATGATAGTTATAAAATCTTCGTGCAGGATTACCTCGACAAAGGACACATGGAAAAGATTTTAGAAGAGACTCCTCCTCGGAGTTATTACTATATTCCTCACCATGTTGTTATCAATCATAATAGTAAAACTACGAAACTCAGAGTGGTATTCGATGCCGCTGCAAAAACCTCTAATACTCTCTCCTTAAATGATACTCTCTTAGATGGACCTAAACTTCCAAAGGATATTAGTTCTGTTTTGTTACGTTTTCGTTTACACTATATTGTTTTCACCGATGACATTCAACAAATGTATCGACAAATTCTTGTAAATGATAATACACCAGAAATGCTTGTAAATATTCCTGAGGATTGTAGATTATTAGATCCCAAGTCATTTTATTCGGATGATGATACTAGTCTGAAAGTTTTCGGTCTGCAGTGGCAACCAAACTTGGATACGTTCTTCTATCAAATTACGCCTCTAGATCTCTCTTGTACTAAACGAAATATGCTCTCCGAATTAGCCAGGATGTTTGATCCTCTTGGATTATTATCCCCTCTTTCATTTCTTGCTAAACATCTCATTCAAAAATTGTGGTGTCTAAAATGTGATTGGGATGACTCACCTCCTCCAGATATCCGTGAAAAGTGGAAACGATATAAACAGGAATGCCCTTCTCTCTCGAATCTCATGATACCTCGAAAAATAGTTTCGACCTCATTCGTTTCCTGTGAACTACATGGTTTTTCTGACAGCTCTGAGTTGGGATATGCAGCTGTAATTTATCTTAAATTTCTCTATATTGATCGCCCTGCTCAAGTGTCTTTACTATACGCAAAATCTAAAGTTGCACCGCTTAAAACCCTTAGCATTCCTCGATTGGAATTATGTGGTGCTGTCCTCTTATCAAGTGTGATCGAATTTGTTGTCGATACTTTCAAAAATAAGTTGCATATAGATTCGGTATATGCCTGGTCTGATTTAATGGTAGCTCTCACTTGGATCAAATCCTCTCCACATCGTTGGAAAACTTTCGTTAGTAACCTAGTCTCTTATATTCAGGATAAAGTTAAACCTGAATACTGGTTTTATGTGCCCTCAATAGACAACCCGGCGGATTGTGCTTGTCGCGGGTTGTTTCCTCAATCCCTTGTAGAAAAGAAACTTTGGTGGAATGGCCCTATATGGTTATTGTTATCAAAGGAATGTTGGCTTCAAAAGGATATTCTGCTTCAGACAGAATGTACAGTAGAAGAAAAACCACATATTTTCTTAACTCTCTGTTCTCTAAACTCTATTGACACATTATTGAATCGTTTCTCCTCTTTGAACAAACTCAAAAGAATTTTGGCATATTGTAAACGCTTTATATACAATTGCAAAAACCCTAACTCTAAGTTATTTACTCATTTCAGTTCACTCGAGTTGTTTCAAGCACTTCTCATGTTAGTTAAAAGAATACAACATCTCGAATTTTCAGATATACTTGACATAATAGAAAATAAACGACGCTTACCTAAAACTCTTAGAAAACTCAACCTGTTCATTGATAGTGATGGTTTCCTCAGGGTGGGCGGTCATTTACAAGCTTCTGAACTTCCTTATGACAAAAGGTTTCCTCTTTTGTTGCCTCAAAATCATCGTCTAACTCAATTGATTGTTGAAAATTACCACATAGAAAACCTACATCCTGGTTTTCAAACTCTGTATTTTTTAATCTCTCAACACTTTTGGACTTTATCAGCTCGTACAGTAATTAGGCTTACTCTCTCTAATTGCTTACGATATTTTAAGGTTAAGCCCAAAGCTCTTGAACCCTTTATGGGTAATTTACCCGCCTCACGGATCTCAGAAGTCAAACCCTTCTCAGTTGTCGGTGTTGATTACGCTGGACCTTTTCTTGTGACTCCTTGGAAGCGACGAGGTGTCCAGCCTCAAAAGGCTTATATTTGTCTCTTTGTTTGTTTTGTTACGAAAGCTCTTCATCTCGAACTGGCTTCTAGTCTCTCAGCTGAAACATTTCTTTGTTGTCTCAAACGTCTCATAGCGAGACGAGGAAGATGTTCTCATGTATACTCTGACCAAGGTACCAATTTTGTTGGTGTATATAAAATCCTCAATGATTATATGGCCAACGCCGTAGCTACCGAGAATATTACTTGGGCTTTTAATCCCCCTTCGGCTCCACATATTGGAGGCCTTTGGGAATCCGCTGTGAAGTCAGTCAAATCGCATCTTTTAAGAATTGTAGGATCGCAAATTCTAACATATGAGGAATTCAATACAGTTCTTACATGAGTTCGGATCCTAATGATTTATTAGTCCTTACTCCCGGACATTTTCTCACTTTAGCTCCGTTAACTACTATTCCTGAACCTATTGTTACTCACATTCCCTGTAATAGATTGAATAGATGGCAATTGATCCAAAAAATACATTAGGTTTTTTGGAAACGTTGGCATAACGAATATTTACACACGCTGCAGCAACGTCAAAAGTGGAATGACATGTCGCGGTCTTTACATGTTGGCGATTTAGTACTTATTAAGAGTGATAATATACCGCCACTCAAATGGCAGTTAGGTAGAGTTGAAGAACTCCATCCGGGCTCTGACGGGATCTCGACAGTGGCTACAGTTCGTACAGCCACTGGGTCTTTACAAAGACCTTTCGTAAAATTATGTCCACTACCCGCGCCCTCCGGGTTAGCTGGCTGAAATACCTTGTATTTCGGTGGGCGGTTTATGTTGAGGATTCATTTATTTGTAGAGTAGTATATTTAGTTTGGAACAAAAGTTTTGGATTAGCAGTGTAATTCCGAATCTTTTCTTTTGTATTTTTTTGTTGTTTTTGTTGGTGAATTTTACGCGCATATTCATTGCCAGAGTCGCTTGACAGTTGAGACACTCTCGCTCGTAAAAGAACTAATCTCTCTAGTTCTTCATTGCTATAGTTTTAAGTGAAATCAGACCGGTCGTGAAATAGACACAGTAAAATCTACTAAAGGGCAGTGCGGGGTCAGCTCCTCAAAATACAGTCCACTTCAACACAAAGCGGTCAGCAGAGGAAGCAAAGACAAAACGTAAGTACTCTGGCATGATCGTTCTTTAAATAGTTACCAACATATCACAGTTAAACCCCCATTCCATTACAGGTAGAAAGCACAATATGTTTACTGTATAATATATATAATATTAGAGAAGGCAAATATTATTAATATATTTTGCAATTTTGTATTATTTAAGTATATTAAGATTAAGTAAAGGAGACATATTTGTATCAGTTTGGTCATTTAAAAAATGTGGTGAATTTTTATTTTTATTGATCTCAAGTGATTCTAACAGAGTTAATTTTTTACTTTTTTGTTTTAGATGTAAAATTTCGAAAGTAGTTTGTGGAATATGATTTTCATTTAATAAATGGTCGGCAAATGTAGATATGTTGTATTTCATAGCCTATGAAAATCATATTCCACAAACTACTTTCGAAATTTTACATCTAGAACAAAAAAGTAGAATCAAATTTCCAAAATGGTTAGTGTTTTAATATAATTAAAATATCAATTTTCACCAAGGAATGACCGAAACAATCATCAATTTCCTTAGAAATTCGAGTTAACCAGGTTTTATTGTATCAGAAAAATCATGTGTCTATAATAACAATATTTATTATAGAACTTGCATGTTACCATCGGACGTTTAGAGTCTTGAAAGTTTACGATGATCTGTTATTGAATATCTGCGCTCTCTATTCATCACATGGAAGAGTTATTTTCTATGATATTGAATATAGAGAGGAACCTATTGTGACCGACGTCGATGGCGAAAAATAAACCTAATTAAATATACCAAGTAGTAAACTAATGTAACTAAAATATATAGCAACGAAAAAATGAAACGGTCGGGAGAAAAATCAAAGTTGAAATGTTTGATGAATTGTGAGCGTCACATTTCCTTAGAGCCTCCCAACTCCACTGTCACATCCCGTCACATTAACTGATACTCCCACCACTCCCTGTAGGAGAACGTATTGTATGAACGACCCCTTACTGGAAAAACCTTATCTAATTATTATTAAACTTTATGTCATACTAGAACGAGCAACTTATTAATTTACAAATTAAAAAACAAACAAATTTTAAAACATTTCGGATATTTAAGACTATTTAATTAGTTTCTATTTCGTAACAAATTTGATATAGGACTGATCGTGATTACTGAGAAACCCACTAAAATTCCCTGCTACTATTTTATTAGCATGGTCAACTTGAATCAACCCAATGACGAAATAAATATTTGTCTTACCAGTAGGTATACAAGTAACCTATACCAAGATAAAAGTATATTAAAAGTAATGAGGACAACGCTGAGCAAAAAATTGTCTCTACTTTTATACATAAACTAGCTGACCCAACTTTTGTTCTGTCCAAATGTGGCCGGGTTCAGCAAATGTTGTTTAAATATTAGAATTCAATATACTCTATACTAATGTGCGAAAGAAAATCATCAAAAATCAAAGGAATTCCTCTTTGTGTGACCTACCTGGTCCAATTGTGAATCTAAACCATCCAGGTACTCACCCAAATATACACAAAAAAAATCGTTCCAGCCATTTAGGAGGAGTTAGAGCCCGATCTTAGTGCTACCTACCGGATTTAATTGTAAACCTAAGTCATCCAAAGACCCAACCAAACATACACAAAAAATCATTAAAATCCATCCAGCCGTTTAGGAGCAGTTAAAACCCGATCTTTGTGCGACCTACCTGTTCCAATTGTGAATCTAAACTATCCAGGGACTCACCCAAACATACACAAAAAAAATCGTTAAAATCGTTCCAGCCGTTTGGGAGGAGTTAGAACCCGATCTTAATGCTACCTACCGGATTTAATTGTGAACCTAAACCATCCAAAGACCCACCCAAACATACACAAAACAAATCATTAAAATGGTTCCAGCCGTTTAGGAGGAGTTAAATCCCGATCTTGGTACCACCTACCGGGTTCAATTGTGAATCTAAACTGTCCAAAGACCCATCTAAACATACACAAAAAATTCCATTAAAATCCGTCCAGCCGTTTAGGAAGAGTTAGAACCCCATCTTAGTGCCACCTACCGGATTTAATTGTGAACCTAAACCATCCAAAGACCCTCCCAAACATACACAAAAAAAAATCATTAAAATCCATCCAGCCGTTTAGAAGCAGTTAGAACCCGATCTTTATACTACCAACCGAGTCCAATTGTGAATCTAAACTATTCAGTGAGCCACCTAAACATACACAAAAAAATTTATTAGAATCATTCCAGCCGTTTAGGAGGAGTTAGAACCCGATCTTAGAGGCAGCTGCCGGGTTCAATTGTGAATTTAAATCTTACAAAGACCCACCCAAACATACACAAAAAATTCATTAAAATCTATCCAGCTACTTATGAGCAGTTAGAACCCGATCTTACTGTCACCTACAGGATCCAATTGTGAATCTAAACCATCCAGAGAGCTACCCAAACAAACACAAAAATATCATTAAAATAGTTCCAGCCGTTTAGG
The DNA here is from genome assembly GCA_034190945.1 of Octodonta nipae. NCBI lineage: Eukaryota > Metazoa > Arthropoda > Insecta > Coleoptera > Chrysomelidae > Octodonta > Octodonta nipae. The sequence continues at coordinate 55,691,911 of CM067222.1, read as the reverse complement.
AGGAGTTAAAACCCAATTTTAGTGCCCCATATCGGGTCCAATTGTGAATCTAAATCATCCATGTACTTATACAAACATACACAAAAAAAAAACATTAAAATTCGTCCAGCTGTTTAGGAGCAGCTAGAACCCGATCTTAGTCTGTAAATCTAAAACATCGAAGGACCCAGCCAAACATTCACAAAAAAATTTCATCAAAATCCGTCCAGCCGTTTAGGGGGAGTTTGAACCCGATCTTAGTGCCACCTATCGGATCCAATTTTGAATCTAAACCATCCAGGAACTCACTCAAACATACACAAAAAAAATCATTAAAACCGTTCCAGCCGTTTAAGAGCAGTTAGAACCCGATCTTAGTGTCACCTATCGTGTCCAATTGTAAATCTAGACCATCCAGGGACTCACCCAAACATAGACAAAAAATTTCATCAAAATCGGTCCAGCCGTTTAGGATGTTATAAAGAACGTACAGACAAACATTCTCATTTATATATAAAGATTAGTAACAATGCAGCCATCGACTGTTGGCAATGGATATAAGTTCACTGGAAAATATTTGAATTAATAATTTACATTTGATTTTAAAGTTGACCTGAGGTAATTGATATTTTTGTCCTTGAGAAAAGAACAAAGGGACATTAAGTAAACAAATTTTAAGAATTATGAAATTACCATACCCACTTTTAATTTCTTGCAAGAGCGTGTAAAATATAAAGTAGGTGCTTCAGCAATAAATTTTTACGATATGCAACAAAAAAATCATGTGCCCCAAAGCATGCCTATGATATAAATTTTTGGTCCCCAAGATATACTGAATATATATGAATGACCTAAATTTATGACCAATATTTAAGAATAATGCATATTTTAGACTTTTTATATCTTACGTATAGTTTAAGGACGGTCCTGATACTATGCGCTACATATATGAAGTGAAAATTTTCTGGACAGTCCTCAATCTATGCGTTAAATATTTAGGTCATTCATATATATTCAGTATATATTGGGACCAAAAATTTATATCATAGGTATGCTTTGGGGACACATGAATTGTTTGTTGCATATCGTAAAAATTTATTGCTGAAGCACATACTTTATATTTTACACGCTCTTGCAAGAAATTAAAAGTGGGTATGGTAATTTCATAATTCTTAAAATTTGTTTATTTAATGTCCCTTTGTTCTTTTCTCAAGGACAAAAATATCAATTACCTCAGGTCAACTTTAAAATCAAATGTAAATTATTAATTCAAATATTTTCCAATGAACTTTTATCCATTGCCAATAGTCGGTGGCTGCATTGTTACTAATATTTATATATAAATGAGAATGTTTGTCTGTACGTTCTTTATAAAATCCTAACCGGCTGGACCGATTTTGATGAAATTTTTTATCTATGTTTGGGTGAGTCCCTGGATGGTTTAGATTTACAATTGGACCCGATAGGTGGCACTAAGATCGGTTTCTATCTCCTCCTAAACAGCTGGACGAATTTTAATGTTTTTTTTTTGTCTATGTTTGTTTAAGTACATGGATGATTTAGATTCACAATTGGACCCGATATGGGGCACTAAAATCGGGTTTTAACTCCTCCTAAACGACTGGACGGATTTTAATGGAATTTTTTGTGTATGTTTATATGGGTCTATGGACGGTTTAGATTCACAATTGAACCCGGTAGGTGGCACTAAGATCGGGATCTAACTCCTCCTAAACGGCTGGAACGATTTTAACGATATTTTTGTGTTTGGGTAGCTCTCTGGATGGTTTAGATTTACAATTGGATCCGGTGGTAGGTGACACTAAGATGTGGTTCTAACTGCTCCTAAGTAGCTGGATGGATTTTAATGAATTTTTTGTGTATGTTTGAGTGGGTCTTTGTAAGATTTAAATTCACACTTGAACCCGGCAGCTGCCTCTAAGATCGGGTTCTAACTCCTACTAAACGGCTGGAATGATTCTAATAAATTTTTTTGTGTATGTTTTGGTGGCTCCCTGAATAGTTTAGATTCACAATTGGACTCGGTTGGTAGTACAAAGATTGGGTTCTAACTGCTTCTAAACGGCTGGATGGCTTTTAATGATTTTTTTGTGTATGTTTGGGAGGGTCTTTGGATGGTTTAGGTTCACAATTAAATCCGGTAGGTGGCACTAAGATGGGGTTCTAACTCTTCCTAAACGGCTGGACGGATTTTAATGGAATTTTTTGTGTATGTTTAGATGGGTCTTTGGACAGTTTAGATTCACAATTGAACCCGGTAGGTGGTACCAAGATCTGGATTTAACTCCTCCTAAACGGCTGGAACCATTTTAATGATTTGTTTTGTGTATGTTTGGGTGGGTCTTTGGATGGTTTAGGTTCACAATTAAATCCGGTAGGTAGCATTAAGATCGGGTTCTAACTCCTCCCAAACGGCTGGAACGATTTTAACGATTTTTTTTGTGTATGTTTGGGTGAGTCCCTGGATAGTTTAGATTCACAATTGGAACAGGTAGGTCGCACAAAGATCGGGTTTTAACTGCTCCTAAACGGCTGGATGGATTTTAATGATTTTTTGTGTATGTTTGGTTGGGTCTTTGGATGACTTAGGTTTACAATTAAATCCGGTAGGTAGCACTAAGATCGGGCTCTAACTCCTCCTAAATGGCTGGAACAATTTTTTTTGTGTATATTTGGGTGAGTACCTGGATGGTTTAGATTCACAATTGGACCAGGTAGGTCACACAAAGAGGAATTCCTTTGATTTTTGATGATTTTCTTTCGCACATTAGTATAGAGTGTATTGAATTCTAATATTTAAACAACATTTGCTGAACCCGGCCACATTTGGACAGAACAAAAGTTGGGTCAGCTAGTTTATGTATAAAAGTAGAGACAATTTTTTGCTCAGCGTTGTCCTCATTACTTTTAATATACTTTTATCTTGGTATAGGTTACTTGTATACCTACTGGTAAGACAAATATTTATTTCGTCATTGGGTTGATTCAAGTTGACCATGCTAATAAAATAGTAGCAGGGAATTTTAGTGGGTTTCTCAGTAATCACGATCAGTCCTATATCAAATTTGTTACGAAATAGAAACTAATTAAATAGTCTTAAATATCCGAAATGTTTTAAAATTTGTTTGTTTTTTAATTTGTAAATTAATAAGTTGCTCGTTCTAGTATGACATAAAGTTACGGCTAATAATAATTAGATAAGGTTTTTCCAGTAAGGGGTCGTTCATACAATACGTTCTCCTACAGGGAGTGGTGGGAGTATCAGTTAATGTGACGGGATGTGACAGTGGAGTTGGGAGGCTCTAAGGAAATGTGACGCTCACAATTCATCAAACATTTCAACTTTGATTTTTCTCCCGACCGTTTCATTTTTTCTTTGCTATATATTTTAGTTACATTAGTTTACTACTTGGTATATTTAATTAGGTTTATTTTTCGTCATCGACGTCGGTCACAATAGGTTCCTCTCTATATTCAATATCATAGAAAATAACTCTTCTATGTGATGAATAGAGAGCGCAGATATTCAATAACAGATCATCGTAAACTTTCAAGACTCTAAACGTCCGATGGTAACATGCAAGTTCTATAATAAATATTGTTATTATAGACACATGATTTTTCTGATACTACTGATATTAGTAAAGGTAAATATTATTAATATAATTTGGAATTTTGTATTATGTAAGTATATTAAGATTAAGTAAAGGAGACATATTTGTATCAGTTTATTCATTTAAAAAATGTGGTGAATTTTTATTTTTATTGATTTCAAGTGATTCTAACAAGTAGTTTGTGGAATATGATTTTCATAGGCTATGAAAATCAGCAATACAACATATCTACATTTGCCGACCATTTATTAAATGAAAATCATATTCCACAAACTACTTTCGAAACTTTACATCTAGGACAAAAAAGTAAAAAATTAACTCTGTTAGAATCACTTGAGATCAATAAAAATGACCAAGCTTATACAAATATGTCTCCTTTACTTAATATACTTACATAATACAAAATTCCAAATTATATTAATAATATTTGCCTTCACTAATATTATACAGTAAACATATTGTGCTTTCTACCTATATACTCATTATTATCTTACAACACTATATAATATACTCAGATGTTTAGTATTTAGTTTAATATTTAATTCTGACGAAGCCTGTCATCAGAGCGAAACAATTGTCAAGAAAATAATAAATTTGTGAAAATTACCACAGTGGTTAGTGTTTTAATTCTAAGGAAATGCTAAAAATTTCGAATAAATGAGTTGTTAGCGTAGTGAGCATTTAGGGATATACATATACAAACGTTTTTACCACTACAATCGTGTCTCATAAGAGAACCTATTTTAAAGGTTCTATTGAATTTATGGCTATATATTTATCTCATCCGTCACTTAGCAGTTAACAAAAGAAACTCTTACATTTCTCAGTTTTATGCTAGTCATTAAGTGTACTACTCAGTCTACGTTAGCATTCCTAAGATTTAACAGATTCAAAAAAGAGCATATGTGAGAAGATAGTTCAACCAAAGACTATTTAAAACTAACAAAAAAAAGTAATTCATTAAAAAGCAACTAAAAAATGTATTCCCAAAACGGACAGAAAAAGAAAAGGTGGTTGAGCTTTAGAGCTGCTATGTAATTGGGCGTTGAAAGCAGAACGGATAGATGAAGATGAAGTAAATAGTTGTCGAAAAGAAAGAAACTATACTGCAGGAGCGATATGTAAGATTGTTCATACAGTGTGACACAGCCAAATGGAATAAATTCGATAACGAATAAAGGAGGGCTTGTAGGGAAAAACGCTTGGACACCGCGATTTATATTTTTGAATGCGCATTTTTTCATCAAAAAAATATATAGGGTGTGTCATGTGACTGGTCAATACCAAATGTTTTATTTTAAATGCAGGCCCCTGTATATTATTTATTTTTTTTGGATTCTCCAGAAAATTCTAGACATAATTCATATAGAATGTCCTACACTTATCTCCAACCGTTTCGGAAATATGTTTTCAGATTTATTACAAAAATTATTATTACAGAATGAAAAATATTTATTTCTCAAATTCGCTTCATTACACTCAATAATTAATTCCCATTTAGTTCTTGGTATTCACATAGTAAGCAAAAACCATTTTTGCGATTCATTTTACCGATATGAAAATGTTTATTTTCGCCAAAACTCCTTAGCATCTTGTCTGCCTGCATGACAGTGGTGATCAGTGGCGGTGCTATTGCCGTTAACTGTATGTAATAGTATCACAAAATGGTTCACTTAACAGAAATGCACAAAATAACAACTCTACAAATGATTATTTATTTATTTAAGCTTATTTGTCCAACAGTATAAACCACTAACAGAGCAAGTATATATAAAACTAAATAAAGATACACCTTAACTAATTAAATCTATGAAACTAAATAAAAATACGCTGACTAATTAAATCTATCATAATAAACAAAAAATAAAAAGAAAATGACAAAAAAAACTCAATTAACGTAAATATTTCAATGTAAGGCCGTTCACCGTTGATTCAATCACAGCTTGAACCAGATCTCCAACATGACAAAAATCAATGCCAGAATGCTTGCTCATATTGGTGTAATAGTATCACATATTGTGCATAGGAGATTTGAGCAAAACGTTTGTTCGAGCCCTAGAGTACAAAAATGTTAAGCTATTTCTGACCTAAGTTCGAGGTACCAGAAAGTTGATTTTGATAAGTAGTGTCGGTGAATCAATATTATTATGAAGTAGGTGGAACAAAAATTTTAAGAAGGCACATACTCTGCGGACATTAAGGCTGACAATGAAATCTGATTTAATAATCTGCCATATTCAATACCTTATAGCGGACAGATATTGCACGTCTTGAAGTACAGATATTTCCGAAACCTTCTTTGAATTCGCGCAACAAAAACTTTGTGACACTCATAAAAAGGATGCCATATTATAGAGAAGTTGAGAACGTACAAAAGTATTATGTAGTATTTTTAAAGTCACAATATTTGAAAGACCTTGAGAACTTCTTTCAATGAACCCATACAGCAGCATTAGATGTCATATACTCAATATGATTCGTAAAAGCCAGTTTGCCATCAAAAATGATAACTAGATGTTTTACTTTTTCTCATCTCTCAAGGAGATTATTGTTAATATTATATGAGCATTTAGCAAGAGCTGGTGAAACTGATAAACACAAGGAAACAAATGGAAGTTTCTCGCCTATTTCACAAAAATTTTTCAAATTTGCCGTTAGTATCATGAGGAAGAATTAGCAAAATAGAAAAGTAGTTTCGCGAGCTTGGTCATGTAAGATAGATAAAAAAGTAGCTGCCAATGCTGTAAGTGATAATATGAAATTGCATATTATGATTGAGTTTCAAGAAACCCACATAATTCTAGTCGAAAAGGAGCCCCACTGTTCAACCTTAGCCACACATCAACTTTTGGAGTATTAAAGGAAAGCAAAATGCATCCCTATAAAATGATGCGGACTCCAGATCACTGTGAGCAAATGGCAAAGGTTAGATAACAATGCGATCAAATTAGAAGCTGTTTTGTTTTCTGATGAAAGCACATTTACACTTCAAGGTCATGTTAATCGTCAAAATTGCCACTATTGGTCTAAGGGGAATCCTCACTGGATGACAAAGAAACATACGCAATATCGTGAACAAGTTAATGTTTGGGCAGGAATTGTTGGAAATCATATCATTTTCATGCATGGCAACTCGAATGGAGATAAATACTTAGAATTTCTCCAAAATAATGTCGTGCCAACTTTGGCACACTTATATCCTGATCCTGTACACCCAGAAGTTCCTGACAATACAATATATTTTCAGCAAGATGCAGCACCGCTCCATTACGAAATATATGGCCGGCAGTACCTGAACCAAATTTTTCCAAATAGGTAGTGGGAGGCGCGGATCGATAGAAAGGTCAGCACGATCTCCTGATTTCACGCCATTGAATTACTTTTTGTGGGGATGTGTCAAAAATACTATATACAAAACTAAACCCCTCAACGTATATGAATACATTGTACTAGAATTATGTCATCATTGCATGAAAAATAAGAAAGTTGGTATTGTCACATGACACACCCTATATATTTTTTATTGTTGTAGAAAGTGCGCATTTAAAAATAAAAATCGGCGTGTTCAAGCGTTTTTCCCAACACGCCCTAATTTATTCTTTATCGAATTTATTCCACACTGTATATTTAAATTTTATAACTGAGATAATAGATATTTTTTCAAATAATAGATAAATATAACTATTGGAGTAATATTAGTAGCGATGTATGCGGAATGGGATGTATTTTAGATTGTTATCTAGTATTTTTTAACGTTTATTTTTCGATACAAATCGAAGCAATTTTTAAGATGAATAGAAAGATCTTGAAAGATTAATACACTTAAATTATAAGAAATACTAATGTATAGAATATAACAAATTTAATATGGAAATAATTCTATTTAAAACAATATGATATTTCTTATGAAGAAATTTACAGTTGTCGGCTTGCGAGAAAAATCTCAAATAGTTTTTTTTTGTTCTCTAACCTTCGTTTATCTATAAGCAACGTTTTAAAATCCTTCCCAGAAAATATGCTTTGTTTCGGCCGCCGAACTAAACGATTATTTTCGAACGTCGGCGTATACGCCAGTAAAAAAATATAAATAGTACTTCAATAAACAACCACAACAGAATTTAATATTTTAATCAGTTTTTAATAAAACTCGAAAATATAACCCTATTTATATGTATGTTATGAGTGGGTTCTCATAAACAAAGTTTTAAAAAAGATTTTATTTTATCAACACAAAAATTCACACTTTGAAATTACTTTATAACTTAACTTTGGATCTTAGCGATTTTAAATACGCGTGTAACAAATGTGAAAGAACTTTGTAGTAGAACTTGTGAACTGAACTGTATGAGGAACGAACGTGATAGAGCTTTAACGTACGAAGAACAAATGTGTTAAAGAGCTACGAGAAAGCATATTTGAATGAATTTATAAGTTTAAGAATGCTTAGGCATCATTTCCGTTCTGGACACCTGCAAGGCAAAAATAGCAAGCCTGCAAAATAGCGGAGTAAACAAGTAACAATAAACTATTGTTTGATACAATGTAGTTACTTTGTTGAAGGTTAATCCAATGTTAAGTTTTACATATAACATGTATTACTTTTTCTTAAATTGATGTTTGAGAACGAATAATGATATCTTTAATGCTGGGTGGCGACAAAAACAGACTAGTAAGGTTAGGTTAGGCTTCGTATGCCAAACTTATGATTTAACCCCTATGTTTTCAAACGGGAATGTTTATCTTATGTGTACTATGAGTACACGTTTTTGATTTAAATTTTCTTTAAAATAGCGTTACACTCTTTTAATTTGAGCGGCGCCATGCCTAAAAATTAAATTTTGTTTTAAAGTAAATCAATTGACCAGTGTTAACTGTTATTTTATTGATTGAAAGTGTGCGACATTCACCTCGATGCAATATTTTGAACTGTGTTTTTTGGCACTTGTAAAATCTTCTGGGTTACTTTGTTGACATTCATCATCGATGCGGTTATTTAATTCTTCTAAGAACTCTGATTTGTATACATTTTCAGATGTTCATGAATAATTAAATCAGAGAAAGATAAATTAGGGTGATTACGTAGACTACTCGATAGCACCTTTCCCCTAATTTTTGCCGTATAGGTATTGTATAAGGAGGGCAAAATTTTTATTTATATTTTCTGCACATATTGACACTAACTTCAAGAAAAAAGATTTAACTCACTTGTCAAGTTCAAACAATAGCTCAATATACTATCATTAGGTAAAGCTTGTAATTTCAGTAATTTTGATGTGTGTTAAGCTAGCAGAGACATTTCATAACGCCCAAATGGGACCTACTCCAGAATTTATTGCTAATTTATTACGCAAAAATTAAATTTATTGCTCCCACCTCTCCTGAGAAACAGTGGCTATGCTAACTTTAGACTAAAGTTAGCATAGCCATATTCTATATCTCCGGAACGAACAGCGCTACCGAGGTGATCTTGGTGGCGTATTTTATTGCTAATTAATTGCTATCGAATGGCACGAGAGCAAATAACCAAAAAATACCCCTTCATCCCCTACTGAATTTCTCACCCCCCAACAATTAATAAAAAAAATTATTTCAATATTTTGTGTTGTATAAAATCAGTAGACTTTTAATTGCTGAAGTTTTACCCTCATTACGATTTCATTTCTCCAACCCCTTCCGAGAAACTGTGAACACGCCAACTTTAGACTAAAGTTAGCATAGCAACATCTATATCTCCGGAACGAACAGTGCTACCGGGGTGATCTTGGTGGCGTATTTTATTGCTAATTAATTGCTATCGAATAGTACCAGGGCGAATACCCAAAACCTACTCCTTCATCCCCTACTGAATTTCGCACCCTCTGACAAATGACAAAAAAAATTATTTCAATGTTTTTGTTGTTGAAATCAGTAGAGTTTTCTACCCTCAATACGATTTCATTCCTTCAACGCCTTCCGTGAAACTGTAGCTATGCCAACTTTAGACTAAGTTAGCATAGTCATATCCACATCTCCGGAACAAACGTCGTTATGGGTATGGCCTTGGGGCGTATTTTATTGCTAATTAATTGCTATCGAATGGCACCAGACCATAAACCCAAAAACTACCCCTTCATCCCCTACTCAATTTCTCACCCCCTAACAAGTAACAAAAATATTTATTTTAGTGTATTTGGTTATTAAAATTAGTAGACTTTTAATTGTTAAATAATTGCTGAAGGTCTACCTTCGTTACGATTTTATTGCTCCAACCCCTTGCGAGCCAACTTTAGACTAAAGTTAGCATAGCCATATTCTATATCTCCGGAACGAACATAACGCTGTTCGTTCGAGGTGATCTTGGTGGCGTATTTTATGGCTAATTAATTGCTATCGAATGACACGAGAGCAAATAACCAAAAAATACCCCTTTATCCCCTACTGAATTTCTCACCCCCCAAAAATAAAGAAAAAATTTTATTTCAATATTTTGTGTTGTATAAAATCAGTAGACTTTTAATTGCTTAAGTTTTACTCTCATTACGATTTCATTCCTCCAACCCCATCCGAGAAACTGTGGACATGCCAACTTTAGACTAAAGTTAACACAGCCACATCTATATCTCCAGAACGAACACTGCTACCGGGGTGATCTTGGGGGCGTATTATATTGCTAATTAATTGCTATCGAATGGCATCAGTGCAAATATCCAAAAACTACCCCTTCATCTCCTACTGAATTTCTCACCACCTGACAAAAAACAAAAATTTTTATTTCAATGTTTTTCGTTGTTAACTTCAGTTGAGTTTTATTTGCTAATTAATTGCTGAAGCTCTACTTTCGTTACGAATTTATTGCGTCAACCCCTTCTGAAATACTGTGGTTATGCCAACTTTAGACTAAATTTAGCATAGCCATATCTATATCTCCCGAACAAACTTCGTTATCGGTATGGTCTTGGGGGCGTATTTTATTGCTAATTAATTGCTACCGAATGGCACCAGACCAAAAACCCAAAAACTACCCCTTCAACCCCTACTCAATTTCTCACCCCCTTACAAGTATCAAAAATACTTATTTCAATGTTTTTCTTTATTAAATTCAACAGACTGTTAATTGTTAATTAATTGCTGAAGGTCTACCTTCGTTACGATTTTATTGCTCCAACCCCTTGCGACAAACTGTGGCTATGCCAATTTTAGACAAAAGTTAGTATAGCCCTATCTATATCTTCGGAACCAACGGCGCTATCGGAGTGGTCTTGGGTGCGTATTTTATTGCTAATTAATTGCTATCGAATGGCACCAGACCAAAAACCCAAAAACTATCCCTTCATCACCTACTCAATTTCTTACCCCCTGACAAGTAACAAAAACATTTATTTCAATGTTCTTCGTTATTAAAATCAATAGACTGTATATGATTAGGAAAATAAGACTATACTTATCAATTATCGATATAATTATCGGATGGTTGTCGAATGTATCCATGAATGTTCTCAAATTATCCATTACCCTACTTATTTTTTCTGAATCCCGTTTATGGTAATTCTTTCTCGAGCCTTACTGCAATTGGAACTTTGTTGTTATAATCGATATTCAAGATTGAATTTAGAATTTATGCCACCTGACAAAAAACAAAAATTTTTATTTCAATGTTTTTCGTTGTTAACTTCAGTTGAGTTTTATTTGCTAATTAATTGCTGAAGCTCTACTTTCGTTACGAATTTATTGCGTCAACCCCTTCTGAAATACTGTGGTTATGCCAACTTTAGACTAAATTTAGCATAGCCATATCTATATCTCCCGAACAAACTTCGTTATCGGTATGGTCTTGGGGGCGTATTTTATTGCTAATTAATTGCTACCGAATGGCACCAGACCAAAAACCCAAAAACTACCCCTTCAACCCCTACTCAATTTCTCACCCCCTTACAAGTATCAAAAATACTTATTTCAATGTTTTTCTTTATTAAATTCAACAGACTGTTAATTGTTAATTAATTGCTGAAGGTCTACCTTCGTTACGATTTTATTGCTCCAACCCCTTGCGACAAACTGTGGCTATGCCAATTTTAGACAAAAGTTAGTATAGCCCTATCTATATCTTCGGAACCAACGGCGCTATCGGAGTGGTCTTGGGTGCGTATTTTATTGCTAATTAATTGCTATCGAATGGCACCAGACCAAAAACCCAAAAACTATCCCTTCATCACCTACTCAATTTCTTACCCCCTGACAAGTAACAAAAACATTTATTTCAATGTTCTTCGTTATTAAAATCAATAGACTGTATATGATTAGGAAAATAAGACTATACTTATCAATTATCGATATAATTATCGGATGGTTGTCGAATGTATCCATGAATGTTCTCAAATTATCCATTACCCTACTTATTTTTTCTGAATCCCGTTTATGGTAATTCTTTCTCGAGCCTTACTGCAATTGGAACTTTGTTGTTATAATCGATATTCAAGATTGAATTTAGAATTTATGCCATTCTTATTTATTTTTAGTCAGTTTATTTCAAAAATTTTCATTTAGATACTCCCAAGCCTGGCTTTTAAATTTCCTATACAAATGGCCTACATACATCTAACAAAATGCTATTTCAAATGAACTACACAAAGTGTACAAATGGTGCTATTGATTACTCGATGTAACTAACATAATATGCCAAACAATACGCAATGTAGGAAGATATACCTATAAGAAATAAAAACTTTATTATAATTTCGGCAGTGCTAAGACACACCAAAAAAATCATTTATTTAACACTATTTAAAAATATACTATTAAGATAAAGTTTAAAACAGTTAAATCACTTATCGTTAATATAACGGTACAAATCAGAACGTTTGACAACCTTGTAACAGACTCGATCTAATATTGGGAATTTATAGGGGTTTTCGCGGAAGCCGTTCTGAATCGGTTCAACGATAATATTACCGTAATTTTCTGAAAACGCCGTTCGCGAAACAAAATTACTGAAAATGAACAGATATAGAACTAAGTGAACGAGTCCCAAATTAAACAACGTCCTATAGACGATAACACCCGGTAACAATAGCAACCTAGAATTGTATTGTGAACCAAATTTATTGTTATAAAATTTGGTGATCTGGGTTACAGTAGTCTTGAGTTCGGTGTTCGTGGTAAGCAGTTATTGGTTCTGAATCGATTCTGAATCGATTCAAATAGTTCTTGCTCTGAAGCAAGGATTTTTAGTTCTATCAACCTTAGAGCATATATAAGTAAACGCTCTAAGAATTATGCGCTTCGACCTGATATCTAACCCACTCGGCTGTCCGAAGTCTATCGAAGTACGTTTAGTTCAGCTTTCGTTTGAATTTGAATTTAGCAGTTGGAGTTAAGTGAAAATAGCCAAAATTCCGTCTGTAAATTATTTTTAAGTTAATGTAGAAGAAATAAAATTGTTGCAATTTTATTACTAATTCCTGTTAGAACTTAAAATAGTATTTTTTCAGGAATAATATTTTTAATTAACAAAGATATTGGACTACAGTTTGTTTAGTGATAAGGACTGATGGATATTTAGAAGTATATAATATAGGTACTAGAAGTGCCACAATAAATACAAAAATAATCAATTTTCAAATTAATTAGCAGAATTGATACCCAAAATTAAATCATTATTATAATCTTTAATAATTTGCTGCAAGTTAAGTAATTTCAAATATGTTGTTGACTGGTTTAACATAAATAAAAAATATACTAGATAGGTAGGTAATTAATTTGTGCAGAACGAGCACCTTTTAATGTTTAAATTTTTTACATTGTGTGTAGGTACTTAACAAAATTGAATGTGTTATTTACTGTCTAGAGTTATATTTCGTTATAATTATTTTCAACTTTTTAGTAATACTTGGAAGTCGGTTACATTTTTTTTTAAATGTTTTATTCTAAAAAACATTAGCATGTTCTTTGGGTGAAAATATCCTTTGCTATACATTTACATTTTTTTAATAATACAATTTAAAATTTTCTAAATAGTTAGGATTATAATTTTTAATAAAGACACAGATATAACCAGGTCCCAGCTTTGTATACCACTACATTTTCTGAAGTTTTTTAATTGGAAAAAAACTTATTCCAAGCTAATTTAAAAATACACATTTAATTATATACCAATGCATATAAAGATTAGAATAAAGAGGTTGGGGTAAGTTTCTGTTGAAGTAAATGAAATCTTAAGTCCAGATAAGCATTTTCCTTAACATCTGAAGGGAAATATATCAGAATTTAATAAGTGAATGTGAAATTTAATAAAGCGGCAATTTTTACTTTAGTTTCGTTTTCAAAGTCGAATTTTACAGCCGATATAGTGCTTGCCAAATATTTAAAGACTGATATGTTAGAATTTGGCATAGCTTATTTTATATGTAATTGTGATGTAAATAATTTGGTCAAGTGCGAGTTGGACTCGCATATATAGGGTTCCGTAACACCTTCAAGATTCTAATATTCCAGTTTCAGACAAGCATCTAATGAGTGCATTTTCTTAAATTTGTCCTAATATCTTATAAAGGAAGCGTTTTGAATTTATAAAAAATATACACTTTCATTTTCCACACATTATTTTATTTGCTTCAGGATTCGCTTGATTTTTATAAGAATACATATGTATTTAATTTTCTAATTTGGCCCCCAAAAATTAACATTAGAGTTTTATTTTACTACTAAACTTTCAGGGAAACCTTTTATAATCTCCTGTCTCAAATTTGAGGCTCTGTAGATTGGAAGATATTGTTCAAAATAGGTCAAGTTTTAAATAATAAATTATTAAATATATTATTCAAATTATTTAAAAATACAAATCAAATATATATTTCAAAATTTAAATAGTGTAGTTTCTAAAGTGGGAATTAAGTCGACGTTTAATATATTTGTTAATATCTTTTAAACAAATGATTTACAAATATGATATATTTGTAATTCACATAATGAGCCTTTTGAAAATTGAAATTTTATTTTCCACTTAATTGTATAATTTGTCCCTAAAATTACTATGGAGGGTTTCTAATAATTTTTCTTAAAAATTTCAAGTGAGCACCAGTACTCCTAATTATTTTCAAAATTTTAGGTAGTATGGTTTCGGAAATAAAGCGAAAAATCAGAATTTTTTTATATCTTTATGTTAATATCATGTAAACAATTAATTTAAAAAAATTGAAAAACATGTATTTGTATTCCTCATAATAATCATTTGATGTATTGCATGATGCGATAAATTTTTTTTTATTTTCCGTTTAATTCAATAATTATAATAAATATTTATTAAAATATATATATATATATATATATATATATATATATATATATATATTAATATTCGCCATAATGAGCCCTTAGATTTAATATATTACTTGTACATTTAAACAATTATAATTTTTTATTTTCCATTTAATTCTATAATGTTGCCCCCAAAATGATTATTAGGGGTTTCTCCTTATTTTTCTAGTAAAGTTCAGGTGAGGCACTATACCTGTATTTTTTTTCAAAACTTTACAGCTTATGGTTTCGGTGATAAGGGGAGGGGAGGAATGGGTAAATTTTTTTATATTTTTGTTAATATCTTTTAATTAATTTATTTTAAAAATATGGAAAAGATATATTTGTTTTCGTCATAATGAGCCCTTTCATTTGATATATAACATGATGGGTTAGAAACAATTTTAAATTTATATTTCCATCTAATTCTGTAATTTGCCCCCAAAATTAAAAGAATCGGTAAATTTTGGTATATTTTCGTTAATATCTTTTTAGTTATTTTTTTAATATGAAAAAAATATATTTGTATTCCTCAGAATCTGACCTTTCATTTGATATATTACATGAGGCCTTTGAAAAAATTTAATTTTTAAATTTTCATTTAATTCTATAATTTGCCCCTCAAAATTAATATTAACGGTTTCTCCTTATTTTTCCTGTAAAGTTCGCGCAACGATCTATATTTCCTATTTTTTTCAAAATTTTAGGCTCAATAGTTTCGGTGATCAGGGGGGTACGGTCGATTTTATTAGTTTTTCCCCTTAGTAGTACCCCTAAAATCCAAAATTTCTTCATTTACGATATTTACTTCTGATCGGGTCACCAAACTATACATTGATACCAAATTTCAACCTCTTCCGTCCAGTAGTTTAGGAGAAAATTGCTGTGATGTGACAGAGGCAGAAATCCTGAGTGATATTATAAGGGTATCCGTACATTGTATATACGGAACCCTAAAAACGTATAAATGCACATTTAGACTTTATGAAATTAAACAGGCGCATTTCGTTATATTTTCAAAATGTAAAGTTTGAAAGCCCATGCAGTTTGCTAAATATTGAATGTCGGATACCTGAAAATTTGAAATAGAATATTTTTTGAAAGAAATAATTACAATTTTAAAGAAATGCTCATTTACATTTTATCAAAATAAAGATGTGCATTTCATTACATTTGCAAAAAGTTTAATTTTACAGCCCATGTAGCTTGCTAAATATTAATACCAAAATATTCTCAGATTTTTTGTCGTTTGTCGACTACTTTCAGGATAGTAATATTTATAGGGTCAGTAATTTTTAAGCATTTTTTTGCTATAATTATGGTCTATATGCCCTTTTGTGGAGTCATTAGTATTTAATTTCTAGACAAAATAAATATTCGGAATAATAATGCTGACTGGAAAGGAATTTCTCTATAGTGATATTCATTCAATATTTGAAAATTTAAATTCAGGAGATATTTTCAATTCCTAAAAATTTACAGGTTGTTCATGCGCACCGTTTAACCCATAGAAATTAACCACAAAATGATTTTTACAGATGACATAAAACCAAAACACTATGTGAACTCCGGTGATCCGATTTAGGGACAGAACAAAAATAGAACTAAAATTAATGAACCGATTCTGAATCGATGCAGAACGGCTTCCGCGAAAACCACTTATATTACTGCGAAAAAATTATTAACGGTCTCTCCGAATAATAGGTCAAAATCATCCATATACAGGTGGATTCAACTTAAAAGTTAACTAACTGAGTCATTATTCACCTTATTATCATTATTCACCTTATTATGCATGTTGTATTTTCCGACAATTGTAGTTAACTTTCAATAAATTGTTTTATGTAAAGTATTTGGGACAGTCTTTTTTCTGATCTGAAAATATGTAAAACACTTTCCAATTTATGAAGAATTAAAAATCAAATCTTCGTCATGTATAGTCTGAGTTTGAAAACGTTCTGAAAATTTGGTTAAGGAAATTAACTTTTACAGTTTTTTATTCCCCGTCAGATTGTGTGTGTAGCAAAATGCTTAATGATTATTAATTTACTGAAAGTATTTTAAAAATGAAAATATATTGGAAAGACTATTGATGATAATGATGTAATTTGAGAATTTATTTACCAACATTTCTTAGAAGAATTATTTGAGGCAGTTCTTCCGTCGGCCGATGGTGCATAAAAAATATTCATAGAAACATCAATAGTGGTAGTATTTTATCCTTAAATATATTAAGTTCAGCAGTACGTCAGCAAATGCGTGCATATTATTTACAGTATTATTAAAAGTTTACAAGAACAATCGAACATAATATTAATCGTGATTGATCTGTATTGTAATAGAAGAAATATTATGTTAAATATACATATACTGAATAATATAAGTTATGATTTTACCAAACTAAAATTAAGTAATTGAAGTTAAGGTTTTAATTGATTTGCTCATTTCTTATAATTTTGTTGTATTGCTGAAGCCCGAAAGATATAAAACACGCATTTAAGGCAAAATCTAAGCTGTACTGAAATGGGATACAGTGTGTCTCAAAATAAAACGAAGTTAGTTTTCAATTCTCGATAAGTCTTCTACTTTAATTGATAATCTGTCATACACGTAAAAACAATGTCATATTTTTAACTGTTTCTTTAAATTAATAATTGATTTCAACAAATAGAGTAATATAGTATGTTATAGAAAAAATCTTACAATTAGTTAGTTTTTTTTATTGAAGGAATTTGATTTAATTATCTGTTTCAACTTCAATTCCTATTAGATACTACATCTTCAATTTCAAATAATTAATTTATCTATATTTTTCAGAAACCATTTTGAGGAGTGTGAACCCAAATAAAAAAAACTAACCTTGGTTGAATGTTAAGTAGGTATTATATTATTCTTTGTTTGTATACGAACGGTTAGTGACAAACCATATATGTACCCTGTAGTAAGGGGAGAACTATCAAGGATTCGGTTTGAAACCGAAAAATAAACTATTTATGCATTTGTGATAATATTTGTTTCCTGAAGGACAGTTGTGAGTTATGTAGTTAATGTTTAAGCATTCTTTGGGAATAACACCGCAATACTTAAAATAACTGTATATCTTTCCAAACGATTCAGGGTCTATGTCGGACCCCGTTCTCAATGGTAAAGAAACTATGAGAAAAATTAATGGTCCTGTCGTAGTGTTAAACAACTCAGTATCGTTCATAAGGTTTTTCCTTGGTTTTGCTCTATGATTTTAATGGGATCACTGAGTTAACAGAATTCTTTGATCGCTTTTTTTGGCGAATTTTATAACAAAGTCGCACCTAGGAGCGCCACATAAAATTCTGTAGATCACCCTTTCAAATTCTAACAATGTGAAATGAAGGTTATTATTACATGATCTTTAGAAGTTTCGGTGCTACCCTGTATTTTATCAAATTAAATTCTCTTAGTTACGTCATACGTCACTTAATATTGTCATACATTTTAATTTTAAATTTTAGAATTGTGCCTTTTTTCATAGTTTCTGTGCCATTCCAAAAGGGTCTGACCGAGACCCCGAAATGTTTGGAAAAATATAGTAATTTCAAGCATGGTGGTGTTATTTACCAAAGTGGTTAAAGAACTGATATTGCATATAACAATGAAAATAACTGAGGTGTAATTTAACACCTAGTACCTTACAGTGAATATTTTGGTTATGTTATCATTTGGACATAATATTTGGACTTCATAATTCCCTGATACTTCGATCTAAATAGTTGTATTGATCAATTTTGAATATATGAATCAATCCTAAACAACACCGTTACATAATTGATACTACAAATGTAGTTCCAATTCGATGTCTCAGATTGCCGAAAAGTTTGTTGCAGAACTAAAGAGTACCTAGGCAATGTTTAAAAATATATTAGGTGTTTTTCTTTCATAACACGTAAACAAATCATTAATAGGGAAACCCTTTATATGTTAGCAATCATAGTTACATTGTCTTCTAAACGTTCTTTGTGGCATATTTTTGATTATTTTATGTTTTTTTGGGCAATAACACCTCAATCGAAATAAAACGACTTCTATTGAAGGAAAACCAAACATTTTAAAGTCTATTCTTTGAAACGTTTGGTTTTCCTTCAATATACGTCGTTTTATTTTGATTGGGGTGTTATTACCCAAAAAAAACATAAACGTAATCATAGTTACATTGATATTAGTTCTTTATAAATCACATTCACAGACTCTATGCTGAAGAAAACAAATTTTGATTATCAAAATACGTATTTACTAAATTGTTCACCAGTGTTCAATTTCAATTTCTTTAGTATTTAAAACGAAACATCCGAGTCCGATTCGGTGAATTTAGTGGGCCTTGCACCCAAAAAACTATCCACTTGCTGCAAAACAATAACAAGAACGTTTCAAGCCATACTTCGGTTTCCCCGAACGAACAGCGTTGCCGAATTGAACTTGCATACTATTAAAATAGGATAAAGGTAATTAATTCACAATAACAAAAGATTGTTTATAAACAATAAATATTAGTAATTTTCTCCTTAAAAAGTGTATTAAACTACTTGAGACGCTATTTTATAATTAACATTAATTCCATTCAATTTCTCATGGGTTCCAATATTAACAATTTTAAATGAATGATACATTTCTTAATTAATCTGTACTTCTTTGTTTGGTATAACAGTGAATACTTTATGTGCTTGAAAAATATATCATACCGTGTCGATAGTTGCTTCTGTTGAAGGTCTGAGCACAAGTTTAATTATTTTCATTCTTTCCTAATAGTATGTCGGATGTTTTTTCATTATTGAAAATATACTTTACATGTTTAAATTAATTGTTCTTTTTTACTTCTTTACTATATCTTGCATCTCCATACTTCTACTAATGATGTTTCACCGACAAATATTAGAATATATTTATCAACCTTTTAAATATAAAATCCCATTCCATATAGTCCTACCTAGTAGAACTCATTTAAACGCGAGCTAATGATGGTATGCTTAGTAATCATGTTGATTTGAGATGAAATAGTAATAGTCCTCAAATGATTCATCTTTAAAAGTTTTCGTTAAACATTATTCCCAGTTTTCGTTTGCAAACCGTTTAATGCAGTAATAACTTCATGAGTAAGGTTGAAAATCTGTACATGTATAATGTATTTTTGAGTCGTGTCTCCCAAAACATACAAATGTCCTTGAATAATACGTTGGACATATAATAATTTTGAGACCAGGTCACAAACCATACAAATGTCATCGAAAAATACAAGTATGGCGCGCTTAACTGAAGCAATAAAATCGTAACAAAGGTAGACCTTCAGCAATTAGTTAGCAATTAAAAGTCTACACATTTTCACAACGAAAACATTGAAATAAATATTTTTGTTAATTGTCAAGGGGTGAGAAATTGAGTAGGGAATGAAGGGGTAGAGTTACTGAGTTACTGCTCTGGTGCCATTTAAGAGCAATTAATTAGCAATAAAATACGCCTACAAGATTACCCCGATAGATATGGCTATGCTAACTTTAGTCTAAAGTTGGCATAGCCAGTTTCACGGAAGGGGTTGAATGAATGAAATCGTAACGAGGGTAGAACTTTAGCAAGTAATTAGCAATTAAAACTCTACTGATTTTAACAAAGAAAAACATTGAAATAAATATTTTTGTTAATTGTCAGGGGGTAATAAATTGAGTAGGTGATGAAGGGGTAGTTTCTGAGTATTTGCTCTAGTGCCATTCGATAGCAATTAATTAGCAATAAAATACGCACCCAAGACCACTCCGATAGCGCCTTTCGTTCCGAAGATATAGATAGGGCTATACTAAGTTTTGTCTAAAATTGGCATAGCCACAGTTTCTCGCAAGGGGTTGAAGCAATTCGCAACAAAGGCAGACCTTAAGCAATTAATTAGCAATTAAAAGTTTACTTAGTTTAATAACGCAATTAATTAGCAATTAAAAGTTTACAGTGAAATAGATATTTTTAATAATTGAAACACAGTGAAATAGATATTTTTGATAAGTGAGAAATTAATTAAGGGATTGAAGCAATTTGCTCTAAAATACGCACCCAAGATTCGAAATGGCGCAATTAATAAGCAATAAAATACGCACCCAAGACCACACCGATGGCGCCTTTCGTTTCGAAGATATAGATAGGGCAAGTCTAAAATGGCATAGCCACAGTTTCTTGCAAGGGGTTGAAGCAATAAAATCGCAACAAAGGCAGACCTTAAGCAATTAATTAGCAATTAAAAGTTTACTCAGTTTAATAACGAAACACAGTGAAATAGATATTTTTGATAATTGTCAGGGGGTGAGAAATTAAGTAAGGGATGAAGGGGTAGTTACTGAATATTTGCTCTGGTGCCATTCGATAGCAATTAATAAGCAATAAAATACGCACCCAAGACCACACCGATGGCGACGTTCGTTTCGAAGATATAGATAGGGCTATACTAACTTTAGTCTAAAGATGGCATAGCCACAGTTTCTCGCAAGGGGTTGAAGCAATAAATTCGTAACAAGGGTAGACTTTTAGCAATTAGTTAGCAATTAAAATTCTACCCAATTTAACAACGAAAAATATTTAAATACAATTTTTTGTTAATTGTCAGGGGGTGAGAAATTGAAAAGAGGATAAAGGGGTATTGTTTGGTTATTTGCTCTAGTGCCATTCGACAGCAATTAATTAGCAATAAAATACGCCACCAAGATCACCTCGGTAGCGCTGTTCGTTCCGGAGATATAGAATATGGCTATGCTAACTTTACTCTAAAGTTGGCGTCTCCACAGTTTCTCGGAAGGTGTTGGAGGAATGAAATCGTAATGAGGGTAAAACTTCAGCAATTAATTAGCAATTAAAAGTATACTGATTTTAAAAAACACAAAATATTGAAATACATTTTTTTCGTAATTGTCGGGGGGTGAGAAATTCAGTAAGGGACGAAGGGGTATTTTTTGGTTATTTGCTCTAGTGCCATTCAATAGCAATTAATTAGCAATAAAATACGCCACCAACATCACCTCGGTAGTACTGTTCGTTCCGGAGATATAGAATATGGCTATGCTAACTTTATTCTAAAGTTAGCATAGCCTCTGTTTCTCGAAGGGGTGAGAGCAATAAATTTAATTTTTGCGTAATAAATTAGCAATAAAGTAGCAACAAATTCTGGAGTAGGTCCCATTTGGGCGTTATGAAATGGCTCTGCTAGCTTAACACACATGTAATTTTGATTTTATGCCTTCCGTGACATCAAAGAATTGAATTGTTATTAGAAATATCCGAGATGCCCAGAGATAAATAATAAGTTTTTTGGTTGGGGCCATAGACTGGTTGTTAGAAACTATCTATTTTGCGTAACGAGGATGCATATGGCATTTTGTATTTGTGTGTCCTGTGGTCTTGTTATGATGTTTGATATCTCCCCTACGCCCATGGCCCACAGAAATGCATACCCTGCAAACTGTGCAAAATGCTTAGTTGGTTGTTCTTCGATTGTTAATAAATGGTGTAGTCATCACTAAAATTAAATTTCCTATTTAGTTGAGACATCATTCACAAGACGAAGCAGTCAAAACAGTAAACACTTTACAAATGTCACTGAAAGAAAACGAAATTTTTACTACTCTTGCACACTGGTTGTCTATAAATAACAACTTAATGATTTACATTTTATTTTTTAATATCATAAACCATTTATAAAATCTCGATCAAATCTAATCGAAAGGACCAAGTAGCATAGAAGTAAATATTCCGCTTCAGTAGGTATTTTACTCTAGATAAAGTAATAACTAAGCATATAGGGCCTTTGTGAAGATGTTTCACAACGTAGTCATTCCTATTTAAAGAAATAAGGGTTTAAAATTACAGCCATGGAATTAATAGACAAAATTGTTGTCAGTTCTTCATGCAAAGTCGTAAACCTCTCACCATAAACGTTGTATATATATATCAGAATACCTAGTACTAGAATTTGTTGTTAATAGGGTAACAGAATTTAAATAATTTTTTTATCAAAATAATTGACGTCAGATTGTGAGATTCCATAAAAAATTGGACTCATAGAATTTATTCAGTCCATACTTGATGGAGATTTATTATGAGAATTAACTGACACTAATTTCAACTGAAATTTTCATTTATTATATAAATTATAAATTTATTTTAAGAAACTTTTCACAGCGTTCAATATCTTTATCGGGAATTGATTATGTACCTCTGAGGTTCCGAAGAGTGCTATCGTTTTGAAACAAATTGATTTCACAACATTTCGATAGCTTTAGATCTGCTCTCATCATCGTTGAATGATGTATAATTTAGATCTGTGGCATTCTTAAATGCTTATGAACTCATGTTTCAAACAAACGGCGTGTAATAATTTCCAAATTTGCACAAATAGCAACAATTTTTCGCAAAGAACAACAGAATAATTGTTCAATCAGAACGAATTTACCTATTTTGTTGAATTATGGTGGGTTTGTATTACTTATACTGATGTCAGTAGGTCACAAGGATCAGTGTTTAGTGTCTAAATTGCCCTTTAAGCAATTTATGGCAACAACTAGTTTTGCGTGTCTTAGTCAAAATTGTAGATCACAAATTAATTCTAAACATACATTATTTTTCACAAATATAAACAATATTAGTAAAACAAATGATTTGAAGATTTTATGTTACGCTGTTGAAGCATTAACAATTTATTGTAAAAATAAATAAATAGTGGCGATATTTTAATTTTGTGATCAATAAATGAAGGCTAAATTAGTATGTTTGGTAATAATATATATCTATAATATACCACAACAGGCTTCAGTAAAAAAGCCCAAAATATTTACCAAGGAACTGCCAGTTTCTATTATAAATAAAATAATAATGTCATTATAGGTTAACTAAAAGACAAAACAAAATCAAATTGAAAAAAAAATAAATCTCGCATTAGTTGGCCTTGACTCCAACAAAGATTTTTTTATAAAAATACAGTACTTGTCAAATGAAATTAGAGCACACATAGTTTCAAACAAAATTAGTTTCACAAATGAAGAAAAACAAGATATGTTAAGTTTATTACAAATTAGATGGAAACAGTATAACGGAAAACCTCTTGCTGTTGTGGAGGCATCCATCATAATACTGACTAGCTCAGCAAAGCACATCTCAAAATGGTGGGTGCGATTTTTTTCTTTTTTTTGTTTCCAACTTTGGACACCTTAGAGAGGGCGCCAGACACACACAAACATATAGGCAGCAAAATAAGACCAATTTTACACTCACAATTATATTTACAATTTTATAACAGATAATTTATATTGACAATTTTAAAAGAGTGGCCAAGCCAAATACAGTTCTTTCAATTACAATAGGACAGTTTGATCAATATACCATCAGTAAGTAATGATTTTAGACTTATCTGGTGCAATGCTCTCTGGTTATGGCCGGACTGTCTGGTGCCTCAGCTGTATCGGGAGAGAGAGAGAGAGAGAGAGCCAGTTGATTTAGAGGGTTCCGAAGCCTTCTAGGTAGCCGTGACTTTACTGCTTGGAGCTTCCCTGACGACTAGTAGCAGTAAATAGTCGCCCCTATGGTGGTAGGTGCTATTCCTCTAGCGTCCTTGGGTCCAGCTCATTTTTGTGCATGCAGGAAAAAGATAAAACAGAGAATTAGTACGTGCTACCCCTTGATTCGACTTGCTGAACTCCCCCAAAATTCTAAATTCAGCCCCGGTTTGGAACTGACATACGATAAGTCACTTGAATGTCTATGCAATATAACGATAGAGTCTCTATTTACATTGATATTTATGGTCCACTATTATTACAATAATGTTCTTTGATATTAAATCAAACTATTTTTGAATTATAGATAAACCGAAAATACAATTTCAGAAAAACTTCCTACTCTCTGCAAGAGAGGTACGATAAGGTATTACAATAATTATTACAAAAATGAAGATTCAATTTCTCGAAAAAATATACTAAAATAAGATAACTGATTGGATCCAAACATATGCTAATACAAAAATAAAGATAACAGATTTGATCATATGCTAATACAAAAATAAAGATAACAGATTTGATCATATGCTAATACAAAATAAAGATAACAGATTTGATCAAAACTCTACGATACCAGAACGATATTCCTTAGATAGCAAGGAAAATATTATAAATAAGACAAATTTCCTGTTTATTTACTTTAGTGAAAAGATAATGTTTTCTAAGTACTATTAACTTCGGTTGATTTTATTTATTTCACCTGACTGAAGGTCATGGAAATTTTCATAAATCTTTCCAAATTTATAAACAATTTGGTGTGATAGTTACCACCTTTATACGGTGTGAAGGAGTTTCAGCAAGTATCTTGTATGAACAAATTAAATAAAAAATTATTAATAATAACGCCCGCAAATAGATATACATATATTCACATATATAGCTAGGTAAATTGCAGCTAATAAAGAAAACAACTGAAAGAGAAGTTATATATGACATAAGTAAAATATCGGAAAATTGTTCTGTGCTACTTCTAAAATCTAGCAAGAAAAACCCTAGTCAGCTAACTGTAAATCAAATACGTTCCCTAATTTAAAGAGAGGTTACGAAGTAAGTCATATAAAAACAATTCACAGTGAATGTGTTTAAATTTAATTAAAAAAATAAAAGTAATCTAGGTAAGACTTTAGATATAGAAAAATCACTTACTTCGCTTTCCTCCTCTGCTAAGTAGACTAGGTTGGCATCCAAATTTCCCAGATTAGCTTCCCCTTTTCCTTCAAACCTAGCAATGGTGGTCTCGGAAAGCAAACAAAATGGCTTCACTGTACGTGATTGCTACGGAAAATCAGGAATTCTCCCTTTCAGCTACAACCCTAGAAAATGATAAAACCACAGTTTCTGTTCCTAGTTTATAAGAGAGATGTAATTAAAGAGAAAAATTAATATATATATATATATATATATATAAAGGCAAAAAGCAGTAGCACCAAGCACGTGTTCCAATAGGAAGGTTATAAAAAAATTATAAAAAAAATTTGATTCCTTTTCACCACCTAAACAAGAAAAGAAAATAGATCATGTAGAGTAAATACTTAAACAATGCGACGAAGCTATATGATGAACTCTGGTCGGGAAAACATCTTCACACAGCTTCCGAATTTCAAGCTACGATAAAAAATAAGACATGTGCATATATACATATATCTACGATAGATTAAAGATAAATCGATATTTCAATTGATCGGTATTTTGACCATCAATTATACTATAAGAAACGGTACAGATAATTTAATCGCGAGAAAAGAATATATACTTGCTTTACTCACTTTCTTCGGTAATCGAAACGGTACGATAAGATAAAAATGGCTTCCTGAAAAATGCCAGGCAATATAGATCTGGTCTCGTCGATTGACAAAAAGGAAGAGAGAGAGCTCAAAAACGTGAATTTTCGCCGGTACCCAGCAAATCAATACCGCGCAGGTTTCTTAATGCGGTAGACGATACACAGAGTCGAAATGAGAATTAATTCAAAGACAAATAAATGGATTAATATTACCGATTTAGTTCATTGTACGAGTTACATTATGAAAATTAATCATTAGGCGATATAAGGGATGACGAAACATAATTTTAGAATTAAATAATCAGCCATGCAAAGCGAATAAAATGAAATTTGAGGAATATTTAATTTAATAACAGCTGAAAGCGAGATACTAATGTTTTACGTACCTGAGATGATATTCTGAACTCAACAGGGTTGGCGTACAAATTTTACTTAAAACCAAAATATAGAAAAATTATTAACATTTGCCCAAAGTGACGATTTAATCGTTACAACAGTACGAAAACAGGCCAAAAGTTTTTGAGTTATATCTGAAAAATCAACAGCCGCATAGACCATTATGCATTTTTTTTTCGAATATTAATTAAGTGCTCAAACTAAACACCTTCTTCTTGAGCACACAAAGGAGTACGTCGGTTTAAATTGTTGACATTACTAATAATATCTCTTTTTCTAATCAATCTGGATTGTGAAATGATAGTTTAACTAAATTCTTCTATCGTATACTCTGCTTTTCAAAGTGCCTCAGAAAAATGTATTCAGACTTGTAATGTCGAAACACCTTGCCGGCCATGTTACCTACCCCGAATTCTCTACCCATTTATGTCGAAAACTTTGATCTAAATAATCACAAAAAGCTCTAATATTATGTGGAAGGGCCTCGTTATGCTGGAATCCGCACCTAAAATAGTTGATAAGCGAGAACTCATCGATATTTTCCAAATTAGGTTCTCAAGAAAGTAGGATAGGTTTCCTTTGAAAGTCACTTGAAAAAATTAGCTCCGAATATTTGATCATTACAAATTCCAGCCCATACATTTAAACCGAAAACGATTTTGCGGCCTGACTTCCCTATGGTGTCCAGGGTTACTTTGTCTCCTAATATTATTTGTATGGAAGACGCTACAGTTTGAAAAAACACTTTCGTTTAGTCCAAATAATGGTTTTCAAACAATCCCGAGTACGATTCCTATTTAAGAGCCAATGCTAAAACTAAATTCCTCAGAATCACCTGGACTTAGATTACAAAATGTACATTTCCCACAACTGGTAAATGTCTATTTTAAATATTTTAAACTACTTTCTTTAAACTTCCTCCAATCGCTAGTCTGTGCTACATCCACAACTGACGAAACTTACTAGTTGATTTTAAACGGTTGGTAATTATCTAAAAACGATAGCGATAAAATGTTCCAATTTTTTAATGTTAAATTTATGAAATTTTGTTTTACCTCCACACTTTTTCTATCTCCAATTTTCTATTTCTTTGGAATTCTTCGGAAGTATTCGGAAAATTTAATAAAAAAACACTAAAGCACAAGCACTAAGTACTTAAGCAATTTTGGGGCCCCAATTAACTTCGTCATATCTCCTGTAGTTTCCGAGTGGGTGTCGTTTCGAATTACCCTGTATAGTAGGTGGTTTATTTTATGTCGTATTTGCTGTTTTTTATTTTTTATGTTAAAGCCATAATTAGAGTTACTGAGTATGTTGGAGAGCAAATACAGAACCATAAAGAACTTGTACGTCTCCTCGTAGAATCCCTTGTCGAATATATAGTTCCTGTGTCTGTAAAGTTTCTAATTCAGAACTTATGCTAATATTTTTTTATGACGCAGCTATGATTTCGCAACTTTTGTTTGTGGAGTTCTAAAACAGTTACCGCACCTACATAAACAACGGCAAGGCATTCAGCAAGATTTGGACTTATGTTAGTTTATTTGCAATAATGTCATTAAATTTCTTTAAAATATTGTTTATCTGTCTATTAATTTTCAGTAGCCGTTACTTGGTACTTGATAGAGGTTTTTGCCTGATAAAGTAAATGAAGTTTACCTCTAAACACGTTTCTTCTTGATGTATTATACTGGTGCTCATGATTTCGTCATTTTTATTATGTGCTGTTTCATTGAGATCTGGCTCTGGTTGACTCATTCCCACTACAATTTCAACTTCTATTCTTCTCGTATTTATCGTTCATTTCTATTGTTTATGAATAACTGTCGCCTCTGATCTAAGGTATTCTAATATGACTTGTTTCTTAATTGTGGAAATTTTTCGGGCATTACCTTATTGAGTTCCATATTATACGTTTCCATTTTATTCAACTTCCGCGGTTTCTTATCTGTAGGTGTGTCTTGGGTGGGTCGAACAGTGCGTTCGGCAGACCTTTCAGAGTTGGCTTTTTTGCATTATTATCAATTCGTTGTTTCCTTGCAGGTTGTGTAGTAGGTCCAATTTCGTCTGAAATGATCTGTATAAACTGGTCTTAGAAAAGTTCTGAGGACAACTTTTATTTGCCTCGAACTCCACAGTAGTATTACTAAGATATTACAAAACTTTTTACCCTAATCGCAATACCTTTTGGTGATAGGTTGAAAAATGTTGTGTTGTTTCTGTTATAAACCAAGAGCTCCACAGGTTTTCCAGTAGCATTAGTATTATAAATGATCCTTTTAATTTATCATACTCTCCTTTGTATATTTAAACATATTCCCATTTACACCAACTCATTTGTTATTCTTAATTTCCCAATATTTCAAATGTGCTGTCATGAATTTCGTTCTCATTGTGCAACAGATAATAGCGACCGAATTCCACTAATGTAGCATGATGCCGCCCTGCCAAGACAAAATACAATAAATTGATACATTAATTTCTTGCAAACTTTTTTAGACAGCTCTATCTAAAAGCTGGGTTGATAAAAAAATAGACAGCAATATCTACATTAAACATTAGTAACTCATAATATAATATTACACTCTGCGTATGATGTATATATTTTCTCCACAGAAAAGTAAACATTTCGGTCCTCTTCACCAGTTCTCTTATATTCATTTCTTATTCTGCAAATTAGAGTTTTCACGTCACTGATATTTACGTCACAGGGTCACATCAGAAATGGCGACTCGTAAGTATGGGAGAAAAAGCATACAGACAGACACACTGTATTATCTGGGCTGTATAAACTACTATTTCCATGCTTTTGGAAGCTCACTGAACTTGAGAGTCCTGGAGAGTGCAAACGCCCCACCGCCCACACCTTTGGGCCTGCTCTTTAGTCACTAAATAGTTTGTTAGTGTACTAAATAGTAAAAAATATCTTCAGACGTTTCTCACTCATTCATTCAACATGTTAAGAAGTAAGTTGACTAAAATGATCCTGAAATATAGGGATATCCGTGCGGCAAATCATTTAAAATATTTTGTGGCATTTTACAGAGAAAAAAATGGTAAAATATAACGTAACTATTTCATAAAGTACTAAAGGGAAAAATATTATTACAGAATTAATATCTGAAATACTTCTTTATTGTGAATATACGCATATTTCCGAAAGATGAATGTTGACGTTTTTCTATCCCCCACCCACCCCCATGTAAGAAACTGTAAGACACAACTTCATATTCATATTATTAAAGACAACAAAAATGTCAAATTTTTGAAGCATTAATTTTAATAATAAGTGGTAAATTTAGATTTCTTCTACTTTACACGCATCTTTCACTCCACTATTCTAAACAATATATCTGAAAAATATAAGCAATACATATTTTTGAAGGAAATTATCTATCTTCAAAAAAGATTTGAATGCAAAATTTTCCTCAAAATATTTCCGCATAAGTATTGATCCCTTTTTACAATTTAATTTTTCACCTTTGGAATCTTGTAACATATAAACCAATCTATGTCTAAGGGGGAACCAAATATATTTTTAAAAGATAATAGCTTCTCTACAATAAAGATCTCATTATTATTTTTCGTTAAATTTACTCTTGCAAAAGTTATTCGACTTCCAGAGTTTTCTTAGATTAGTTAGTACATATTTAAAACTGAAATACTTTTCTGCATGTTAGAATTGTTTAAGATAATATTCCTTAATTAGTGTTTTCGTTACTGCAAGTAAATGTTCTGAGTTAAATAAAACTATTAGATTATTATATAGTGTGTTTCTAAAATAGGATTCCAAACTTATGTTGTGTATTGAACTCATTCAAATAAGCCAAAAGTTCCTATTAAAATGTGCCCTAAAACGCACCCTTAGGAATTTATATGCACTTAAAAGGCTCAAACAAAAACTATTTGTTTTTCAGTCACCACTTTTACCAATAAAAGACTGCAAAGCTCAATTGAGTCTAATTAATAACTAGAATGGTTAAGAGTTGTGGCAACGTCAGTATTTTATTTGTTATATATAGTAAATAGATTTTTGTAATGTATGGCCTAATTAATAACTTAGAAAGCACAGTAATTTTCAAGCTCAATGTACTTGAAAACCATTGGAAATATCGATGTGGACAAACATAATATTTTTTAGATAAAATTGTTAAGATTTTATAAATCTGTAGAAAAATGGTAAAAAAATTGAAATGAAAAAATACGGGCTGAGAACACGAAATAGGACGCTTATGATTTACATACGGAGTAGTTATTTATTATATATTTATTATATTATTACATAATCTCCACAGATTTCATCGGGGTTACCTGTTCGTGGTTTTGGCATAATACCTAAAACTAATAATATATAAACCTATCCTATCGAAAATATATACTTAACATAAAGGAGAATATCTAAAAATACATAAAATAAAAAAGAACTTAAAAGAAAAAATAAATAAATAAAACATAATTTTTCATGGAGTTTCTATAACAGTTATTATCTTTATTAATGATCCACTTTTTTAACTTATTTTTTAATGCAGTTACATTACTTAACGCTTTTAGTTCATTTGGAAGACTGTTGTATACATTTCTTGCTCTTATAAAACTGCGTTTCTTACTGACTGTTTTAGATCTATGCGGGAGAAGAATACTCTTGTTTCTCGTAATACTGTTTGAGTTCAGGAATTTTTCTTTGAGCGTAATGTAGTGATATTTTAAAGATTCAAGTGAGAAGAGATTTTTAATAGTCTCTTCTGGTGGCTTTGCAGGCGTTTTGTAGCGTTGAAGTAAGCCCCCCCCAGGCAATGATTCCATAGTTGATCATGCTGTGGAAAAGTGTGTAATACAACTTCATCAATGTGTCCCTTTTCATTATCTTGGAGAGATTATAGAATACAGAACAAACAAACGTAAGAAGTTATGTGAGATCCATTCATTTTTCGTATTTATGTTAGATCGTTTTATCAATAAAAAAAAACAGTTTTGTTTGATCCCTTTGAAAGGCATATAACTTCCTAAGGGTGCGTTTTAGGGCACATGTTAATAGGGACTCTTGGCTTATTTTAATGAGTTCTATGCACAGCAGAATTTCGGGATCCTATTTTAGAAACACCCTATATAATTAATTAAATATTGTTAATGTTATAACTATATAATATTTGAAAAAGCTTATCAACTAGATTGTAAATTTTTCTATAGACCTTGATAATATCTAATGGGCAAATAATATTAAAAAAATCTTAAGTAAAATCCTTTTCAAATACCCAACTACCTCCATTATAACATTTCGTAAGATAGTAGCAGACACATACACACACCCTCAAATATCTTAGGTAATTTGTGGATGTTCCATTGACTTATTTCAAACCAAGCATGAAATATTTTATGACATGTGCATGTTTCCTTGGTTTTTATTTCAAATTTAAAGTTCAAACTCGGAAGTAGTGCGTGGTAAACAGACGAGGATTTAATTAATAAGAATTTACCTATTTATTATATTTTAATACCACAAATGTGAGTATTGTTACTTTCTGAACCTTTAAACTGCTTGAGAAGTGAAAATATTAAGTAATTCCTAATGTTTGGATAAAAATAATGTCGTTTTCATTTATGACAATTCCAGGGACCCTATATCTCAGCAATGTTTGTCGACGCGACGGCAGCGTAGTATAAAAAACCTTTCTTAAAAATTCCGTCCGGTGATACAAGAACTGTTTTATATTTTGTTGTCTAGTCAATACCTACGTATATATGTAATTTATGAGGTTGATAACGAATGGTGGAAGCCGCTTTATGATATTCGATCATTATAATGAATGAAATTAAATATTTTGTAATAATATCGCGTCTCTATTAATAAACAGTGACTAATTTCGACATTAAACATGTCATTTTCAAACAAAATATAAATTAATAAGGTAAAAAAACATGGTGCATTTCTGGATAAAGAATATATAGTGTGTGACAGGAAACTGGCTATTTGAATAAAACATTAAAAAATATATAACCGACTTCTACCTATAACTAAAAAGCTAAAAATAATTATATCAAAATACAACTCTAGCAAATAAATAACACATTCAATGTTGTAAGGTACCTACCCAGGAAATAACAAATGTAAACATTAAAAGGTGCTCATTCTGTACAAATTAATTACCTACCAATCAAGTATATTTTTGAAGTCGGTGCCAAGCAAATCTAAAATGCTTCATTGCGTACTTATCTACTAATTCATCAAACTTGATTGTTGCTTGGCACCGACTTCAAAAATATACTAGATTGGTAGGTAATTAATTTGTACAGAATAAGCACCTTTTAATGTTTACATTTGTTACTTCCTGGGTAGGTACCTTACAACATTGAATGTGTTATTTATTTGCTAGAGTTGTATTTTGATATAATTATTTTTAGCTTTTTAGTTATAGGTTATATTTTTTTATAAATGTTTTATTTTCAACTTTTTAGTTTTTTTGAACTCAGGTAGTTTTCATTTTTTATTTTGTATGTATAACCTTAATAGACAGAACCAGGTAACATCGAAAGCCTCAACATTACACAATGATACTTTATCATTTAAATTGACAGGTAAATCTTTACGAACAAAATGTACTAGTACGCGTTGACTTAATAAACCCAAAATATATTTATGCCTTATGGACTAAGCCATGTAATCTTTTTTCAACTTTTTTTGACAACCCTGTATAACTAGATAATTCCAGTCCAACCTATGTACCAACCATCCTAGAGATACGACTGCCCACGGACAAGCATAAATTTGTTAGCTGCCTTCTGTAAACTATAGGACGGAGTAGACTACATCCTATATTTAGGAAGTCAAATCCGTCCTATATTTCAACCATAGTATATAATTCCTTGTGGGCTACCCCATAAATTATTTCATTTTTAACATTTTATGTTATCGCCCTGTGTAACATTAATTCCTCTCCACACTTTATGCAACACTTTATAAATATAATTCAACTCCAGCATATATTTCAACCATCCTGTATATGATTTGCTTATGTCCACATCAGGTAACAGGTTTTTAATCACCCTATATAATTTTAATTTCACATTTTTTTCAACATTTTTATACCACCAAACGTCCAGTCCACCCTATATTCCAACCATCCTGTATATGCGGCTGCCTACGGACCACTATCATTCTAGTTCGTCCTATATTTCAATTTTCATATAAATGCAACTCCTTCTGCCACTTTACTTTGTGATTTTGTTTGCTATAACTAAACACCCTGTCTATAGGCCACCAAGTACCAGTTTAAAGTTTGACATGTGTTGTCACTGAATTTTCTATTAGGCCGGGAGAATGTGGCAACCAAAAGCATTGTCTTCGCAAAATGGAAAAATTTGCATTTAAATAGGTATTTACCTGGTATACAAACAAAACGAGCTTGGTACTAATTGATTTAAGGAGCCGAAAATACTATGCTTTATTACCTATATGCTTTAGATGTACATAGAAAATTTTCAAATTCGCAATTAAAACTTCCAGTGCCTAAAATTACCGCACTATTACGTTGGAATTAAAATATTTATGAGGAAATGTCTGTTATGTCATTTCGATGAAATTTTTGATAAGATATTTGGAATTTTCGGCGATGGTCTGCAAGTTACACGTCACAGAAAAGTATATGAGATCACCTAAGGATGCTCCTTAATAGATTAAACGTTAAAAAACTATACACATCCATAAGGAGTTATCGAAAAATCGACTAAAATATTAGAGATATTGGTCGATTTCCATGCACGCATGTGTTCATTCACAAATTTTATCACTTTACCAATAGAATTCTTTTCCAAAATTTGAAGTTTTACCAATCCGGATATGTACTCTATTAAACAAGACCATATTCATTCAAAACGGTGCACCGCAGGAGAAGAAATCAGGTAACATACATACAAAAAAAAAGCGAAAAAATACGCGACGAATTGATAACCTCCTCCTTTTTGGAAGTCGGTTAAAAAGTCAAATATGTTCCTGTTTAAATCTTACGTCTAATTGATCATTAAGGAGTTTTTTCTTTAGCATTAAATAATAAGTTTGATAAATTAATTTGCGGTTTAAAAGTAACTCTAATATTTTGTCTAGATCAAAATTCTAGATATTCTCTCTTAGAGTTCCGAAATGCATAAGTGATCCTAATGTTACTGGTTGTTCAGAGTATTTAATAAGGGGGTAAATTAATTAGTTGACAAATTGTTGTTGTTTTCCTAATAAGATGATTAGTTATTTTTCGTTTATATCCGTTATTATAACCTCTCGACCTAATAACCTTAAGATCAATTTCTAAATCATTTTTTTTACAATGGTAATGTAATTTTTTTATTACTGGATTTATATTAGTATTTTTCGGGATATTGACTTATATCATATATATTTGTTACAAGAAAAGATACTAGAATTCATTTTTAAGAGATTGTATGTTCAGTGATTAACCTGGACAATTCTAATGAATTTTTCATTGAATGAGGAGCTTTTAAACGATTTGAACTCTGAATTCAATTAAAGAATTGGGAATGATCTTTGTAGCATTAAAATGTATTTACCACGCTACTAAAATTTATTTATAAGATATTTATTAATGAAATGAGAATCAAAGCTGTCCAAAAATATAAAAAAGTCACGTTTTAAACTTTGTATATTATCAAGATAGTATACAATTTCTGATAGTTGCATTCAAGGGATATATTAAATATTTCTCCTAATAGTGGACTGATACTGATACACACCGAGGCAGGGGTAGGATTAACTACTATAAAATATATATAATTTTACAGAGTTGGGATAAAATTGTCTGTTTTTCAACTCTTATTTGTTTATAACTATTTCCACAACTTTATGAGATGGCGCAAATGGATATATTTATTATACATATTATTTACAACCTACAAAAATCGGGTGTATTCCCCGTCTTGCATGAAATTTCTGTTCTCTTATTGAAACCTTTCTGCAAATCAGAGTAGTATATCTTCACCTCATTGGTATTCACGTAACTATATGGTTATTTATTTATCAGTGTACTAAAGTGCCAAATTTGAAAAAATATCTTAAGGCATTCCCAACAAATGCAGGAAATATTTCGGGAAGTGAATTCACTAAAATGTTACTGAACTTCTTACGATTATGTAAGAATTTCATAAATAGATTTAAAAAATCAAAAATATTTCACATTATTTCATGAACTACTTTAAAAGATCTTTTTCTCTAACATATTAGTGTTTCTGAAAACATTTTAGAAATATTTTAAACTCTTGAAATAAGTCATAATAAATTACAGAATGAATTCCTATTATAATAGGGACAAACGTTATAAAATATTTCAAATCACTTTTTTTCGAGAATATATCAATATTTAAGGAAAATTTGCATGTTTGCTTGGTTATTATTTCAAGTTTCAAGTTAATGCTCTTTATAAGTACATATTATATGAACGAGGGTTTAAGAATACTAACGGTAGCCCAGTGGTTGAAATTCGACCAGAATTCATTAAAATGTTATGTTTGAACTTTGAGGATTATTGAGATTTTTTTGTCAAAAGGTATATATCTATAAGAAATAAACTCGAAGCACAATTAGAAACGTAGGAGAGACCTTTGCTATCCTCATTACTTCATTTGGATTAAATTTACATAAATAATTGACGCAAATATTTTTAATCTATGTTTATTATTTTAGGGTTATTTTTATATAAATATGTCCTCTACATTACCAATAGTCTATGAAACATGCTCGATATAATTATCGCGGAATTTTTCTTCGTAACCTAATAAAAACAAATCAAACGATTTCTTAAATAGATATGACAAACAACGCAATGAAAACTCTAATCTTTAAGATCTTTTCTGATTGATTCTGATTGATGATTTGTTACAAAACACCTTCGGAATTTTGTGAAAATAATATTATGTTAACGACATTATTATAATCCCAACAAAAATTTACAAAAACTAATTTATATGAAAATTAGTGTGTAGTTTTCTGAAAAATCAATACTGTTCCACAACACTGACTATTTTTCTATCGAACTATAGGCAACTTCAGACACTGGACAGAAAAAGATGGTCATCACCTGATGATCTGATAGAGCGTTCCCAGTCACTGCCATGTGTAGTCATTTGAGAACTAATCTAACATAAATGTTTACTCATTTTTGTAGGTTACCAACTTTAACGCCAGCTTTGTTATTTAAAAAAATTAACTATAAGTTGACCAAATTGTTAGAAAACAGTAACTGGCAGATCATGTACCCAAAAATGAATAATGTAAAAGAGCGAACCTATCCAAAACTAACTTGTAACAAAAGACTTATTAAATATATTTACACTTAAAATTTTTCAGTATGTTTTCAATAACAAATTCATTTTAAAATACTAACATTATATTAAATAAAATTTTTGATTTGAAAATAAAAATTACAGTAGGTAGTCTTAAAGTCTATTTAAGTGAGTATAATAAAAATGAGAATCTTTATTCAGAGATTTTACAGCTACGATTTCAACTCGTAAGAAGAAAATGCAAGAAACTAACTCAAAAGTTAGTATGAACGTGGAGTACTATTACATTATAAATAATTACAAATACATAAGTAGATATTAATAAACCTTAAACTACAATATATCTTACAATTCAGTATATTTTCATTAATGTAAGTTAAACACCCATACCTAGTAACCCATGATGATTTCCATTTGGTATGGAACATATAAAAACATAAGACCCACCTATTGTTAATTAATATTAGGTAAATACACCTTTGGACATTTTTTTCAATTAATTGTAATAGAAATCTTGAAAATACATCTTGAATACTTTTCTGAGTGAATGAAATGTCAAAATTTAAATCTAAATCGCCAGGCCATGAATATCAGGATTGCCATATGACCCTATTTATCGCGAATCACGATCTGTGCATAGTATCCCGATTCTTGTAGTAGTAATTATCAAATTATATGAAACTTACCCGCCAAAAATAGCAAGATAAAATTAACCTTTTATAACCCCCAACACCTCTAAAACGTCAAAAACATTCATATTCTGAACTTGTTACGTTTGGATTTCATACCTAGGACAACTACAAAAAGAAAATCTGTCCAGCTGTTTGGATGTTGAAAAAGTATATATTCCTAGAATCTGATCTTACTGCCATCTACCTGATCTAATTGTGAATTTAAACCACTCTAATACATAAAAAATTCCATTAAAATCGGTACAGAAATTTAGGAGTTCAAGAAACCGATTGCTGCGCCACCTACCTAGTCCAATTGTGAATGTAAGCTATCCAGGGACCCACTCACAAAGTATTTCATCAAATGCCGTCTAGTCGTTTAGGAACAGTTAAACACAGACCATTTTGTCAAGTCGGAAATGAGCTGATGAGCTTCAAAGTTCAGAACAAATCTTAGTAAATTGTACCTGTTTTCTAATTTTAGTTAATTAACCATATTTACAATGCACTGAAAGTTGCAAACATGCGAGAGCCCAGTAAATCGG
The DNA here is from genome assembly GCA_034190945.1 of Octodonta nipae. Lineage (NCBI taxonomy): Eukaryota > Metazoa > Arthropoda > Insecta > Coleoptera > Chrysomelidae > Octodonta > Octodonta nipae. The sequence continues at coordinate 55,653,796 of CM067222.1, read as the reverse complement.
GATAATTATGCAATATAATTTTTCGTTGGTTCTATTTCAATAACATGACTATGTAGAAAAAAATTAGGGAATGGTCAAAATTTGTTAGTTTTACGTTTAATTTAGTTTGTCTTAACATTTGAGACGTATGGTCTCAAATACCTTTACAATTTTCTGTTCAAGCAATCTGGCGGCACTGTTACAATTATTTGGTTGGCATTGACAGTATGAACGTAAATAATATTTTTTTTATTCTATTTGATTTTATTTAATGAATGTGAACCAATATTAAACATAAATTTTAGCACTCAAGGTCGTCGGTAAGTACTAAACAAAATAAAAATAAAGAAAATCAGTTGAGGTTCAGAGGTGAAAATGATACCCAACCGTTTTGTCTTTGCCTTTTTATATATAGATATTGTAAACTGTAATTTCTGCAAAGTCTTGGATGAAGTTGGTGTCGCCCATTTTATATTATTTTCAGTTTTGTGAACGTATCAGAATCTTCTAATAAACTAGTAATGTTAGTACTATATCTTGTAATACGCACTCCTCGTATATTTATTTTGTTGTGTCACCAAATAAGTTGATTTATTCAATGTATATGAAATTATTCAACTCCACGTGAAATTTAACTATAATTCCTTTGCGCAGTTTTTATAAGCAGCTAAATCATTAACTATTCTAATTCCAAATGGTTCGGCTAAAGTATGAATATAGAGACTTTATTTGGAGTCGTTATTTCTCTCAGTCTAGAAAAGAAACGCCACAAACACTGTGAACATATATATAGTGCAGCAGTTTCTATTTTTTTGTCAAAATAGGTTGCTTGCTTCAGAGGCAAACTAAAAATTTAACAAAATATACTTTACATACATAGAAGTTCATATTTTTATTATTTTATTCAAAGAGCAGTTGAAATCGGTGAACAATCTGTCAAAAAAATAAAATATCTCTTGAGGGAGTATTAGCCGAACATCCTGCAATGCAATAATGATCCTCGTACAGTTTTCATATATTAATAAACGCATGCAGCATAAAAACAAAATTAGATAGAAGTGTAATTAATATAACTAAAAATGCAAAATGTGGTTAATTAATTCATTTAATTTTGCTTCATGATAATATATGAAAAGTATTTTGTCATGGCATCGAACATAAATTGAATGTAAATGAAACCTATTTTGCCGAGTATTAAAAAAATAACAGACCAAATTTCTAAGTCTTCATAAGAAACACCATATGTCGCCACCAGATACCTACCTATATTTCACCAAGTCAATGAATCTCAATCTGCAGAAACCTTCGTTCAGAAATTTGTTTGCTAATCAACAGATACTTTTCATATTGTCCAGCTATTGTATTTGTATTAATGTTTGGTAAATGGCACAGTTACTAAATTGGTTAAATAACAATTAGCGCTCACTATAATACGCATTTACAAAAATAAGAGTTTCTCATTTTGTTATTAAACGATTTATGTTCCCAGATATTATATCAAATTAAAATATCTTTTTACAACATTTCTAGCAAAAATAATTCTTCTAACGACGCCCTTCTTTGAAGCAGTCCTTCCGCGAATTAATAAATTCGTCTCCAAAAGTACGCCATATGCCTACTTCATGTATTCATTAATTCAATTAATATGTACCTCTGAAACCAAGTTCCTACTGAATTCAAAATTTAGTAAGTAGCCTTTCCTCATTAGCAAAATGTAATTAAGTAATTCTTCATAAAAACTACATAATGCTAAACACTGAATTCATTTAAATAGCAAGATAATTATTTTTATAGACTTTTACGACAGTACTTAATTTGAAAAAAAATTACTGATTCATATATGATTATACATCTCGATTGACGACTTTTATTTACACCTTCCAAGTACACAATTTCACGAAATTTTACAAAGTCCTTCTTGAAGTTACCCTTTCCGTGAACTTCTAAATGCGTTTTATTTCACAATTACCTAATTATAACCGGCCAATACCTCAGCCTGTAAGTATCTACTACACCAGCTAACTATTACGGCATTGCATTAAAGGATCTTTGAAACTAATTTATAGTATTAACATAAATCTCATTCATTAAATTTTTGTCTAATTAAAAATTTATATAACTTTTAGTACTTAATAAAACTTTGATATGGCAAAATTTATGATATATGCTCAAAACTATATTTTTATTTATCTATTATGCAATAAGTCTGTAAATTAATAATTTACTTATTTGTATTAGTTTCAAATTAGAAAGACAACAACTGAGAAGTAATACAAATTCCAAGTTCTCAAATTCGCCTTGTACAAACTAAGATTTTTATTTAATGAATATGACATGGTATCGCCATCTGTTATTCCTATTTATATTACATATTAATGTCCTCAAAATATGCATGATATAAATTTATTCAAAGTATGCGTTAGACATGTAACAGTTTGGGGACCGCCCCAAAGTATACAAATGTCCCCGAAGTATACAATAATCTGAAATTTTGTCCTCAAACTATGCGTCCCACATGTATATATATATATATATATTTAAGTCACTCCCTGGTCTTTCATTATTCATTGGCCCAGATTTGGTTGCTTGTCTGCTTGGTTACAGATAAATCACATTTAAATTTTTGGTTTCCTTTCTCTAAGTTTGCCGTAGAGAGCCAAGCAGGATCTGGGCTAAAGCATTTTGCTATGCCTAGTTTTCTTTATTTTAAGTATTTAACTTGGGGGGAGCTATATATGACCAGATTTCATACCTGATATTTCTATATATTTATGAATAAATAAACATTTTTATCGTTTCTTAACTTATAAATTTTAAAGTACCGTACCTTGATTTTAAATTTAGGTTACTGAATTTTCCCTTAATCTCGGCGGAAATTCGCTTTCGTCAGTCGTCAAGCGGTTTGTCGGATTATAAGGCACATGATTAGATCTTGAATATATTTTTTTATACCGTTGTCTTTAAACACATTATTAGCTCTCAAACGTTTTGTTTATATATCTGATTTACCGTTAAATTTTACCTGTAATTAATAATTGATTTGTTATTCAAATCTAAATTAGTTTGAAACTATAACTAGCAGTTGTAATTTACCTTAAGTCTTATCGTTATCTATTTTTATTAGAATTTGAAGCGTTTCGAATTTACTTTTATTTATTAAGTATTTTCATTCATTTTGGTAGTATTCAAATAGTTAATTTAGGGTGAAGAAGTTAGGGAAAACTAAGGTAGGGTGCCTCATACACGTGCCGAACCGATCCTATAGACCATATATACGCCAATACTAGTCAGGGGGAAAATTCAGTATCGATACTCTAAGGGCTATAACTAATTGGCCAATAACTTTTTCATGCATGCCATCAACCTGGGCTAAGAGTGGCCAGATACCTAACCACTAGCCTCAAATCAAGGGAGCAGAACTCTGGCAGTACTACCTGATTGGTCTTGTCCTCTGGTAGGGCAGTGGCAACTCCTGGCCGCCCTAAGTTCTTGGAACCCCGGCTGCTGTTAGGCATATAGCTCTAGGATCAGGACCTTGAACGATAGACCGACCACTACCGAATTCCTACCGAGGGTATTGTAAGACAAGAATTTATAGATTATTTGTTGTAACTTCACTCTAACGAATTCATGTATACCTAGATTGTTTAATTTTTTTCTCTGATAAAGACAAATTTATAGGAAACTCTGTTAGTTTAAAGAACAAGAATAAATTGTAAATTTTCGTTATCTTGTCGTTTTTCTTGTAAACTGTGCGTGTCCATTGGCTTGGCGCACTTGCATAGTCCTTCTGCCAATTGAACAACGAACTCACGCCACCGGATACTAACTGATCAGCCTATCGGCACAATATCGCCAAGACAGGTGAGAGAAAGGTGTATTGTCTAACCAACAACATTTCTCTCTCGAGCGGGTTTTTTGCTACAAAGCACGAATTTTTTTAAATCGTTTATAGGCGCAAAATTATTTTAAAATAATTAAAATCACCACCGCGAAAGTTATTTATTTTAATTTTGAAAATAAAAGCCAACAACCAGTGAGTAAAAATTTCTGATGGGAGTCTGATTGGCTCTTGGCGCTCAGTGGCCACGCCTCCCGCTTGCTGACTGTTTATATTCGGTTAAGTTGCTATAGGACGGGTCCGGGCCGGTACGGTATTTGATAGAATTTTCCAACAATAGGATAAGTTCTGGATTTCATTGCGTGCTTTTATACTGTGAGGCTTCGTCGCTATTTCAATTGCCTCTCTTACGAGTGTTGATTTCGGGTGTTCTATATTTGCCAGTACTCTGGTGTTCTCAAAGTCTAATCGGTGTGACGTCGTGGTGGCGTGTTCCGCAATGGATGTTGTTTTTTCCTGCTTTCTTATAGCGTTCTGGTGTTCATCAGTTCTACCTTGAATTCTCCTGTTAGTTTGCCCCACATAGGTTTTATGGTAGTCTGCACATGAAATCTCGTACTCTCCCAGTTGTTCTAAAGGGATCCTCGTCTTCGGAGTCCTCAACACCGTGCTTATTTTTCTGTCTGTATTGCAATATAGTATCGATATTGTGTCTCCGTGGAATTCTTGCACTACTGTCAGTGGTACCCTTGACATACGGTAAATAAGCCTTGGTTATTGGTGTCTCATGCTCCTCGTCTGTTTGTCTCCGTTTTGACTTTAGGGCTCTTTGGATATTTCGGTTTGTAAATCCGTTTTGTCTCAGAGCTGTTTTTAAACTGTCCATTTCCTGTTTGATGTTGTCCTGGTCAGCTAGTCTTTGTGATCTGGTTACTAAAGTCTTGACAACGGCTTGTAGTTGGGCTGGGTGGTGATGAGAATTAGCATGAAGGTATCTGTTGGTGTGAGTTGCTTTCCTATATACTGTATGGCCAAGGGTTCCATATTCCTTCCTATTTATGAGAACATCAAGGAATGGCAGTTGATTGTTGGCTTCAACCTCCATGGTAAATTTTATTTTGTGATGGATGCCATTAAGATGGTCAAAAAATCTGTTGAGGTGTTCCCTCCCATGTGGCCATATTACAAATGTATCATCCACATATCGCAACCATAAACTGGGTTTAAGAGTTGCTATTCGTAGTGCCAACTCCTCATAGTTCTTCATAAAAAGGTTCGCTATAACTGGTGAGAGTAGCGATCCCATTGGAGCTCCTTCCACTTGTTTGTATCGTTGGTTCTCGTAAAAAGTAGGTGTTCATTAGACAGTGCTTTGTTACTTTACTACAAGATCCAGCATAAAAACAAATTACTACTGACCCAACAACTTATCTGGAGAAAACAACCAAGGCCAAAATCCAAGCAAGTAGAATTGACAAAAATCTCCAACTGCAACTCATTCCGCGTGAAAAGTCATCGAGATGTCCGAAATTCTATGGGTTGCCAAAAGTACATAAAGAAGGTGCACCTTTGAGGCCAATAGTCAGCTCAATTGGATCCCCAACACAACAGCTAGCCAAATACCTACCCTAACAACTTCAACCGTTTGCAGTGGGGGCAGACTCATATGTAAAAAATTTGACACATTTTTTCGAAATACTTAGAAAAACGGTCTTGCAACCAGAGTGTCTTCTTGTAGACTTAACAAAGCACTGTCTGATGAACACCTATTTTGTTTACGAGAACCAACGATACAAACAAGTGAAAGGAGCTCCAATGGGATCGCCACTCTCACCAGTTATAGCGAACCTTTTTATGAATAACTTTGAGGAGTTGGCACTAAGAACAGCAACTCTTAAACCCAATTTATGGTTGCGATATGTGGATGATTCATTTGTGATATGGCCTCATGGGAGGGAACAACACAATACATTTTTAGACCACCTTAATGGCATCCATCACAAAATAAAATTTACCATGGAGGTTAAAGCCAACAGCCAACTGCCATTCCTTGATTTTCTCATAAATAGGAAGGAAGATAGAAGCCTTGGCCATACAATGTATAGGAAAGCAACTCACACCAACAGATACCTTCATGATAATTCTCATCATCACCCAGCCCAACTACAAGCCGGCGTCAAGACAGGACAAAATCAAACAGGAAATAGACAGTTTAAAAACAGCTCTGAGACAAAACGGATTTACAGACCGAAATATCCAGAGCCCTAAAGTCAAAACCGAGACAAACAGACGAGGAGCATGAGACGCCAATAACCAAGGCTTATTTACCGTATGTCAAGAGGACCACGGACAGTATTGCAAGAATTCTACGGAGACACAATATCGATACTAGTTTCAATACAGACAGAAAAATAAGCGCGGTGTTGAGGACTCCGAAGAGGAGGATCCCTTTAGAACAACTAGGAGTGTACGAGATTCCATGTGCAGACTGTCATAAAACCTATGTGGGGCAAACTAATAGAAGAATTCAAGCTAGACGTGATGAACACCAGAACGCTTGAAGAAAGCAGGAAAAAACAACATCCATTGCGGAACACGCCACAACGATGTCACACCGAATAGACTTTGAGAACACCAGAGTATTGGCAAATATAGAACAGCCGAAATCAAGACTCGTAAGAGAGGCAAATGAAATGGCGAAGAAGCCTCAAAGTCTAAACGCACGCAATGAAATTTAGAATTTATCGAGTTGTTGGAAAATTCTATTAAACACCTTACCGGCTCGCATCCGTCCAATAACAACTCAACCGGAAATAACAATCAGCAGGCGGGAGGCGTGCCCACTGAGCGCCAATGGCCAATCACACGTAGCCGTTCACGGTGCCAACCCATAGGCGCCGAGCCGCGACAATATAACAGCGCGCGCGCTTCTGAAAATCTTAGTATTCAAGTAACTAGAAGCGAAAGCAGAAGGCTACGAGAATTATGCGAACCGACCTGAACAGGGCAGATGTGACTGCCGAAACGTCGTCATTTTACCATCGATCCCGGCAGGGATCAGTTATCAACTACGCGTATGAATTCCCGGAAACCATCTAATACATTTAGTGACCGCGAAAACTAAAAAAAAACAAAATATATATATATATATATATATATATATATATATATATATGTTATATAAGTTATTCCATCGACTTATGTGAAACCATCTAGCAACAGTTCCCAAGCTGAGTCAGCATCCACGTGTCGTCTCAGGTTACCTTCGACGACGTACATCCGTGAGAACAGCAAACGCTGCGACAGCTTAGTCAGCATTATTATGTTATAAATTGTTCAATTGCCTTATGTCTGTATTCATTGTTACTTACAGATTTGTCTAGTTTAGTTTAACACTCATTTTGTCTTTTTAATTGCTATATAAAGTTTTATTATTTTCATTGTTATTTTCAAGTTATTATTTTTATTAAAAGTATTATGCAACTATAAATAAAATCTTTTTTGAAAGTGTGATATAACAAATTGGCGCAGTCAGTAGGATCCGTCTAACGTTACTAGAACACGAGTACTCTAACTGGTAGCGGCGGATTCCTATCCCTCAACGGAACAACGAACCTGGAAGAAGTCCTCACTGCAATCAAACGTAGAACACGGCGCTTTCAATGTTCCTGTTGATGTAAGTAATGGTGAATCGTCATTCGTTTTAAGTAAATATTATTTGATTTATTTTATTGACCATTGATTTTTAATAATTTGATTTAATACATTCGATTTGATTGATTTTTATTGATTTTATTATTTGATTTTTATATATTTGATTTGAATGAAATATTGATCTATTTCATTACTTGATTTATTTGATATATTTATTTTATCTCTTTTATTGACGTTTGATATATTTGATTTATATATTTTATTGATTTATTTATCCATTTGATTAACTGATTTATTTGAACTATTGATTTTATTGCTTTACATTTTATACTGTTCTATCGTTCAAACAATCGTTAATTCCCGCTAACGTATTCTACAGTTCATTAATTTTCTACACCTTTTAACATTTCAGTTTTACACCCTTGTTCCAATTCTTTTATATCGACTAATATAAAAATGGCACAAGCTTCACCAACTCCGGTTACCACCGAAACCGAGAGATATCGGTTAACGGAAATATTTTCCGTTATACCCGAATTTGAAGGCGACCAAATTTCCTTGGGAACCTTTATAGATGCGTGTAATTGCGCATATAATATGTCCACGGCGGATCAAAAATATTTGTTGGTGATCCATATCAAAAATAAACTCAAAGGGAAAGCGGCGCAGTTGATAAATTCAAGGAACCCTGGATCGTACCTTGAAATCAAACAACTATTGACCCTACACTTTGGAGATTCTCGTGATCTCTCTTCCCTTATTCACGACTTACAACGTCTAAAACAACTGTCGAACGAGTCCCCATTAACGTTCTACAATCGTCTCCAAGTATTGAGTGCGAAAATGCACTCCTGCATTCACAAAACTGCTGGGCTTAGTCCAGAACAAAAAGACGCCCAGACCACTCTAGTGGATACTATGGTCATGAATACTCTTCTTACGGGATTAGAACCCCGGTTAGGACAAGTAATTCGTGCCAGTAACCCAAAAGACCTTCTAGAGGCACACTCCCGGATTAGGAGAGAGCTTCAACTTTCTTATTTCGAGGATCAGAAAACGAACAAATCTGTTCCTCTCAAACCCAACTTTCAAACACGAAAGCCGACACAACCTCCTAAGTGTCTTCATTGTGGTCGATTAGGCCACATAGCCGTAAATTGCCGATTGAAAAATCAAAACAATTCTCAAATATTCAATCAAAACCACAGACCAAATACTGTTGGGCCTAACCAACAAACAAGGCCAAACTTCCCCCCAAATAATCCCCCGGTTCAACAAGGACAACAGTTTCGTCCACAAAACTTCCAGAGACCCCCTTTTAGGTCTCAAATGAACCCGAATTATTCTCGTCCTTCGGTTATACAGAATAACCCGAATAACCGTCCTGAAAGGACACATCATTTCAATCAACATCAAAATGATGGTTACTCACAATATTCGGATTATTATACCGATAATTACAGTACTTATGACTACGACGATGATAGTCAAAATTATTCAGGCTTCGAAGAAACTCTTGACGATACCTCTGTCGAGCCTTTTAATTGTCACGATTATCAGGATTTTCTAGCGCTTCCGAGCCTAGATCAACCTCCCGATTCGACAACAACTTTGTGCGAAGTCGAAACCCAGATTCAAAACCTCAATCTGGACGACTTGAACCCCGACTTGAACTTCCCGGAGCAACTATTTCTTTAAGCCCACTTCTTACTGTGAACTCTAAAAATCTATATTACATTCTTGACGCTTCTTCTAAATTTAAACTTCTTATTGATACCGGAGCTGGTATCTCTATCTTCAAAGAAAATACCGTAAAGAATTTCACCCAAAGATCTCCTGAAAGGGTAACTATTCAAGGTATTACCCACGAAAAAATTCCCATCTCACAATCAACTTTAATCCCATTCGCTCCACGTAACCCACATAAAGTTTTCATATACGATTAGGACATTGAGTTTGACGGCATACTAGGATTAGATTTTCTTGAACACTATGAATGCATAGTTGACTTAAAATCTAAACAGCTAATAACAAATTTTAAAACCATCCCTTTACACAAAGTTCCCGATAACGATCAACCCTTGACTGATGTACCCGACACACTCAACGTTAAGCCTAATATTACTTCACAAACACCTACACAAAACAAAATAACCATTGAGGCACGCACAGAAAAGATCTTTAAACTTAAATGCGATCTTTCTAACATCGACGCCATCTTACCAACTCAAGAAATTGACAGAGTACGACTTCCAAACGCACTCGTACACATTAACTCAAAAGGTGAATTTCTAACTTCCATTATCAACGCTAACGCGATGCCCAAAACAGTAACTTTTTCTAATTTAAAACTGGAACCACTTGACAAAACTCACTCTCTTCTGAATTTCAATACAGACGATTATCATGAACCCCAATACATAGACAGAAACTCGACTATTAGACAACAAATTAGAACTGAACATCTAAATGACGAAGAACGCGAACAAATCACTGATCTTTGTTTGGAATTTCAAGACATTTTCTATCTTGAAGGTGACGTCTTGACTTTCACTAACGAGGTTAAACATTCGATTGATACGAACAAAGCAAAGCCCGTTTTCACTAAATCCTATAGATATCCTCAAGTACATAAAGAGGAAGTGAAAACCCAAATTGGAAAAATGCTTGAACAAGGTATCATTAGGCACTCCTCATCTCCTTGGTCCTCCCCTGTATGGGTCGTCCCCAAGAAGCTCGATGCTTCTGGTAAACAAAAGTGGCGAGTAGTTATCGATTACAGGAAATTAAATGAATTGACTGCAGATGATAAATATCCTCTGCCAAATATCTCTGATCTTCTCGACCAACTTGGAAAGTGTCAATATTTTTCGACACTGGATCTCGCTTCCGGGTTCCACCAGTTGGAAATCCAAGAGGAAGATATTCCTAAGACTGGCTTTTCTGTCGAAAATGGTCATTACGAATTCGTTCGTATGCAATTTGGTTTAAAAAATGCACCTTCTACTTTTCAGAGGGTCATGGACAATATTCTCCTGGGTATACAGAATGAACGTTGTCTCCTCTACATGGATGATATCATCGTCTACTCTCCGACCATCCATGAACATATTTCCCGGTTGACAGAAGTTTTTAAACGACTTGGGAAGTCTAACCTAAAAATTCAACCTGATAAGTGCGAATTTCTTCGTAAAGAAGTGGCTTATCTTGGCCATCTTATCACACAAGAAGGTGTAAAACCAAACCCTTCAAAGGTTGAATGTATTCAGAACTTCCCGCAACCCCAAACTCCGAAAGACATCAAATCTTTTCTTGGTCTCGCTGGGTATTACAGACGCTTCATACCAAATTTTGCGAAGATCTCTAAACCTCTGACTAAACTACTCCAAAAAGACGTCAAATTCATCTTTGACGCAGATTGCAAGTCTTCCTTCGATGAACTGAAGCAAGCCCTTGTATCTGACCCAATCCTGATATATCCAAACTTTGAAGAACCCTTCCTGCTCACTACTGATGCTAGTGCTTTTGCTATTGGAGCGGTTCTTTCTCAAGGCCCTGTGGGAAAAGATCTCCCTGTTGCATACGCTTCTCGCACCCTCTGTGCTGCAGAGACACGATATTCCACCATCGAACGAGAATTGTTGGCCATAGTTTGGGCTGTTAAGCACTACAGACCGTATCTTTTTGGGAGAAGGTTTACACTCCTGTGTGACCACCGTCCGCTTACTTGGCTCTTTTCCATCAAAGATCCTGGCAGTCGTCTAGCCAGATGGCGCCTTAAGCTAGAGGAATACAATTATAAGATCGAGTACAAGCCCGGCAAGGTAAACCAAAACGCAGATGCTCTTTCTCGCATCAAAATCAACCATTTCAAGCAATGTGCTGATTTCTTTTCCAAAATCAAAATTTTCGCTAACAACGAAACTGACTCCGAACAACCTGAAAACTCTGACAATGACGACGAACATGACGAAAGAATTATCGCTGAGTTTAATCGATTTGTTCAACTCTACAAAACTGAGTCAATAATCGATTACTCTAAAATTGAAATATCCAATTCTCAACTTTTAGACAAGTCCCACAAACGCATAGTTACATTCTTTTGGCAAAACAAAACTAACGACTTACACGACAAAATTATTGATGACTTTTTCGAGGAAGAACCTAATTTCAGAAATGACACTCTTAACATCATGGCCAGTAAATCTGTCAGGCATAGAAAATACTTAGTTGTACCTTTGCCCTATGACCCTGAAACTGTCGTCTCACATCTTTTCAAAATTATTTATACCAACCAAGACCAATTCAACGACTCCGAAACATACTGCATAGAAAATAACATAGCACTTCCCCTTCTTGAAATTTTATCTTTCATTCTCTCCGACAAAGAAATCAAACTGAAAATCTGCCAAAACATTGTTACAACTCCTACCGAAGACGAAATTCCTATAATAATACAACAATACCATTCTGGTAAAAACAACCTCCATCGTGGCATTAACGAAACTATCAGACGTATTAGGGAAAAATACAATTGGACCGGCTTAATTAAAACTGTAGAACAATTCATCAAATCCTGCGAAACTTGCCAAAAAGTAAAGTTCTGTGGGAAAAACTTAAGTTCACCTTTTGTTATTACGGAAACACCCAAGACTCCTTTCGAACGTATTAACATTGACATCTTCGAGTATCCATCTAGAAATCATGCACTGACTATTAGGGACGAACTCACGAAATTTACGCAAGCCTACCCCATTAACGATAAAACAGCTTCAACTGTCGTAAACACCCTCCTAATTTTCTTTCAACATTACGGAACCCCACTTCGCATCCATTGTGACTATGGACGTGAATTTGACAACACTTTAATGCGAGATTTATGCCAACTATACGACATAAAACTGACATTCTCCAGCGTTCAACATCATCTGTTATAATAACACAAAAAATAAAACCACCGGTTTCACGCCCTATGAACTCATATTTGGGCACACTTCTAGTAGGCCTCCAGAAACCCTTTACAACCAGGAAAAACTTATTTCGAAATACGTAAGAGACCTAAATAACAGAATGGACTATTTGCGATTTGACCAACACGTTTCTACTAAACAACCCGATTACAAAGTAGGCGACAAAGTCTACGTAAAAGAGTCCCAAATTAAAAATAAAGCCGAAAACAAATTCAACGGCCCCTTCGAAATTACCGCAATACGAAAAAACTCTGCCACCGTCATAAATTTACAAACAAACCAAATAACTAAAGTTAACTTTGACAGACTAAAACCCTATTTTGAATAAATCCCTTTTTTCAGATTCTGTGGACTGTTTTCAGTCGTGAACCTTCAACAGTACTCCATTACGCCTGTTAACAATACTATAGGAGTTTTCTTCCATGAAGAAGGAACCCTTAAAATTTCTAATGACAAATGGACACTCCTTGTTTACAAAGATCTAAACCCCTTTCGAGAAGCTATTTCTAACAACGACAATATACTGAACAGACTTTTAGAAACTATTAACGACAACAAAACCAACATTAAAATCTTCAAATCAAAAGTACAGACTCACGTAAGCCTCCTGAAACAAATCAATTAACATCAAATATACAGAAATTTTCGCTGACACTGAGACTTACAGTACCAACAGAAAGAAACGCGGACTCATTAACGGAGTGGGATCAATTTGGAAATCTATTTCCGGTAACTTAGATGCAACAGACGGACAATACTTTAGTGACTCTATAAATAAAATAACTAAAGACCAACATCAAATTGAAAACTTAATGAAACGACAATTATCCGTAACAACTACGGTCATTAAGAACCTTAACACCACAATACAAAAATTTTAGTCCGAAGAGAAAATATTTTCGGAAAATATTGAAGCAATTAGGAAGTCAATTGAGTTCATTACAGACGATCTTGCTTTTTATGAACTTCAAGCCAATGTCTTGGATTTGTGTGAAAGCTTAATGGAAAGTTACGTATACATTAAAGATACTCTACGATGTATTAACTGCAGTCTCTTTCGCCCGCCTAAAAATTTTACATAGTTCAATAATAAACCCAGTAGATTTGGTCGATTCCCTTCAGAAAATATCACAGTCACTTCATGAAAATAACTTACCACTTCCAACCTATAGTTCAAATGTTGCTCGATACATCGATCTAATAGAATTGGAAGCTTTTCAAATCAATACTCAAATTGTTTTTGTACTAAAAATCCCCTTAGTCAATCCTGAAACCTATACACTGTACCGCTTGTATCCTATCCCAGTTTTGGATTATCGAACAGGATTTCACCATATTCTTCCAACAAAATTAAAATATATCGCGAGAGATGACGATTCGCTATTGTACGCATCTTTCGAAGACCTAAGTGACTGTAAGCCATTATCTAAAGAACATAAGATCTGTTCCAAAGTTATTCCACACACCATAGAAAAAGAAGCCCTCTACGAAGCCCAACTTCTTAGACAGCCAGCAGCCCTTCCTTTAACTTGCAAGCCTTTAATATTATATACCGAAGAGTATAATATTCAAGAGATTGATCTGAACCTTTGGTTAATCTCGATTTCCGGACAGTTGCCCATCAACATCAAGTGCAAGGGAGAAGATGTCGTTACCCAATCCATATCGACAAATTCTCTATTGACCATCCAACCCAGTTGCAATGCCTTCATCGGTAACACCAGGGTCCATGCCAGAAGGACCACCAACAACGTTGACAACATCACACTTAAGAGTCACCCAGTCAACATCCCCTACAACTGTTGCGACAACCTGCCAACCATCAGTCAACTTCCAAAGTTGAAACCCATGAGACTACAGGAATTGGATGCCAGAGACCTGAATATCGCTAACCATAAGCTTAGCCAATACTCCAGGGAATTGGAAAAGCTCCTGGACCAACCATTCTTGGAGAAACACACCTCCTGGTTTACGATCATCACAATGGCAACAACCGCAATTGTGGTTGCCCTCCTTTCCATCGGCATCATCAGGAAGAAATTCCAGAAGCCTCCAACAATCAGCCCTTCTGCCGATCAAGCACCACCACCAGGTTCATCAACCATCAATCCCAGGGTAAAACTCCATAGCCTCCTTAGTCCTGTCGAGGATATGGAATTGCAGAACCTCCCTTAAAAGTCGATGCTGTAGCATCAACTTTTTTATATGGATGGGAGTTGTTATATAAGTTATTCCATCGACTTATGTGAAACCATCTAGCAACAGTTCCCAAGCTGAGTCGGCATCCACGTGTCGTCTCAGGTTACCTTCGACGACGTACATCCGTGAGAACAGCAAACGCTGCGACAGCTTAGTCAGCATTATTATGTTATAAATTGTTCAATTGCCTTATGTCTGTATTCATTGTTACTTACAGATTTGTCTAGTTTAGTTTAACACTCATTTTGTCTTTTTAATTGCTATATAAAGTTTTATTATTTTCATTGTTATTTTCAAGTTATTATTTTTATTAAAAGTATTGTGCAACTATAAATAAAATCTTTTGAAATTTTGAAAGTGTGATATAACATATATATATATATATATATATATATATATATATATATATATATATATATTAATCCGCGTAGTTGATAACTTATCCCTGCCAGGATCGATGGTAAAATGACGACGTTTTGGCAGAGTCACATCTGCCCTCTTCAGGTCGGTTCGCATAATTCTCGTAGCCTTCTGCTTTCGCTTCTAGTTACTCGAATACTGATATTTTCAGGAGCGCACACGGTGTTATATAGTCGCGGCTCGGCGCCTATTGGTTAGCACCGTAAACGGCTGCGTGTGATTGGCCCTGGGCGCTCAGTGGGCACGCCTCCCGCCTGCTGATTTGTTATTTGCGGTTGAGTTGTTATTGGACTGGTCCAGGCCGGTACGGTGTTTAATAGAATTTTCCAACAATTTGATAAGTTCTGGATTTCATTGCGTGCGTTTAGACTGTGAGGCCTCTTCGCTATTTCAATTGCCTCTCTTACGAGTCTTGATTTCGTGTGTTCTATATTTGCCAGTACTTTGGTGTTTTCAAAGTCTATTCGGTGTGACGTCGTGGTGGCGTGTTCCGCAATGGATGTTGTTTTTTCCTGCTTTCTTATAGCATTCTGGTGTTCATCACGTCTAGCTTGAATTCTTGTGTTAGTTTGCCCCACATAGGTTTTATGACAGTCTGCACATTGAATCTCGTACACTCCCTGTTGTTCTAAAGGGATCCTCGTCTTCGGAGTCCTCAACACCATGCTTATTTTTCTGTCTGTATTGAAAATAGTATCGATATTGTGTCTCCGTAGAATTCTTGCAATACTGTCCGTGGTACCCTTGACATACGGTAAATAAGCCTTGGTTATTGGTGTCTCATGCTCCTCGTCTGTTCGTCTCGGTTTTGACTTTAGGGCTCTTTGAATATTTCGGTCTGTAAATACGTTTTGTCTCAGAGCTGTTTTTAAACTGTCCATTTCCTGTTTGATGTTGCCCTGGTCAGCTAATCTTTGTGATCTGGTTACTAATGTTTTGACGACGCCTTGCAGTTGGGCTGGGTGGTGATGAGAATTAGCATGAAGGTATCTGTTGGTGTGAGTTGCTTTCCTATATACTGCATGGCCAAGGCTTCCATCTTCCTTCCTATTTATGAGAACATCAAGGAATGGCAGTTGATTATTGGCTTCAACCTCCATGGTGAATTTTATTTTGTGATGGATGCCATTAAGGGGGTCTAAAAATGTGTTGAGGTGTTCCCTCCCATGAGGCCAAATCACAAAAGTATCATCCGCATATCGCAACCATAAACTGGGTTTAAGAGTTGCTGTTCTTATTGCCAACTCCTCAAAGTTCTCCATAAAAAGGTTCGCTATAACTGGTGAGAGTGTCGATCCCATTGGAGCTCCTTCCACTTGTTTGTATCGTTGGTTCTCGTAAACAAAATAGGTGTTCATCAGGTAGTGCCTTGTTAAGTCTATAAGGTGTTGAGGTGGTTTGTATTTTTCTATTATGATATCCAAGGTTTCGTCGATAGGGATGTTGGTGAAAAGGGACACTACGTCAAAACTGACAAGAAGACACTCAGGTTGTAAAACCGTTTTTCCAAGTATTTCGATGAAATCCCGGCAGGGATCAGTTATCAACTGCGCCGATGAATTCCCGGAAACCATCTAATATATATATATATATATATATATATATATATATATGTACAGTGTGTCTGCTTAAGTTCGCACCATCCGGGAAAGTTTTTATGATTGGTTTTATGAAAAAAAGTTATTCTTTATAAAAAGTTCTGCATGATCTTAAACCTAAAACCTAACCATCACATATTAATTTTTTTCAGTCGTTTATAAGTAGAAAATATGAATTTGGCTTAAGGGTAAAGTAAATTAATTTTTGAAAATATCGGAAACTTTTATCAGTTATCTCTTCATTCGATGAAAATTTGATAACCTTTACGTCTCTTAACCTCCATGTTGCATTATTTTGATGATGTATTAAAATAATTGATCATACTAAAATTATTTATTTTACAATAATTATCAACTACAGAATACAGTGTAATAATGTTAATTGCATAACAAGCGTTTAATACTTTTATCATCAAATTACTATTGCTTGTATCAGCCTTCTCTTTCAATACAGGTTTCCGTTATAGAAGAAAATTCCCTCAATACGTTTCTCATTATATTCGAAGTTATACTCTGAATTGTTTCCGTAATAATTGTTTCCAAATGTTCTACGTTTGTGAATGGCCTCTGTTGACATACCTTTTCTTTTAAGTAACCCCATAAGAAAAAATCTAATGGGGTTAAATCTAGTGACCAAGCTGGCCAAAAAATATCGGAATGTCTATGAATTATCCTTCCATTAAAGATGTTTTCCAGGTATTGCCTTACTTCCATTGTACTATGACATGTTGCGCCATCCTGGTACCATACCTGTTGCCGTTCATGTCTTGGAAGGTCACGAAGAAAATCATGCAACTGATTTTGTAAAAAATTTAGATATCGCTGAGAAGTCATAAATTGTGGAAAAAAAGGGTCCTATTATTTTATCCTTGTAAATGCCGCACCAAAGGTTAGTTTTAAAATAATATTGATTGCGAGTTTTAACCGTAAAGTGGAGATTGGAGTTAGTCCACCATCGACAATTTTGTGAAGACACTGTTCCATTAGACGTAAATGTAACTTCGTCAGAATAAATTATTTTTCCAACCAAAAAAGGATCGTCTTCTAGCTTTCCTTGGATGAGAAAACAAAATTCTAGTCGTCTGTCGTAGTCCCCTGGTTTTAAAGTATGGATATATTGTGGTTTATATGGATGAAATATTTGATATTGTATCTTTACCAACTTCATCTGGAAGCGAAGATGGCCTTTTTCGCAGAGACAATTTAGGGTTTTCCACTGCAGATAACATTACATTTAACTTCATGTCCTCACTTGCAACAGGTTTTCGACGTTTGTTTGTGAATTTATTATTAACATCTCCACATGATTTGAATTTTTCCATAATTCTCATTACTGATGTATGGTGTATATTTTATCCCTGGGTGTCTGTTGTTAAATAGTTCAGCTGCTTCACGATAAGTTTTATAATTCTCACCAACGATTAACACAATTTCTACTTTTTCTTCCACACTAAATATCACCGGCATGTTAACAAACTATATTTGACGTTCACTGTCAAACAATTCTTGTTGTCAACAAATCATTTGTAAATCAGCGCATCCTAAATTTCACGTTACATTGGCTTTGTCATTGTAGATTTAAAAAAATACATGTAATTGACTGTAATTGCATATTTGAACATACTTTTCAACTCTAAACAACTTTCCTTAATAACAATTTTTGATATTGTCAATAATAAAGGTACTTTCCCCTTGAGCCAAATTCATATTTTCTAACAAACTTTATAAACGACTGAAAAAAATTAATATGTGATGGTTACATTTTAGGTTTAAGACCATGCAGAACTTTTTATAAATAATAACTTTTTCTCATAAAACCAATAATAAAAAGTTTCCCGTATGGTGCGAACGTAAGTAGACACACTGTATATATATATATATGTTATATCACACTTCAATTAATTAACTTTTTAAAAAAGATTTTTTTATTAAAACAAATACAATTATAACTTTGAAATAAAAATGAAAAATAACCATGTAACTGACAAAAGTTCTGAGTAATAATGAATACAACATTAGAGCAGTTTTACAATTTATAACATATAATATGCCGAATAAGCAAAGTCGACGCTGCGATTCCCACGGATGTTGGCGGCGCCGTAATATGACACCACACGTGTCGCTGAGTCAGCTGGGAGTGTTGAACTATCGTTGCGATATAAGTTCGTACTAAGTTCATGGTATAAACTTATATAACAACTCCCATCCATATAAAAAAGTTGATGGTACAGCATCAACTTTTACGTCAAGTTCTGGAGTTCTGTATCGTCGGTTGGATTCAGGAGGCTGTGTAGCTTTCCTTTGGGCTTAGGGTTTGGTGGTGCTGTCGGTGGCGTGTGCTGGACAGCGGAGCTTGGTGTAGTGGTATCCTTGAACCTCTTCTGGATTGACTTCATTATGAGCAGGATAATCACAATTACTACTAAGATGGTCGTTGTGATTGTGAGCCAGGACGTATGCTTTTCTAAGGGTGGTTGTTCCATCAGCTTTTCCAGTTCCTTAGAATATTGGGAGAGCTTATGGTTGGCAACATCTAGGTCTTGTACATCTAATTCTTGTAGCTGTAGGGGTGTCAGGTTTGGCATCTCATTGGCGGCTGGCATGCCGTTGCAGCAGTTGAAAGGAATGTCCACTGGGTGGTTTCTGTATGTGATGTTTTGGACATTTTTAGAAGTTGTTGTAGCATGGACCCTTGTGTTGTCGATAAAGACATTGCAGTCGGGTTGGATTTGCAACACTGAATTTGTCGATATGGTTTGTGTCACGACATCTTGCCCTTTGCATTTGATGGTGATGGCCAGTGGTCTTGAAATCGAGATCAACCAAAAGTTTACGTCAATCTCTTGGATATTATAGTCTGCTGCATATAATATCAAACTTTTGCAGGTGTCTGGAAGTGTGGCTGGCTGTCTGAGAAGCTGACCTTCGCAGATGGCATCTTTGTCTATTGGATGTGATATAGCTTTGGAACAAATCTTATGATGTTTAGTTAAGGGCTTGCAGTCACCCAGGTCTTCGAAGGATGTGTATAATAACGAATCGTCATCTCTCGCGATAAATTTTGTCTTTATTGAAAGTATATGATGAAACCCTGTTCGATCATCCAAAATTGGGATCGGATAAAGGTGGTAAAGGGTGTAAATCTCAGGATCAACTAAAGGAATTTTGAGTACAAAAATGATTTTGGTGTTGATTTGAAAAGCTTCCAATTCTATCAAATCAATGTACTGAGCAACATTTGAACTGTAAATAGGAAGTGGTAAATTATTTTCATGTAGTGATTGAGAAATCTTTTGAAGGGAATCGACCAAATCTACTGGGGTTATGATCGAACTATGTAAAATTTTTAAGCGGGCGAAAGAGACTGCAGTTAAAACATCATCGAGAGTGTTTTCGATAAATATGTAACTCTCCATTAGGCTTTCACACAGATCCAAGATATTGATTTGAAATTCATGAAAATCAAGATCATTTGAAATGTATAAAATTGACTGCCTTATTTTTTCAATGTTATTCGAGAATAATTTCTCCTCGGATTGAAATTTTTGTAAAGTTTTGTTGAGGCTCGTAATGACTGAGGTTGTTACAGATATTTGTTTCTTTACTAAGTCCTGAATTTGGTGTTGGTCTTTAGTAATTTTAGTTATACAGTCATTTATGTATTCACCATCTGTTGCGTCTAAGTTTCCTGAAATAGCTTTCCAAACTGATCCCAGTCCGTTAATAAGTCCGCGTTTTCTTCTGTTAGTAGGGTAAGTTTGAGTGTCAGCGAAGATGTCTGTATATTTAGAGTTAACGGATTTAGAAATTTGTTTCAAGAGGCTAACATGTGTTTGTATTTTTGGTTTAAATGATTTCGTATTAGTTGTGTTTTCGTTGATTGTCTCTAAAATTCGGTTTAGTATGGCGTCGTTATTTGAAATATCACCTCTGAAAGGGCTGAGGTCTTTGAAGACAAGAAGTGACCATTTGTCGTTTGAAATTTTAAGTGTGCCTTCTTCATGGAAGAAAACTCCTATTGTATTGTTAACGGGTGTAAGAGAGTATTGTTGGAGATTCACGACTGAAAACAGTCCACAGAATCTGAAAAGAAGGGATTCATTCAAAATATGGTTTTAGTCTGTCAAAGTTAATTTTACTGATTTGGTTAGTCTGTAAGTTTATAACTGTGGCAGAGTTTTTTCTAATCGCGGTAATTTCAAAAGGTCCATTGAATTTGTTTTCAGATTTGCTTTTAATCGGAGATTCTTTCACGTAAACTTTGTCGCCTACTTTGTATTCTGGTTGGTTAGTCGAAACATGTTTGTCAAATCTAACTTTAGATTTTTGTTTTTGTTGGTCGGTTTTTGCGCGGGCAAGTCTATAATAGTAGTTCATTCTGTTGTTAAGGTCCCTAACATATTTGGAAATGAGTTTTTCCTGATCGTATATTGTTTCGGGGGTCTACTAGAAGTGTGCCCAAAGATGAGTTCGTAGGGCGTGAAACCAGTAGTCTTGTTTTTAGTGTTGTTGTAGCAGATAACTGCGTAAGGGAGGACGTTGAATGGATGCTCGTCCGGATGTTCAGATGTATTTGCCCTTATCATTTCCGCTAAAGTCGCGTGAAACCTTTCGATAGAACCGTTTGATTCGGGATGGTGGACGCTTGAAAAGGATAACTTTATGTCATATAGTTCGCACAGGTCCCTTATTAGAGTATTGTCAAATTCACGTCCATAGTCGCAATGGATGCGAAGAGGGGTACCGTAATGTTGGAAAAATACTAAGAGGGTGTTTACGACTGTTTTAGCTGTTTTGTCACCAATAGGGTAAGCTTGAGTAAATTTGGTGAGTTCATCCCTAATAGTCAGTGCGTAGTTTCTCGTTGGATATTCGAAAATATCAATGTTGATACGTTCGAAGGGTGTTTTTGGTGTTTCGGTTATGACAAAAGGAGCACTTAAGTTTTTCCTACAAAACTTTACCTTTTGGCAAGTTTCGCAAGACTTGATAAATTGCTCTACGCTTTTGATTAGTCCAGTCCAGTTATACTTTTCCCTAATACGTCGAATAGTCTCATTAATTCCACGGTGTAGGTTATTTTTGCCGCAGTGGTACTGTTGCAGTATAATGGGAATTTCGTCTTGAGAAGGGATTGTTACAATGTTTTGACAAATCTTTAGTTTTATGTCTTTGTCTGCGAGTATGAAAGATAGTGTTTCGAGAATAGGTAGTTCGACGTTGTTTTCAATGCAGAAGGTTTCTGATTCGTCGAACTGATCTTGGTTATTATAGAGGATGTTAAAAAGATGCGAGACAACAGTTTCGGGATCGAATGGTAAAGGGACAATTAAATATTTTCTATGCCGGACAGATTTGCTGGCTAGAATGTTTAATGTGTCGGTAGTGAAATTTGGGTCTTCTTCGAAAATGTCTTCGATGATTTTGTCATGCAAGTCATTGAGTTTATTTTGCCAGAAGAAAGTGACTATTCGTTTGTGAGATTTGTCTAGGAGTTGGGCGTTAGAAATTTCTATTTTTGAGTAATCGATTATCGACTCGGTTTTATATAATTGAACAAATCGATTAAATTCTCTTGTCATTCGTTCGTCATGATCATCGGGTTCTTGATCATTATCGGAATCTGGTTGTTCTGGGTCGGTTTCGTTATTTGCAAAGATGTTGATTTTAGAAATAAAGTCGGTGCATTGTTTGAAGTGATTAATTTTGATACGGGAAAGAGCGTCTGCGTTCAAGTTTACCTTGCCGGGCTTGTATTCGATTTTATAGTTATACTCCTCTAGTTTGAGGCGCCATCTGGCTAGACGACTGCCAGGGTCTTTGATCGAAAAGAGCCAAGTAAGCGGACGGTGATCACACAGGAGTGTAAACTTTCTCCCAAAAACATACGGTCTGTAGTGCTTGACCGCCCAAACAATGGCTAGCAGTTCCCGTTCGATAGTGGAATATCGAGTTTCTGCAGCGCAGAGTGTAAGGGAAGCATATGCTATAGGAAGATCTTTTCCTACGGGGCCTTGTGAGAGAACCGCTCCAATTGCAAAAGCACTAGCATCAGTAGTGAGCAGGAATGGTTCTTCGAAATTTGGGTAGATCAAGATAGGGTCAGATACAAGGGCTTGCTTCAGTTCGTTGAAGGAAGACTTGCAATCTGCGTCGAAGATGAATTTGACGTCTTTCTGCAGGAGTTTTGTTAGGGGCTTTGAGATCTTGGCGAAATTTGGGATGAAACGTCGGTAATAATCGGCGAGACCAAGAAAAGATTTAACATCTTTAGGAGTTTGGGGTTGAGGAAAATTCTGGATGCATTCAACCTTTGAAGGGTTTGGTTTTACTCCTTCTTGGGTGATCAGATGACCTAGGTAAGCAACTTCCTTGCGGAGAAACTCACACTTGTCAGGTTGAATTTTCAAGTTTGACTTTCTAAGACGCTTAAAGACTTCTGTCAAACGGGACATATGCTCATGGATGGTTGGTGAATAAACGATAATGTCATCCATGTAAACAAGGCAACGTTCATTCTGGATGCCCAGAAGAATGTTGTCCATGACCCTCTGAAAGGTAGAAGGTGCATTTTTCAGACCAAATGGCATACGAACGAATTCGTAATGGCCATTGTCAACAGAGAAACCGGTCTTGGGAATGTCTTCCTCAAGGATTTCCAACTGGTGAAACCCGGAAGCGAGATCCACTGTCGAAAAGTATTGACACTTACCAAGTTGGTCGAGGAGATCAGAAATGTTGGGCAGAGGATATTTATCGTCTACAGTTAGTTCGTTTAACTTCCTATAGTCGATAACAACTCGCCACTTTTGCTTACCAGAAGCATCGAGTTTCTTGGGGACGACCCATACGGGGGAGGACCAAGGAGAAGAAGAGTGCCTGATAATGCCTTGATCAAGCATTTTGGAAATTTGGGTTGTCACTTCCTCCTTATGCACTTGAGGATATCTGTACGATTTCGTGAAAATGGGCTTGGCATTATTGGTGTCAATAGAGTGTTTGACGACGTTAGTAAACGTCAAAACATCGCCTTCGAGATAGAAAATATCTTCGAATTCTAAGCAGAGATTCGTGATAAGTTCTCGCTCTTCGTCGTTAAGATGTTCTGTCCGAATTTGTTCCCTGATAGTAAAGTTTCTGTCTAAGTTTGTAGATTCACAGTAATCGTGTGTATTCAGATTTAAGAGAGGGTGTGTATGGTCAAGGGGTTCTAAATGAAGATTGGAAAAGTTAACAGTTTTCGGCATTGCGTTCGCGTTTATTATCGAAGTCAGAAATTCTCCCTTTGAATCAACACGTACAACCGCGTTGGGAAGTCGTACTTTGTCAATTACTTGTGTCGGTAAAATTGCGTCAGTATTTCTAAGTTCACATTTAAGTTGGAAAATTTGTTCGGTTCGTGCCTGGATTGTTATTTGATTGTTATAAATATGAGTTTGTGCGTTAGTACTGGGGGTGTCTGTTGGTTGTGTTTTAGGTTGATCGTGATCGGGGACTTTATGTAGAGGAATAGTTTTGAAGTTCGTTATTAACTGTTTAGATTTTAAGTCAACAATACATTCGTAATGCTCAAGAAAATCAAGACCCAATATTCCATCAAACTCAATATCTAGATCGTAGATAAAGACCTTGTGTGGATTGCCTAGAGCGAAAGGAATGAGGGTGGATTGTGAGATCGGGATTTTCTCATGAGTAATGCCTTGAATTGTTACTCTTTCGGGAGATCGTTGTGAGAAGTTTTTGACGGTGTTTTCTTTGAAAATGGAGATACCAGCTCCGGTATCAATTAGGAGTTTAAATTTTCCAGAAGCGTCGTTGATATAATAGAGGTTCTTGGAATTTACTGTCAGAAGGGGACTTAAAGAAATGTTTGTTCTGGGAAGTTCAGATCGGGATTGAAGTCTTCCAAATTCAAGTTCTGTATTTGAGTTTGGACTTCTGAGATGGTAGTTGTCGAATCTGGGGGTTGATCTAGGCTCGGAAGCGCTAGAAAATCCTGGTATTCGTGAGGACTGAAAGGTTTGACAGGGGTATCATCTACTATTTGGTCGAACTCAGGGCTTTCATAGTTTTGGTCGTTATAATCGAAATTCTGCTGGTTATTATCAGTATAATAATCATAGTCATTTGCAGAATATTCGGGATAGTTGACATTATGATGGTTGTTAAAATGGTGGGTTCTTTCGGAACGATAATTTGGGTTTGTCTGTATTACAGACGGTCGAAAGTTGTTAGGCTTGAAAGGAGGTCTTTGAAAATTATTTGGTCGGAATTGTTGACCTTGATGATTGTTATTATTATTGATTGGATTTGGCCTCGAAGATTGATTCGGCCCAACGAAATTTGGTCTGTTATTTTGATTGAAAGGCTGAGGGTTATTTTGATATCTCAGACGACAATCCGCAGCAATGTGGCCTAATCGCCCACAATTTAAGCATTTAGGAGGTGGAGTTGGTTTTCTAGCCTGAAAAGATGGCTTAGGTGGAACAGATTTATGTATCTTTTGTTCCTCAAAATAGGATAGTTGAAGTTCTCTTCTTATCCGTGCATGTGCCTCAAGAAGATCCTTCGGATTACTGGCACGGATAATTTGGCCTAATCGAGGTTCTAAACCGGTAAGTAATGTGTTTAAAACCATGGTGTCAACGAGAGTGGTTTGAGCGTCTTTCTGCTCGGTGCTCAGACTAGGAGCTTTTTGGATACATGAGTGCATTTTCGCACTCAATACTTGAAGCCTATTATAGAATGTTAGGGGAGACTCATTGGATAATTGTTTTAACCGTTGAAGGTCGTGTATTAATGAGGAAAGATCACGAGAATCCCCAAAATGAAGAGTTAGAAGTTGTTTTATTTCGAGATAAGACGCAGGATTCCTCGAGTTGATTAACTGCGCCGCTTTTCCCCTTAATTTATTTTTAATGTGGATTACTAACAAGTATTTTTGTTCAGCAGTTGACATGTTATATGCACAATTGCAAGCATGAATAAATGTGGGCAAAGAAATTTGGTCGCCTTCAAACTCTGGAATTATTGAAAATATTTCCGACAACCTATATTTTTCAGTTTCTTCGGCAACAGTGTTGTTTTGTGTTTGTGCCATTTTGATTTAATAGAATTCAAAACGAAAAAGGTTCAAATCAAAATAATAAAATGGGATAGAAAAAATGGTATCAATAAAATAAATGGTGTAAAAAGCAATAATCAATAAATTTGTAGATGGGGAAATACCAAAGTTATTTGGATGATAGAATGGTATTAATAAAATGTAAATAAAATCAATAAATCAAATAGTTCACTCAATCGAATGAATAAAATCAAAATAATCAATTAAATCATAAAATATTAATGCAATCAAATAGTAAATCAGTGATTCAATTCACTGAATAAAAAAATATCAAATAATTAATATCAAATCAATTAAATATTAAAATCAATTATTAATAAACTTAAACGTTAGACGATTCACTACTACTCACATCAACAGGAACATTGGAAGATCCGTGTTCTCCTTGTTATCGCAGTTGGGACTTCTTCCAGGTTCTTTGCTCCGTTGAGGGATAGGAATCCGCCGCTACCAGTTAGAAGTAAGCTCGTGTTCTAGTAACGTTGACGGATCCTACTGACTGCGCCAATTTGTTATATCACACTTCAATTAATTAACTTTTTTAAAAAGATTTTTTTATTAAAACAAATACAATTATAACTTTGAATTAAAAATGAAAAATAACAATGTAACTGACAAAAGTTCTGAGTAATAATGAATGCAACATTAGAGCAGTTTTACAATTTATAACATATAATATGCCGAATAAGCAAAGTCGACGCTGCGATTCCCACGGATGTCGGCGGCGCCGTAATATGACACCACACGTGTCGCTGAGTCAGCTGGGAGTGTTGAACTATCGTTGCGATATAAGTTCGTACTAAGTTCATGGTATAAACTTATATAACATATATATATATATATATATATATATATATATATATAGGGTTAGTTTTTTTATGATCAGTATGGGGATCTCGGAAACTAGCGGAGATAGAGCAATGGTTAAATTGGGAAAGATTTGCGGTTTTACTGGCCCAATTTAATGACACTTTCGGATTTTTGTAAAAAGTCATAGCTTACTAGATATTTTGAAAAAACGAAATTCTCTCGATTTAGCCAAATCCCTCTAGCTCCTTTGTTTCTGATTTTATAAAAAATGTGTAATATTAAAATTGAAGGAAATTGTATCCTGAATATGATTGTCATGTCCTCGTTTGCGTTACAGCTCTTGTTTTCGAGATGTGACACAAATTTATCTTTTTTTGAAAGGAAACCGTAGTTGGCTATGACCTCAAAAAATCGGACATTTTTAGAGCTTTTCAACGATATAATACTCGATGTAGTTATTCATAAAAATAACGGAGTTATGGATGCTTTTCTCTCTTATTTTCACTTTGACGTTTCCTCATTTGAGAGTATTTCCATTAGTGGTGCTTGAACTGACAGTCGATAATGACAAGTTTTCGTGATAAAATGGAATATTCTAACGAAGAAAAACTGAATATGGTGGAATGTTATATCATATGGCATAAAAATTTAGTTCGTGCAGCTGAGGAATACTTTCATAGATATTTTAATCATCGTCAACCTGCTCTATGTACATTTAAGAGGCTTTACGATAGTTTACGCAGATATGAATCTTTTACTAAACCACCAAAGGAACGTAATCAAATTAACGAAGCAGCACAAATAAATGTTTTGGCAACCTCAACTCTTGAGATTGCGGCAGAAGCTGGCACATCTCAACGAACTCTAGTTAAAGTACTGAAAGCGCACAAGTTCCACCCGTACAAACTTTCAGTTTCTCAAACTTTGCATGCTGGTGACGAACATCGACGTATTTTGTTTTGTACATGGTTTCGAGACATGTGTCTTGACAATCCACAGCTTCCATTAAAGGTGTTATGGTCAGCTGAATCTAGATTTACTAACTGCGGTATGTTCAGTAGACACAATGAGCATATCTGGGATAAAGAAAACCCTTTCCATGGAAAACAAAGAAGACCCCAGATAAAATTTGGTTTTAATGTTTGCTGTGGTATCATAGGATCTACTATTTTGGGGCCTTTTATCTATGACGAATCACTTACTGAGGAGCGCTACTTGAATTTCTTGCAATACAGTTTTCAAGACATGTTGCATAATTTGAATTTGAGAACACGTTTAGAAATTGCGTGGTTCCAACATGATGGAGCACCCGCTCATAACACGTTATTAGTAAGACAACACTTAGATAATATCTATCCAAACTCTTGGATAGGAAGAAATGGCCCACGCGAATGGCCACCCCGGTGTCCCTATTTGGCAGTTATAGACTTCTACTTATGTGGTGCGCTAAAAAACAAAGTATACAAAAGAAAGTATGAGACAGTTGGTGACCTAAGGGAGGCGGTATTACAAGCAAATGAAGAAATTGATAGGCGGTCTGTGAGGAAAGCGGTAATGTCAATCTTAAAAAGATGCAATTTTTGTCTAAATGACAATGGTGGACTTTTCGAACATAAATTGTAACCATTATTATGTACTTTAATTTCTTACGTTGTTAGTAAGTACCTACTTATTTAGTTTTTTCGTTATATCTGATATACCTAATAAAAAAATGGTGCAATGTTTTTTGGAACAGTTATTAATAAATCAATATATTTCATAATAAACTACTTTAAAAGTGAAAATAAGAGAGAAAAGCATCCATAACTCCGTTATTTTTATGAATAACTATATCGAGTATTATATCGTTGAAAAGCTCTAAAAATGTCCGATTTTTTGAGGTCTTAGCCAACTATGGTTTCCATTCAAAAAAACATAAGTTTGTGTCATATCTCGAAAACGAAAGCTGTCACGCAAACGAGAACATGACAATTATATTCGGGAAACAATTCCCTTCAATTTTGATATTTACACTTTTTTTATAAAATCAAAAACAAATGAGCTCGAGGGATTTGACTAAACCGACAGAATTTCGTTTTTTCAAAATATCTAGTATGTCTTGACTTTTTACAAAAATCCGAAAGTGTCATTAAATTGGGCCAGTAAAACTGCAAATCTTTCCCAATTTAACCATTGCTCTATCTCCGCTAGTTTCCGAGATCCCCATACTGATCATCAATAAAAAACTCACCCGGTATATATTTGCAAAATAAAATTGTATTTTTTCAATAATAATAGCGTTTACACAGCAATTTTTAGTGTGAATTGTACCCCAATATAAAAATAAATTAAAGAACATAAATAAATAATATTAAATTTAAATGATAACGTATATTAATAGAATTATTAAATCAAAATAAAAATTTACAAATATTAATATGCACGTATCCACATAATAAAATAGATAATAATATAATTCTAATATTAGTAGTGTCGCAATAATAATTAACATACATCATAACAATAGATAAAAAAACAGAATAATACTTCTCTAGTCGCAAAAATTTGTAAAATAAAGATGATAATAAAATACTGACTACCTAATATCGCCTTGAATCGAAATGTAAAATTAGTGAAAAAAATTATTTCTAAATATTTATATGATGTTATTTGAATCTAATACGACAAGCGTATTTCAAATCAGGTAAGTTGCATCTAAAAATGTTGCAAAAATTAGATAGGTTGTTTGCAATTCTCAACATTAATTGTGAAACAGTTCCGGGGTGTTGCCCAAGTGTTGACGCCGTATTGCCCCGGCCTTAATCCTATTCATTTACCATAATATGAAGCTCAGCGAAACCTAGGTTTGCCCATTGGCTAAACGTTTCAGTTCTAATACTGTGGTCATTTTGCCCAAACCAGCGACGGATCTCATGTAAGCACGTTACCGTCGTCACATGAGACTGGTGGGCCATTATATGCTACGGAACATGATCAGCAGAAGGTGACTTGCAAGATTCCGATATAAGCTAGTACAGATCATTCAACCATAGTGTCACAGACGATCTTGGAGAGAGTATGAGATAGATATCGATGATAATATTAAGAGTAACATTCTCAGTACAATATAACGTCATCAAAGTGTCTAGAAAAGTCAATACGTAGTAATGGTATATCCGTCGCAATCACTGGTTACCACGAAAGAGGTGCTTATCGATTTTGATGATATATAGTGGGTACTCTAACTAACCCCCATTAATTCGCCGGTAGTAGGTTCGCGACAAGAATAGGTGTGATGGCAGATTTTTAAGTCCCCCTTCTATAATGTACGTACACATCTATTATTTCCGAAAAAAACACAATTTTAAGAATTATTTTAAATTTTACGGCAAATTATTGCATTTATATCTTTCTATTTTGCATTATGGGCAGAAACGCTCTTTCCGTCACGCTCCGATAAATATTGAGGCAACCATCTATTTCAGGTGTTTTGTTTCATGTTGGCGATGTTGCCATATAAGTAGGAAAACTCAGCATTCCGGAATTCTTATTTATTCATAACTATTTCTTACCTAATTTTAATATACACAAATAAATCTTACTGCGTTAATTCTATGAAGCAAAGTTCAACAGTTGATTAATTGATGATTACCTTTAAACGAGTAGAGATGAATCGGAATATCCATTAACAACTACTAATAAAATATTTACTAGGATTCTGAGCAAGATGTATTCCTTTTAATTTTTATCTGAAGGAATGGCTAAAATGTAAAAGTTATTAGTTTCACTTTTAGGGATAGAATTCAATAAAAATAAATTCCATTATGAGCAAATGCTGGCGATTTAGAAACATGGAAATATTTCAACATTGCGACCAGCTTTGCTCAATGTTGAAATATGTCCGTAGCAGTGTGAGGTTATTAGTGATTTGATTTACCTAATTCACAATTGACATATTCATTATTTCCAGAAGAAAGTAATCTTTCAAATACTCCAATGTGGTATTGGAAGTAATATAGTGTAATACCCGGTGGTGCTAGATAAATTCTTTTTTTTTTAGTAATTATGTAATCAATCTGAAATAATAATTATTTATTTTCTTTCGTTGCACTAGAAAATTAATCGTAAAGTCTAAATTTGTCGCTATGCGCTAAATAAGCAGTTTTTGTATTAAAATAGGTCTTGTTTTATAGAAAGGAAGTGTAAATATCAAATACACATTTCGAAATTTAACACTTAGGCGAAAAACATACTATTTCATTTTAAACAATGTTGATTACTTTAGGCATTGCTATTGCCGTTTCGCTCTTTTTGTGACTCAGGTTGTTGTTTGTTAGTAGAAATGTAATATTGTACGTGCGGAAAGTAGCAAAAATCAAAGATGGCCAAAAGGTCAAAAACTAAAAAAAACTTAGTCATCAGTCTATTTGGGTCGAGTTAAGAAACTATTCTAAAGAGGGATTTTAAAACGCCGTCTCAGAACGAACCAATGGACGTGCGGGAAATCGACAAATAGAGGAAATTTTTTTAAATTAATTCTTTTACGGGGGTAACCGAAATTTTGCGGGAACATAATATAAAGAAAAAAATCAGTCTTCATCAGG
This sequence comes from Octodonta nipae, assembly GCA_034190945.1. Lineage (NCBI taxonomy): Eukaryota > Metazoa > Arthropoda > Insecta > Coleoptera > Chrysomelidae > Octodonta > Octodonta nipae. The sequence continues at coordinate 55,622,618 of CM067222.1, read as the reverse complement.
ACTCGAGGAAGACTTCATCAGGGCTCGAAGGAGTCTTCATCGAGACTAAGAGGAGTTCGGGGCCGGAATTCAAGAAAACGAGTCGTACGTGGCGCCACAGATTTAGGGGACATAAAAAAAAGGTTGAAACCAGAATCCTGAGAGAGGAACATTTCACCTATCCAAGTAGAGCTTTAGAGAAGTAAATTAAAGAGTTATTATAAAATTTATCGCCGAGGGACGGGAAACGCGAGAGTCGCGAGTGTGTTTTGATTATTAAAGTGTTTATCTAGTGAGAAAGTTAGTTTGAGATATATTTTCTTTCTGATTCACAGGTAAACCTTTTTGGGATTAAAGGATAATTCGCATTCAGTGAGTACCTTTACATTTTCCTAACCGAAGAGTGTTAGTGCCAAAAAACCGTAGAGTTGTAGGTTCAAATTCTGAACCGGGGGTGGAGGTTTCTTAGACCATAGATAAGAGATTTATATATGTATATCTTAGACCAGCAAATGGCCGGGAAGAAATCTCGCGATAGGGACGAAGTAGCGTCGGAGTCTGACTCCGAGTCGATAAAAGGAACGAACGGCAAAAAAAAAAAGTTTTCTTGTCGTGATATATTGTTTAAATTTGGTTTTGTTTTTAGCTTGTTTTTTTATATATATTCCTGGTGATATACTCATATATTATAGTAGGTCGGACCGTCAGACGGGATGGTCACGATTTAACTATGGAGGTTTAAGTAAAAGGAGGACACACTTTGTGTTAGAAAAAGTGTCCACAACATGGTTTCAATTTGGGGGAGCCACTCGTATCGACCGGGTAGAAATCAGTTTTCTACGAACAAACCTACGTGAATAAAATTAGGTTAATGTGAAGAATTCACATCCAAAAAATGCAAATTTAACCATCACAGTTCAACAACCAGATTTATATTTAACATTAAAAAAGTGTTAAGTCAATGAAATACCTTATACATAGATAAAAATTACTTACAAGCAAACTTTTAGTTGCACATTTTTTTAGGAGTCAAGATAAATATCCTACATAAATTAAACTCTGAAGAACCCATTATTATATAATTACTAAACTGATTATGGCATTGTCCATCTACTCGAGAACTTTAACAAAGTTCTGAAGATATTTTTCCAGGGGCATTCACCTGGCGTACCTTTGGAAATATTTAAAATACAACTACAGCAGAAAGATGCCAAAAATAGTCATTTAACCGAAAATGTTAGAATCCTTGAAAAAGAAACTATTCTAGAATTAAATACAAGTGAAATTTGTTCCATAATGATAACAGAAGAGATCACTTAATTATAGCAGTTTATTCAGTGATGAAAAGAATTGTTAATTACCTTTTATCCAGAGAGAGGTGAACAATGGAGTAGAAACACCAACTTTGTAAAGGGACACTTTTCAACATAAATATCTTATATGAACACAAGAATGTAAAAATAAATAATTTTTATTTACATCTAATTCACCAACATCTATTTGTTAATAAGTATAAAAATAAAACAAATATACAAATTTTTCCCAATGTTTAACTGTTTCAAAAAGTTTTATAACAAAATAACAATTATAAAATCACTCCGTTTTATAAAAAGTCAAAACTGGGGCACACGCTTATTAATTTATATCACAATTAACACACTGTAAACTCATATCACTTGCAGAGATAACAAAAAACGGAGACAACCATTTACAAAGAGAAGTTCACATAACAGATTTTCTACGTTTCATTTACGATTTTTACTAATAATCATTCTCACTTTTTCAGCCGCTTCACTTCTAAATGTAGGATTTGTGTATTTCAATCCGTTGACAATTAACTTCATAACATACCCTGTGGTCACACTTGCGCCATTCTGGTCATTTCTTGACCTTCTTATTTGAAACCATCCGCTGGAGAATTTTTCAGTTTTATTCCCATATAAGTTTGTCCTCCTTTTACTCTACACTCCATAGTTTTGACAACGCTCACACAGAATATCGTGGTTTTTCGGTTAATCGGTAAAATCTAAAAGAAAAAATAGATCGACGTATAGAAGTTTATATCGAAAAAGCAGTCCTGTGCATTACGTAATCTGCGCATAATTAATTAAAATAGCTTCATGAATTGAGTGATAGTCTTTGTAAACTCCTAAGCTCGCTGCAATGTTAGGCTCTAAGCCATAAAAAATTTCGAAAGCATCTGTGTAAAAATAACTTTAACATCTTTGTCCGTGTTAGTTTATGAACTTGAAACGGTGTTAAGATTAGTGCACTTGAAAAAAGGTCAGTAAACAACTAGTAATACCTGAAAACGGAGAATACCGCTAACACTCTTTCAAGTGATTTTTTATATAAATGGAATTAGTATCTAGTGACTAGCTGTAAATCTCTTTCCTATATAATCATGGTAAATTACTTTTGTACTATCTGTTCAGATAGTGTAACTCCAGCAAAGCCAGCCGTTTTTTGTGAATTTTGCAAAAAGCAGTTTCACATTGTTAGTATTTTAACCACTATCGATATACTGAGTGTCTTAAATGCTATTCCCGGATTGATGTGGAGATGCGGAACTTGTGTAAAAGACTGTATTTCAATCAATAATGTTGAAATTAACAGAGTGTTAGATTTAAAGGTCGACGAGGCGCTTCGCTTGTTTAGAAATGAATTGTCTATATTAAAATCGGATGTATTAAATAATAATAAAAATTCTTCGTGTGATGTAACGGCTGTGAAATACTCTGGTGTTGTCAAAAACAAAACTTGTCCAGCAGTTACTATACAACCTAAACATATGGATCAGGCTGTGAATCAAACAAAATCGGATTTAATGCGTAATATACTTCCACCTGATAATAATTTGCGTTTATCCAAAGTGAAAAATACGAAAGATGGAGGTGTTCTTATTGGCTGCAAGTCCAAAGAAGATAATGAAAAAGTAAAGAAGCTGGTAGAGGAGAAAATGTCAGATTCCTATGCGGTCAAGGAAGTCATGGGTTTCAATCCTAAACTGTGTATTGTGGGGATGACTGAAAATAACTCTGAATCTAAATTAAGCGATTTAATCATGAAGTGTAACTCGGACATATTTTCCGAATCAAATGATTGTAAAGTGGTTAAAATTTTCTGTACAAAAAAAATCATCTATCAAGCTATCATTCAGGTTGAAAACTATGTCTATGAATGGGCGTTAAAAGCTGGTATTTTGTTTGTAGGTCTGGATAGCTGTAAGGTGTACGACGCAATTGAATTATCGAGTTGCTTTAATTGTAATGAGTTTCACCACTCTTCCAAATTTTGTGCCAATAAATTAAGCTGTCCTCTTTGTGTGGGGGATCATAATGTAAAAATCTGTAAATCCCAAATTAGAAAATGTTCTAATTGCGTTAAACTATCGGTAAAACAAAATACGACAATTCCAGACGACCATGCTGCTTGGGATCGGTCTAACTGTACTGCATATAAATCTGCCTTAGCAAAATTTAAAAACGATTTGGTTGGCTATATATAGCAATTACCTGTGCTGCATGAATCAATCTCGCCTTCAAGTGGATGCAGTTCGAGTGGATAGGTCGCAGAATTAAATAGCTCCAAATCTTTACATATTTATTATCAGAACACTAGAGGGTTGCGCTCGAAGACAGTAGATTTTCTTAATGTCGTATCTGTGCTTGAGCATCAGGTGATAGCGTTAACCTGGCTTAATGACTCTATTCTAGATGGACAATTGTTTCCACCTGATTTTTCGGTTTACCGTAGTGACAGGCGCTATCAGGAGTGCAACTGCACAAGAGGTGGAGGTGTTCTTGGGGCAGTAAACAATATCTTTGCATCATCCAATGTCGATATAAAAAACTTTTTTCCTCCTTCGTTGCTGTCTGTGGATCTGGTGTTGGTGAAAATTATTACCGATGTAAGTTCTATATTTTTACTTAACTTATATGTCCCGCCTTCCTTAAGCAATGACTTATAATAGTCTGTTCGAGTCACTTAACAATCTCGCATTTTTGCATGGCAACAACTTACTCATTGTAGGTGATTTTAACAGTTCTTCTTAGGCTGATTCTTTGAGAAATAATATTGAAAATATGCAGGTTATACAATTTAATGATTTCCTTCCCATTTTTAACCTTACTCAACACAACTCCATATTTAAAGATTTCAGTAAGATGCTTGACTTAGTTTTGTACAATAATAGTTGTCAGGTAGGTAAATCTCTGGAAATTTTGGTTACTGAGGATAGACATCATCCGGCATTAAATATTGTTTGTAAATTAAACTTCACTCATGTAACGAATTTGATTTTCGAAAGGCCAACTTTCCTTTACTGTATCAACGACTCACTGATATTTATTGGACTTACCTCTTAGAGGAGGCTAGGTGACGAAAACCAATAGCTACCAAGGACTGAGAGTCAAGGCAGATAAGGGGCAGTAAAGTTCCTGTTATATTATTTATTTTCAGCCAACACAAATTTTCTTCAGGTGGTGGCAGAATTACCCTTTTCTCTCAAGTTGTATATATATATATATATATATATATATATTCATTACACCCATAAACTCAACGAATTGAGGGCCCTAATTGTAACAATAGTGGTATTATAGTGAAAGAATATTCACAGTAGTGGTAAGTCCAATTAAGGGCCTGAAGCAAGAGACCTAGAATATTTTTTAAATATTGCTCACACGATATATTCCACCAACTTTTAAATTGTAAAAACCTCAATTACCAATTTTGTAGTTAACTGGACCATATCACACTGAACAGAAAAGCAAAAATAAGTCAATAAAAATCATATCAAATTCAAATTTTATCTAACTAACTAATGACATATTATATCAATATATTTGAATGTCCTTTACCAAAAACAGGAATATTTTAACACATCAATTCATGAATTTTGAAACATATTTAAAAAAAAATGGTGTCAATTCTTGTTTCTATGTGCCTATTGAAAAACTTTTTGATAAAAAAAATTCTTTTAGTTTTTTTCAGAAAAAAAATTACAACAATATGTAAAAAGGTAATTTAAGAAATGTTTAAAACTTTATGAATACATTACATGAAAATTATGTAGACAAAGGGAGTAGCCCGACAGACATGACCATCTAATGAGGCGTTACGAACAGTCGGCGTCGATACGTTTTAACTCTCTGAAATTATTGTGTACCAAGTCTCCCTGACTCGTAGAGTAGAGGATTTGACGTGGAAACGATCGACCCACGTTCGGCTACCGCTTGATGACATTTTTACCTCGACGCCACGTCAACTGTCAACCGCGATCTTTCTATGATCGCTGATATATGTAAGTCGGGCCACCGACTATTTGACCAATAGGAGTGATTGCGTCACACGATACGTGCCGCTGATCAATAGCGTGCCACGACCAAATGAGGGGTCGTGACCTTGAAAATGTTCCCGCTCTTAAGTGAGGCAACTGAAATAATTAATAATCTCATATAGTTCCATGTCTGTTAGCGAATCATCTGCACACAAATATATGGATATGTCAAAAATTTCATGATGTTGCTAATATTCAACATAAGAATGTATGACGCATTACTAAAATGATAAATATAATATTTTGATGAATGTATACATAAGTAATAAGTACATACATTTAGTGCTGCATTCAATCAAATGCAAACAATAAATTTTTGATCTATGCATCAGTATATATAACAAACGTACTGCGCTTCAGAAGATATACAAATATCACTAGTGCAGGTGGTAATTTGTTTGTCTTCACGATCAGAGGGACATTTAGTACGCGGATGCCACATTGAACTCTTATGAAATAGTAAATTACAAATGTGCCACAGTATGAATTTGGCTTCTATAACTGTTCCTTTTAAAATCACGTATATTCAAACTATTATGAAATGAAGGGTTAAACAACATTGCAAAAAAGAGCATGAAATTGAAAGAAACTGTTAAATTACATTTCAGTTTGTAATTCTGAAAAACAGAAAATAACAAAATATCTCTTAAATAAAACACTATTGCACTTCAAGTTTACCAAAAACAGGGAAATTTTCATTTATTTCAATAATTATAGTAGCTATTATTGCTATTTATTGTCACATTTTTTTATTAATTAATTTTATTGGCAGCTTTTAATAAAATGGCCTTTATTGACAGTTTACTATTAAAATAATATTCATCTATGTCTTCCCAATTTTAGTGAAATGACATTTTGTTTTGTTTTGTGAACACTTCAAACTGATTTTAAATAATTACCCTTCTTATACTTTCAATTGCAGTATTCCATACTTTTAGTTTATTCAAAATTTTATTAATCTCAATTTTTTATTTACATTTTTTAGAATCTATTCAATGCATATTTTTCTATGGAAAGTCTTTTCTCTTGATGCATTTTTGAATAGAAACCTTACTCGATACAATATGCCTCATCTTGTACTTTTCCATACAATTCGATCAATAGCATCATGTTAAAATTGTTTATTGACATGACTACATCTTTGGATGCTAATTTTTACAACTTCTGTAATTTATTTCAAACTGCGATTTTCTTCTGATTACTTACGAAAGAAATCGTGATTCGGTTAAAGTGTACACAAACATTGCAATTACAAAAACAATCAACCCACAATCACGATAGTAGGAAACCAAATTAGCAATCAAATGCTTTTAAAACCCTGCAAATTTTCATTTGCAACCTTTACCGAATTTCCAATTTCAATCAGCCAATGATACCATACTTCAATAATTCATTTAACAGACCAACAAATTATCAAAACTATAAACAAAACTCTCAACCCCTAAAAGTCTTTTGGGACCGACAGATCTAACTCCGATAAATATACCTGAACCAATGTCTGGAATATATAATACCAGAAAATCGTAATGGCACAAAAATCCCATTGTTATTATACTAACAATTATTTTAAATCTAGAGGACCAAATTTGCACAAACAAATAATTTAGGTGGTATAATCAAAAATATCCATTTACAAGAAAAATCTTTTAACATAAATATTGTAGATTATATCCCACACAACGAAGTTGGCGATTATCGCTAACAAGCTATCATAATTACCATATTCCAATGATCCCAAAAATTTTCCTGTATTTGTTCTGGAAGGCCAAACGAAAATGTGAAATATTTTTCCTCATGCAATTGTTGTTCTCAGCCCAGATAGAGTGATTTTCAGAATTTAATTCACCTTATAAAATCACGTTTGTCCCATTTAATTAATCACTTTGAGGGTCTCAACGTGTTAAATGATCACCGAAAAATGCAGCATAAAAGATAAAAAAACAGATATAGATAAATAATACGTACACAATAATTAATAAGGGAGAATACCAAAATATCTGGCATAAAACAATTACAATTACAGATATCCTTTTGTCCAGAAGAAATAAGTTCAACGATAAACTTCGAAAATGTTGGAATTATCTGATCTAGTTACAGCTCTTGGAGTAGCCTAAATGGAGGACTGTTATTGACTATAGCAAAGTGAATGATAAAACACCTCAAGATATCGGTACAGACTTTCAAATATTACAGGCATCCTAGACAAATTAGGGAGTTGCCAATACTTTTCAACGGCGGACCTAGCCTTCCAAGGGAAAACACCGAGCTCGAAACCCGAACAAGTATTAGCTTTGTCTAGTTAATTACCGCGACCACTCCAAGGTAGAGCAAGAGAAGTTCCATATGCGCGCAGCAACCCACAACTCACCATTTACATTACCATCACATATTGGCGCTACTAACAATTTTTATATAGTAAGTATATAAAGGATTGCTTGATCAGTGTTTAAAAATTTCGAATAAAACCAGACACCTTGTGATATGTCACCGTGTCGTGCCACCGCTCACGGTTGTTGTGGCGTTTTGTCCGTTGATGGTTAAAAAGTTTTTCTGGTTTCGTTTCATCCGATTAATGTGATATTTGTAACTTAATTACGGTGCAAATGTTAGCAGCCACTTGGTGACGTTTGCTTTCGGAAAAATGTACATCTATCGAACCATCCTTTATGTACTATCCTTAGTTCTAACCGGGCTCGTTCTGTGACGACGAATCACCGACACATGCGGCGTAACGGAAAGATGTCACGATACCAACACAAACATCTAGGTGTCTATGCCTCAGAGATTGCTGGCGTTTATTATTAACCGCAAACCAATATCCTGTGCCCTTGAAGATTTTCCCAGGCACAAGCATCGGAATTCTCTCTTTTTTTGTTTGTAGTAACAAATATTCAAGAAGTTAGTCGTTGCCGAGGGTTTATCAACTCACGATGACGTTCCAACTTGGCACTAGGTGTGCGCATACTCTTACCTTATATAATCTCTTGTTGTATACGACTTTTGCGAATACCGACTAAACTACATTTATGCCAGTTTCGTGCGATGATTTCATCACTCGAGTGATAAAGCGTTAGCACTAGTTATGGGCATAATTGAATGATTTAAATAATCGAATGATCGCTTAAATGACATACATGATTCTAACGATTCTGTTGTTTTAGTCTCAAATCCTTAACCGCGTCAGTAGTTGCCCTGTGTGTGACCATTTAAATTTGGATATTATTATACTATTAAATTTCTCCTAAAAACTCATTTAATTGAAAATTTCTTGAGAAAGAATTTATATTAATAATTTGAATATCTTAATTCTACACTAACAGCTAATACTCAAATTACTTCGCTTTGCAATAATTCCAGGGTACCCTGAAAATACAGTATGTTCGTATATCTTATGTCCAAGGAAAGAAGTAAACAACCGACTGCATTACAGCGGGAGCGAACAAAAATGCTTATATATGAATGCCGAATGGAAGAAATGAGAACTGAACTTCTCGATTCTCATGGAAACTATTATAGTATCGCTCATATCTCGTCCTCGTCGCTCAGCACTCGCTCAAAGTTTCGAGTTCCGCGTTAACGTCTTTTGATTCGAAATAGACGTCGGTTCAGTTGTATGCATTTGAATCAAGTCATTCATGTATCTTAAATATTAGATTATTTTTCATTTGAATACTCTGTTTTCATAATAGGAACACTCGAGTGATTTTCATAATTCGAATGATCCCATCAATAGTTCTCACGGTCCGAAAATCGGGCAGCTGATGTATTAACAAAACTTACTGAAAGTACAAACGTTTGAACTAGTGCTAACCATTGACTAATTATATTTAATGCCAGGGACAAATTTTTCTGTTATTTTTCATGAACAAATGACAAACAATAAAAATATATAAAAAATGATTTTCCTCTGCCGAGTTAAGACTTATAACACAATTCCTATATTTATTTAATTCGAAATAAACATTGTTGTTTTTATAACTATACATATTGTTATAAAAATGTATCCAGTCCGTCTCTGGATTCATTTCGATGAGACATCAATCGCTGGGTAAATAAAAAGTTAGAACAGTATTTTCGACGCTGGGCAGAAAAATGTAGTACCATAGAGAACGACAAATTACGCTATTATATAAAAAGACATTAATTTCATGAGTTAGTTTTAGTTTGGTGCGTTCAGCTTATTTCGTTAATATGATTTCGATGTAAATAATATTAGAGTCAGCTGTTGGAAATATTCGATGTTTTACGTGTAAATAAAAGTTTCTAGAAAATGACAATGAATATTAGTTTTTAAATTTAATTAATAGAACCCACGGAGTGTATAACAATTTGGTGATCAGAAGTACAGGATTAATTGAAGTTAAAATCGTAATTTGTTTTATGGAAACCCGAAGCGTGGAAAAAACGGACTAAACTACCAAAAAAATAGTCAAACAGGTTACGGAGAGACTAGATGAATTTTTTTCATCTAGCCTCTAGATGAAGGAGGAACAACATCAAGACGAAATCCAGCAAAGGCTAATGAAATCTTTTGATGAAAAAACAACAAATCTTGTTTCTACGATGGAAGAAAAACAACAAAATTTATTGGAAGGATTGTACTCAAAATTTGAAGAAAAACAAGAAAAAATTGAATTAAAACGACAAAATGATTTTAAAGTATTTGAAGAAAAACAAGGCCAAACTGAAGAAAAAATACAAGTGCAATTTGAAAAATTAATGCAAATAGTATCGCAAGTTAATGAAACAGTTAATGAAAGAATGCAAATAGTGGAATCAGACATAAAAGAAATACGTGACGGCATAAAGATTCTAAAAAGTAATGTGGACTCTTGAAATCAAAGTAGGAGACATCGATTCCATTCAGAGCCAGGTGAAATTTGAAATCAGTTCCATTAAAAACACAGTACAAAGTGAGGTACAATATAAAATCAGTGCCATCCAAAACTAAGTGGAAACCGAAATTAAACAATTGCAACAAGTTTTGCAGAGAGTGAAATACCAGCACACCGTGAGTACCAAAGGTTCCTTTAGTAAAGCACCCACATTTGATGGCAGTTGATCTTGGCCCATTTATAAAGGGCAATTTGAAGCAGTGGCTACAGCTAATGGATGGGATAACCAAGAAAAATCTACCTCTCTTGTAATTTCCTTAAGAGGTCCGTCCTTAGAACTTCTCCAAAGCTTTCCAGTCGATGAACAAGGCAATTTTGACAAGATAGTCGCCATCCTGAATAAAAGATACGACAATCAGCCCTTGAGCCAAGTATACTAGGTGCAACTAAGTGGAAAATGCAAAAATCCGGAGAGAGCCTTCAAGATTTCGAAGCAGAGATTAGACGTTTAGTGCACTTGCCCTACCCAGACCTGCCAAAGAAAACTAAAGATCAATTGGCCAAACAGAGTTTCTTAGAAAGGTATCAGAGATGTGGGAGTGCAACGAAATGTAAGACTAAGTGGTGCCAAGAGAAATAATAAAGCTTTACTTGTGGCGTTGGAAGTAGAGGCCGTCATGAACATGTCCAAGCCGAGCGTCCTAGCAGTTTATTTTAACTAGGAAGAACCAAAGCCACCATTTCAAGCGCTGCTGACTGGTCTGAATAAACTGTAAGAACGGTTACAAAGAGGTGGCACCAGAGGGGCATGTTACCGTTATGGACGGACAGGACACTTTCATCGTGACTGCAGAGTGAGGCTATCGGAATGATCACCGACCAAGGGTAACCAACAAAACAACCACCTACCCAGGGCCCGTCAGCCAGTCAGCATAATAGGGCGAATGCTGACTAACCCTCCACCAGCCCCCAAAACGTTATCCATCCGGGCATTTTGCCTAGATAGCAGCAGCCTAGTCATCAGGGGCACCATCAATCGCCGAACAATTACCATCACCATCAATACCGGCGCCGCTGTGTCCATTGCCAAGTCCAGGGTTTTAAGAGCATCACAAATTGGGCCAGTTACCAACAACATCCAGCTCAGAACAGTCACTGGCGAGTCCATGTCAATACAGGGTGAGGCAGATGTAGTGCTACAGATAGGGGATAACATAATCCGGCATAGGGTCCTAGTAGCGGAGAGTGAAGGCGATTTTATACTTGGTATGGAACTAATCAGCCAGCATGATGTTCTTCGGTTCCTAAATGACGAATTTGTATTTACACGGCCTGTTAAAACCTCAGCGACTTCCATAAAAATTGTAGCAAAATCCTCAGCCAGAATTCCCGGTCGAACGGAACAGATTATACAGGGGCAGATATAAAGCAATCCTGGGAGCTGCGTTGGAATGGTGGAGCCCGAACACTTAGCTCATGACTACTTAGCTGGACAGGCTATAGTTAAAACGGGACGAGATATACCAATTAGAGTCATCAATTTGTTCAACAACGACATCAGAATTGCCAGTTGGCAAGAGATAGCTTGTTTCAAGCAAGTAGAGACCATCATCAATTGCGAAGAAGAGTACCAGACGTCAGTGAAGGAGACAGAGCCTAGAAAGAGTTCCTACAACAGTTTGCTGACCATTTGATACACCTCACACAAGAGGAACAGAAGAAAGCAAAGCAATTTATCACAAAGCACTGTCAAGATGGAACCACCGGTCGCACCAACATCATTCAGCACCGAAAAGATACCGGAAAGGTTCAACCTCATCAGAATACCACCTAGGCCGTCGAGGAAAACATCGCGTCCACGTTAAAAAATGGAGTTATTGAGCCATCCATCAGCCCATAGTCTGCTTCCGTCGTGCTAGTTAAAAAGAAGGATGGAACCACCCTATTTTGCGTGTATTACAGAAAGCTGAATGACGCCAGGAAGAAAGAAAGAAAGAAAGACAGCTATCTACTACGCCGAGTAGATGACACTCTGACCACACTAGCAGGCTCCCGTTGGTTCTGCACACTAGACCTAAAGATTGGATATTGACAGGTTGGTCTACACGAAAACGACAGAGAGAAGACAGCGTTCTCCACCAGTAAAGGGCTATTTCAATTCATTGTCATGCCCTTTGGGTTACATTTGACAGGTTAATGGAGTATGTATTGAGCAGATTGACATGGAGAACGTACTTAGTATACCTCGACGACATTCTGATCATGATCGTGTTTTAGAAAGAAGTAGATTTTTTGGGCCACGTCGTTTCCGAGTCAGAAATTCGCACCAACGAGGACAAGATAGAAGCCATTCGTGATTGGCCCGTCCCAAGAGACAAACATGAACACCCAAGCTTCTTGGATCTCTGTTCATACTACAGGCGATTTGTGGAAGGATTTGCCACCATTGCCCATGCCTCTACATCGGCAGGCCACTGAGAACCACCTAACCTAACCTTCCGTTGGAATCAGTATTGCGATACATCATTCAGACGACTGAAGGCCCAATCCTTGCATTTCCTACGCAGTCCGGCAAGTTTATCTTAGACACCGATGCCAGCAACACAGGTTTGGGGGTCATCCTATCCCAGGTGCAAGATGGTGAAGAGAGAGTGATCAAGAACTACAGCCGTGGATTCTCGAAACTGGAAAGAAATTATTGCGTCACCAGAAAAGAACTTCTTGCAATAATAAGGGCTGTAGACCTTTTCCACAAATACCTCTATGGTTGTCATCTCTTAATCTGAACAGATAATGCCGCCCTCAAATGGCTGCTGGACATGAAGACACCGGAAGGACAACGGCCCAGGTGGATGAAGAAATTATAGCAATACGATTCGAAGGTGGAACACCGTGCCGGCCGTTTGCATATAATGCCGATGCCCTATCCAGGTAGGATCAGAATGCGGACATTCTCTGAAGACGGAACAGCGAGAGGGTACCTCCATCAGACAGATCCGAGTGCAGGCCAATGAAGACTGGACAACGGAACAGTGCATCCAGGATCAAATGGCTGATCCAGACATCGAACCAATCTTGTCACTCAAAAAGGGAGGGGCACCCAGACCTCGATGGGACGAAGTAGCTAGATACTCGGGAGTCCTGAAATCGTTATGGGCCCAATGGGACTCTTTAAGAGTAGAGAATCGTACGCTCAAGCGAGTTTGGGAAAGCACTGATGGCCGAGAACCCAAATCCCAACTGGTAGTTCCGAAGATAAAGGTACCAGTCATCCTGACCGAAGTACATGATGGGATTACCGGGGGCCATCTGGGTGGAAAGATTCAACAGGACCTTGAAACAACACCTATCCAAGGTCATCAGCAATAACCAGCGTGATTGGGATGAGCATATCCCCCTATTCTTGCTGGCATATCGCTCAGCCGTACATAATAGTAAAGGCCTGTCTGCAGCCAGCTAGGGTCCCTGCGATTTGGCATTTGGCTCCCCCGAAGAACCTTCCCAAGACATAAACGATGATGCCGACCAGCTCCGACGTAACATGCTGGCAATACACGAATTAGCCAGAACGCAGATGTTGGCCACCAGGACCTGGATGAAGACACGATATGACCTCAAGGCCAATTCAGTCGGATTCCAAGAGAGGGACAAAGTCTGGCTGTACAACCCCGAATGGAGCAAGGGTAAATCTCCAAAGCTTACATCCGCCTGGGATGGTCCATACGATGTGGCCAAGAGGCTTAATGACGTCGTCTATCCGATCCGTCGAAATCCCAGGGACAAGTTGAAGGTGATCCATTTAGATCGACTCGCTACCTACCATGGAGAGGATGTTTCTGATCGGGCCGATCAGAATTAAAGGGAGGGTAGTGTTATAATATATCAAGTCCGCCCCTGGCTTCATTCCGATGAGACATCAATCGCTGGGTTAATAAAAAGTTAGAACTGGAATTTTCGCTGGGCAGAAAAATGTACTAAGAAGGTAAGGGGACACTTGAGCCTGGAAAAATTCTGAACGTCACATCCCCCACTTGATTACAAGATGACACCGCCCGTGCTCGTCCGCACGAGGCATGTTACGTAATCGCTTGGTCAATGACCTCGACTGACAGGGGCGTTGATACGGAACGATGGGGCGTTGACTAGGGCTGCGATGAGGGCTGCTATGAAGATGGGGGCCGCGTATAGATTAGGATGCTGATGACAGGCTGTGATGTAATGGAGGTTATGGACTATTGGGTAGGGCTGCTGTGACGTAGGTGGGGGCCCGCGTAGAGGTTAGGTTATGTCATTATTAGCGGTTAGGTTTCACGGAGTCGGCATATAGGTTAGACAGCTGACAGGTAGGTCATAGAGTTGGGGAGTTGACGTATGGCACGGAAGGTTAGTACCGAGCTCTCATTGGTTAATTACCACGTGCTCAGCCATACCGAGCTCTCATTGGTCAATAGTCACCACGTTATCCGATCAATCGCGCAAAATTTCAATGATGTACAAAATAAGTTATATATTTATATTACAAAAAACCGACGCAGTGATGGGGAATCGAACCCCAGTCCACCGGTTTCGTATGTAAGCACTTAGCATATGTGCCAACAAGACCACTGCATTTGAATATTCTAAAAGTTGATAATATGTTGAATAAAAACCGGTTTAAGACGCGTAGTAATAATATCAGTCACAGGCAGGCAAAGTAGAGAGAGATAGCTGTTGGGTGGAGACACGACGACCTTGCCGAAATTCACACATCGACGACAAGTTCGGTAGCCGGCCAGACGTACCAGTTCGCTCATTCTGTTGGCGAGTGGACAAAGGTCAAAACATCGCGTGTATAGAAGACTGCACAACAACGATTGGAAGCGAGACCCTCCCTCTGTGAGCGATCAGACAAAGGTCAAAACATTTTGTGTGTAGAAGACATCCGGTAGCAACACGTAATAAACACATTGTGCGGTATCATGTCGATAGATGGCGTTCCACGTACAGTCAAAACATTAAATAGGAGCATATAAACTAACAAAAAGATGTCCCATAAACATATGTAAAAAAATACAGGGTGTGTTCACAATGGCAAAGTTGTTTAGGAAATGTGTGAAGATAAATTCGGTATAATAGATGCAGGATAATAGACGTGGGGATACGGGATAGCAAATGCTGGAATTCGAGAAATTAGACGTGGAAACTCGGGAGCCAGCATACAGGATTGTTGGATGGTAAGCTTCCAGCCTCTCTGCAAATCATAGAAATGGTTGAAGCAGGACCACTGCAAGTGCTAGAAATGGTTGGACCAAAACTTTTCAAATGATATAAATGACTGGAATAGAACCGTTACAAACAGGGACGCTACAAATGGGTTAGTGCGAATGCTAGAAATTGTAGAAACGGTAAGATGGTTATAATACGTAACACATGCTAGAAATGGTAGGATAGATGAAGTAGGAATGATAGGATAGTGGGAACAGGTATGTTGGAAAGGGGATAGGTAGAAATGGCGGAAAGTTGAATGGATGAAACAGGGACGCTATAAATGATAGAAATATCGGGAAGTCGAATGAATGAAACAGGGGCGCTACAAATAGGAATGATAGAATAGACCGGAATGCTGAGTCAGTTGCAAATGGGAATGTTGGAACTACCATAAAGTTGAATGGTTGAAGTAGGACCGTTCCAAAGAGTAGAAATGGTTAAATAGTTGAAGTAGGACCGTTGCAAAGGGTAGAAATGGTTGAATGCTTGAAGCAGAAACGTTGCAAATGCTAGAAACACCCTAACGGGAACGGTAGGAACGACGTAACAAGGAAAAGGCTTGAATGGTTGGAACAGAAATGTTGGAAAAGGTAGAAGGGGTTGAAGTAGGACCGTTGCAAAGGGTAGAACTGATTGAATGGTTGAAGTAGGACCGTTGCAAAGGGTAGAAATGGTTGAATGGTTGAAGCAGAAACGTTGCAAATGCTAGAAACACCCTAACGGTATTGATTCTAATGGTTGGATTCCGTTGTCTGTTGGTACTGACGTGAGAGTCTAGAAGGTTGAATGTCAAGAATGGGATAGCAGATACTCAAGGACCAGTCTTCATGGTTGAACTTAGATGGTCGAGGCTTATCACGTGGGAGACTAGAAGGTTTAATGACAAGAATGGTCCAAACCGTTGGATTTCGTTGTCTGTTGGTAATCACGTGGGAGTCTGAAATGTGAAACGACAAGAATGAAATAGCAGGAATTCAAGGAACGGTCCTAACGGCTAGGGTTCCGTGAGACGTTAGTTATCACAAGAGCGATTGGAAGGTTGAATGATAAGAATTGTATACCAGGAATTCAAAGGAATGGTTTTGACTGTTACGATTCCATTGGTCGTTGGTAACTACGTTAGAGTCTAGAAGGTTAAATGATAAGAGTGAAATACCAGAAATCCAAGAAACATTCTAATAGGTGTATTTGTTGACTGGTATTGATTACGAGGGATATTAGAAACATGGGTGGTAATGGTAGGAGCTAGGATGCGAAAACTGGTATAGGACATAAGGAATTCAAAGAATGGTCCTAATAGGTAGGTGTCATAGAATGAACCCTGTCTGGAAGTTTGAACGATTGGAGTGCGATAGCAGGAATCGGACAAACAACCTACTGAACCCTGTCTGAATTCCGAGATGTTAGGAGATATACGACAATCAGAAGTTAAAGTATACCGAACCTTGTTTCTAGTTTGTCTGATTCATACAGTATAGTGTTTGAAATAAATGCCTACCATCAGTTGAATTCTTCAATGTGTTTGCTTTAAACTAGGCAACAACGCACCGGTTGCTTTTCAGCTTAACTATTGAACACCAATTTCATTCAAATGAAGCAGCTCGAGTGTAATTTCCCTAGATCAAGGGAGTTTTCTCAAAAATATCATAAGAAGACAGACATATGTTTTTCTAAGATACACGGAAATATATGATATCTGACATCAACGGCTGCTCGTATGCAGCCCCCCTCCAGTTTTCTATGACGTCACCAACCATCACTTTCATTGGGTTGTTCAAACCGACCATTTTGTTACACTATAATTCTGTAATGGATTGGTCAAGGAAATCATCTTATATGTGGTGAATCTCTATTGGTGAATCATCAAGCTTACACGTCGTTTATGCTTACACCAACACATTTGGTCAGAAGAGTGCCATCGAAATGGCAGAGGAGAACAAAATCAATGAGATTGACCGAGAAAAATAACATAGATGAGCTCTATCTTCATTTGACAATAATTACATTACTTTACAATAATTACATTAACCATTAAACCCTAAGTTTATTCGAAACATGCCGCTCGACTGTCCTATTCTCTAGATCAGACGTCAAAGGCTTGGTATACCGAACCTTGTTACCTAATAACCAGCGTACTAGTTTCTAGTTTATGAGATTCATACAGTATATTGTTACAAATAAATGCATTCCTCATTCGACATACATATTGAACACTTCGGGGACTTTGCTGTATATTTGGCAATAACGTCCCATCTCTTTACATCTTAACCATTGGACTACAATTTCATTCGCAACAACCTTCTCGAATGTGGTTTCCCTAGACCCAGGGATTTGTCTTATTAACTCATTAATACCATAAGAAGACATAGGTCTGTTTTCTGAGATCTAGGGAATTATATGACATCTGACATCAACCGCTGTACGTATAGAGCCCCTACTCCAGTGTTTGTGCCCTCAGCTGTCATCACTCTCATTGGTCAGTTCAATTCAATGATTATGTTACGCTATAATTCTGTAATTTTTCTCCAGATCTAGTGAGTTTTCTCATCAATGCTATACGAAGTCACACATATGCGTGGCTGAGATCTAAGGAAATGTACGACACCTGACATCATCCGTTGAATATATACAGCCTATTCTGCAACGTCGTGGTCGACAAAAATATTTTTACCGGTGGTGGACTACCATGCTTACATCTCACAACTTAGACTGTTAGGTTTGATCAGAAGAGCGTCATCGAAATGGCGACAAAACGAGCAGCTCGTTTTGTCGGTCTAATTTGTAAAAAATATTTTTGTCGACCACGACATTGCAGAATAGGCTGTATCTATTCAACGGATGATGTCAGGTATCGTATATTTCCTTAGATCTCAGCCACGCATATGTGTGACTTCGTATAGCATTAATGAGAAAACTCACTTGATCTGGAGAAAATTACAGAATTATAGCGTAACATAATCATTGACTTGAACTGACCAATGAGAGTGATGACCGCTGAGAGCACAAACACTGGATTAGGGGCTCTATACGTACAGCGGTTGATATCAGATGTCATATAATTTCCTAGATCTCAGAAAACAGATGTATGACTTCTTATGGTTTTAATGAGACAAATCCCTGGGTCTAAGGAAACCATACTCGAGAAGGTTGTTGCGAATGAAGTTGTAGTCCAATGGATAATATGTAAAGAGATGGGGCGTTGTTGCCAAATATACAGCAAAGTCACCGAAGTATTCAATATGTATGTGGAATGAGAAATGCATTTATTTCAAACAATATACTGTATGAATCACATAAACCATAAACTAGTACGTCTGCTTATTAGGTAACAAGGTTCGGTATACCAAGCCTTTGACGTCTGATCTAGAGAATAAGACAGTCGAGCGGCATGTTTCGAATAAACTTAGGGTTCAATGGTTAATGTAGTTATTGTAAAGTAATGCATTTATTGTAAAATGAAGATAGAGCTTATCTACGTTATTTTTCTCGGTCAATCTCATTGATTTTGTTCTCCTATGCCTATTCGATGGCACTCTTCCGCCCAAACGTGTTGATGTAAGCATAAACGTGTAAGCTTGATGATTCACCAACAGAGATTCACCACAGAGAAGATGATTTTCTTGATCAATCCATTACAGAATTATAGTGTAACATAATGGTCGGTTTGAATTACCCAATGAAAGTGATGGTTGATGACGTGATAGAAAACTGGAAGGGGGCTGCATACGAGCAGCCGTTGATGTCAGATTTCATATATTTCCCTAGATCTTAGAAAACATATGTCTGTCTTCTTATGATATTTTGAGAAAATTCACTAGATCTAGCGAAATTACACTCGAGCTGCTTCATTTGAATGAAATTGGTGTTCAATAGTTAAGCTGAAAAGCAACTGGTGCTTGTTGGCTAGTTTAAAGCAAACACATTGAAGAATTCAACTGATGGTAGGCATTTATTTCAAACACTATACTGTATGAATGAGATAAACCAGAAACTTGTTCGTCTGCTTGTTACGTAACAAGGTTCGGTATACTTTAACGTCTGATTGTCGTATATCTCCTAACATCTCGGAATTCAGACAGGGTTCAGTAGGTTGTTTGTCCGATTCTTGCTATCGCGTTCCAATCGTTCAAACTTCCAGACAGGGTTCAGTAGGTTGTTTGTCCGATTCTCGCTATCCCGTTCCAATCGTTCAAACTTCAAAACTCCTATTCTTTCTATTTCATTACCATTCTATGACACCTACCCATTAGGACCATTCTTTGAATTCCTTATGTCCTATACCAGTTTTCGCATCCTAGCTCCTACCATTACCACCTATATTTCTAATATCCCTCGTAATTAATACCAGTCAACAAAATACATCCATTAAAATATTTCTTGGATTTCTGGTATCCCACTCTTATCAATTAACCTTCTAGACTCCAACGTGATTACCAACGACCAATGGAATCGTAACAGTCAAAACCATTCCTTTGAATTCCTTGTATCCAATTCTTATCATTCAACCTTCCAGTCGCTCTTGCGATAACCAACGGCTCACGGTAGGACCGTTCCTTGAATTTCTGCTATTTCAGTCTTGTCGTTTAACATTTCAGACTCCCACGAGATTACCAACAGACAACGAAATCCAACGGTTTGGACCATTCTTGTTATTAAACTTTCTAGTCTCCCAAGTGATAAGCCTCGACCATTTAAGTCCAACCATGAGGACTGTTCCTTGAGTATCTGGTATCCCATTCTTGGCATTCAACCTTCTAGACTCTCACGTCAGTACCAACAGACAACGGAATCCAACCATTAGAATCATTCTTTGAATTCCTTATATAGCGTTCTTATCATTAAACATTCTAACCTTCAGCGTCCAATGGTCAACTGAATCAAACCATTAGGACCATTCATTCCATTCTTGCTATCTCAATCTTGTCGTTTAACCTTTCAGACTTCCTCGTAATTACCAACAGACAGCGAAATCCAACGTTTTGAATCATTCTTGTGATTCAACCTTCCAATCTCTTACATGATAACTATTGGTCAACGAAATCCAACCAATAGGATCATTGTTTTGCAATTCTGATGTCCTATAACTGCTTTTACATCCAAGCTCCTACCATTACCATCTATTATTGTACTGCCCTTTGTAAACGACCCCAGCCAACAAAATACAAGCATTAGGACCATTCATTGAATTCCTGCTACTTCAGTCTTGTCGTTTAACCTTTTCAGACCTTGCCGAAAGGCAGCGAAGTCGAACGCTTTGGACCATTCTTATCATTCAACATTCTAGGTTTTCACGGTAGTACCAACAGACAACGGAATCCAACCGTTAGAGTCGATCCTTGAATTCCCTGTATAGCGTTCTTATGAGTCAACATTCTAACCCCCACGTGATAAACCAATGGTCAACTGAATCACACCGTTAGGACAGTTCATCGTTTCTTGCTATCCCATTCTTTACATTCCACCTTCTTTACTCATACGTGATAACCAACGAAAACCAACCATTAGAATCGTTCTTATTATTATCCAACCTTCGAATATCCTTCATGATAATTACCGACCAACAAAATCCAACCATTAGGATCATTCTTTTGAATTTCCCGCTCATGTCATTACCATCTACCTTTCTACTATTGCTCGTAATCAACATCGGCCAACATACCCCATTCGTTAGGACCATTCATTCCATTTTTATTATCCCGTTCTTGTCACTCAATCTTCCAATACCCCATTACAAACAAGCAACATAATCCAGCCGATAGGACAGCACTAACTGGTATCCCGTACTTGACATTTAACCTTCCAATTTTCATTCTAGCTATTAGAACCGTTGAACAGGCGCGGAGCTTGATACCTATAGCGGTAATGTTGAATGACCAATGAAAGTGGGGACTTGTGACGTCATAAACAAGCGAGTAAAAAGTGAAAGTAGGCTGCTTGTATGCAGCCCACTTTCACTTGTCTGTGATAGAAACCAGCTGCGGAGCTTGATACCTACAGCTTTAATGTATAATCAGACAGGTAATATTGAAATGTTGGTATATTTCAGAATTTTGGTTAATGTTTTGTTCAGGCCTCCTATATTTCTAAAGACAGGTACATCAGCTTGTGACAACATAGGGTTCTGTACGTAGAGTCGTAACGTTAGATTCTCATATATTTTCCTAAACTGCAAGAACAAATATATTTATACCTTCTTATTGCTTAGATGAGAAAAATCCATAGATTTCGTAAAACCATTATTGAGAGACGTGATTTGTATGAAATCACAGCGTTCAATGGTTAAGACAAAAAGTAACGGCTGGGGTGTTGTTGACAATTATGCAAGCAAACTCACGCAACATACAATACACAACGCACCTCAAACACTCATACAACATCACCACGCATGTCTATCACTCTCACAACATCATTGCGAATGTCTATCATCCATACAACTTAACTGCGCATGTCTAACATATATACAACATCACTGCGCATGCCTATTATCCATACAACTTCACTGCGCATGTCTAACATACATACAACATCATTGCATATGCCTAACGTTCATACAACTTCACTGCACATGTCTAACACTCATGGAACATCACTGCGCAGGCCTAACGCTCACACAAGATCATTGCGCATGTCTAGGATCCCTACAACATTACTACGCATGCCTAACACTTACAAAACATCACTGCGCATGCCTATCATCCATACAACTTCACTGCGCATATCTAACATATATACAACATCGTTGCGCATGTCTAACATCCATACAACTGTTTGTAACGGTTCTGTTCCAGTACGTGGAACGCCATCTATCGATATGATACCGCACATTGTGTTTATTACGTGTTGCTACCGGATGTCTTCTACACACAAACTGTTTTGACCTTTGCCTGCTCGCTCACAGAGGGAGCATCTCGCTGCCAATCGTTGCTGTGCAGTCTTCTATATACGCGATGTTTTGACCTTTGTGCGCTCGCCAACAGAATGAGCGAACTGGTACGTCTGGCCGGCTACCGAACTTGTCGTCGATGTGTGAATTTCGGCAAGGTCGTCGGGTCTCCACTCAACAGCTATCCGTCTCTACGTTGCTTGCTTGTGACTCATATTATTAATACGCGTCTTAAACGGGTTTTTATTCAAAATACTATCAACTTTAAAATATTCAAATGCAGTGGTCTTGTTGGCACATATGCTAAGTGCTTACATACGAAACCGGTGGACTGGGGTTCGATTCCCCATCACTGCGTCGTTTTTTGTAATATAAATATATAACTTATTTTG
Source organism: Octodonta nipae (assembly GCA_034190945.1). Lineage (NCBI taxonomy): Eukaryota > Metazoa > Arthropoda > Insecta > Coleoptera > Chrysomelidae > Octodonta > Octodonta nipae. The sequence continues at coordinate 55,599,941 of CM067222.1, read as the reverse complement.
TAAATCATTGAAATTTGGCGCTATTGAACAGATAACGTGGTGACTATTGACCAATGAGAGCTCGGTATGGCTGAGCACGTGGTAATTAACCAATGAGAGCGCTTCAAGGGGTAACTGCTTATCTATTACATCATAACCTGTCTGTAGTACAATACGTCAACTGTCAACCGTGTTCCGTACCTCTGACTCTAAGGTCTACCTGTCAGCTGTCAATGTTCCGTGCCATCGTTCTATGCCATACGTCAACGCCCCATACTAACGTTCTGTGCCATATGTCAACGCCCCAACTCTATGGTCTACCTTTCAGCTGTCTAACCTATATGCCGACTCCTTGTCTGCTGTCAATGTTCCGTGCCATCGTTCTATGCCATACGTCAACGCCCCATACTAACGTTCCGTGTCATACGTCAACGCCCCAACTCTATGCCCTGCATGAAACCTAACCTCTAATAATGACATAACTTAACCTCTACGCGGGCCCCCATCCATCCACGTCACAGCAGCCCTACCAAATAGTCCATAACCTCCAGTACATCACAGTCTGTCATCAGCATCCTAACCTATACGCGGCCCCCATCTTCATAGCAGCCCTGGGGCCCTCATCGGAGCCCTAGTCAACGCCCCATCGTTCCGTATCAACGACTCTGTCAGTCGAGGTCATTGACCCCAGGCGATTACGTAACATGGCACATGCGGATGAGCACGGGCGGTGTCCTCTTGTAATCAAGTGGGGGACATGACCTTGAGAATTTTCCCAGGCTCAAGTGTCCCCTTACCTTGTGTAGTACCATCGAGAACGATAAATTACGCTATATAAAGAGACATTAATTTCAGGAGTTAGTTAATATTAGAGTCAGCTGTTGGAAATATTCGATGTTTTACGTGTAAATAAAAGTTTCAGAAAGTGACAGAGAATATTAGTTTTTAAAATTAATTAACTGAACCCACGGAGATTATAACAATATCAACAATAATTAGCCCTTTGATTGCAAATAAATGTGTCTAAATATTTTGATTTTTACATGTTAGTAATAAATTTTATTTGCAAGCTCCAAATATTTTAAATAGTAATATATAATTTTTTATTTGATTGAGTAGGCATTTACTACATTTTTTAAAATAATCCTGGTATGTTCAGATTTCACTGACTTTTGAGTGAAGTAAAAACAGCAATTTTCTTGTCATTTTTTGGACACATCTGTTGTATTTTGAGAAAATGGAAGTAACAGTAAATTCCAAAGATAAAATACATGGTCTTAATTCAAGTTCTGTAAAGACTAATCCATATTATTTTCAACAAAATACTTATAGAAGCACTAGCTATGAGTCAACATCCAAGTCTTCATCACGAGCGGTAACTATTAATACACAGCTTATGTAGTTATAAAAATCTTACTCTACATTATATTGTTGCCTCACCTAGAATGATTATTTTCAGGATAGCGCTGCTATGGTATTTTAAACTATTATAATAAACTAAAAATCACATAATTGTTACTAGGTAATTATCCCTCCGGTGTCTTGGAGATATTTGTGGAAATGTTTTACAGCCCTGATTATTGCAAGAAGTTCTGGTGACACAATAATTCCTTACCGGTTTCTAGAATCCGCAGATGTAGTACTCAATCAAACAAATCGCATGTAGTACGTACAAAGGCCCAAAAGCTTGGTAGCTCATGTTTATCTCTCGCGACAGGCTAATGACGAATGGGTTCTATATTGTCTTCATTTGTGCGGATTGCCGACTCAGAAATGACAACAAACATGAACATGAAATACTTCTTTGGGTTGAGTCTCAGGCTGACATTCTTAATTCTGGAAAATACTTCGCCGAAGTCCTTCAGGTGGTCATCGAATCTGTGACACATGACCAGAATGTCGTGGAGATATACTAAGCACATCTTCCATGCAAAACCGCTTGATACATACCCCATTAATCTTTCGAACCTAGCGGGGGCGTCACATAACCCAAGAGGCATGACCTTAAATTGAAACAGCTCGTTACTTGTGGAAAACGCTGTTGCTCTCTTGCCAATATCCACTCTCTAGATCTAGTGTGGATAACGAACGGGACCCTCTACTGTGGTTGAACTGTCACCAATTCGGGGAAGTAAATAGATGTAACATTGATCAATTTTCTGTTATCCGCGCAAAATCGGTTGGTTTCATTCTTCTTTTTACTAAAACAACGAGAGAAGACCATGAGCTGATCGATGGCTCAATAACTACATTTTGTACTACGGACTCGATGTTTTCCTCAACTGCCTGTTGTTGCCACAATGGTAGTTGCCTACGTAGTATCCTTGTGGGTTGACCCTTTCCGGTTGTAGTAAAATTAAAAATTTGCCAGTGAGTTACAATACATTATTTGGTCTTTTGCTGTTTCTTTAGTATAAGGTGTGTGCATTTGCGTGCAAACTGTTTTATACACTCTTTACCGAAACCTGCTGCCTTTGCCAGTGTCTGGTAAGCTTCTTCATAATGGAAATTGTTGTCTGCTGGCTCGGAGCAAACAATTTTTTGAGCATTGCTTATTCGGAGGTCGTTGTTGGACATATTCAGGACTCTATTTGATAGGTCTATTCCGGGTTTAACTGTAGGCTGTTTTACCAAGTAGTAATGAGCCAAGTTCACGGGCTTCATTGTACCAGTGTGGGATTTTTTCCTAACTACCCAATAATAATTTGTTTCTTTCGACCGGAAAATCTGGTTGAGGATTTCGCTACAATTTTTTGGATGGAAGTCGCCCGGCTTTTGACTGGCCGTGTTAATACAATTTTTTTCTATTATATATATATCTATTAGGTTCAATACACTGATTGTTGTCTTACAGTTGTGTATTACATCCAAGTATTTCACTATAGAACTTGTCATTCAAGGAAGCGTATCTGACGAGAACTCCTGGTTCGAAACGGCTGTCATACGTTGAATGATATAGTTCTAAATATGTGGATATATATCTGTATGTACAAATTTTTTATTTCTGAATCGAATCATCGTCTTCAATCTCCGGTAGTCGGAACAGATTCTGTTCACCCCTATTTTGCAGCACGACAGCTGCCTCACCCTGGGTTGACATGAACTCGCTGGTGGCTGTTCTTAGCTGGTTGTTGTTGCTAATTAGGCGGATTTCAGATGATCTCAAAACTCTGGATCTGGCAATGGATACAGCGGCGCCGGTGTCAAAGGTGATGGTGATTACTCGGTCATAGATAGTGCTAGTGATGTCTAGGCTGCTGCTATCTCGGCAAAATCCCCAGATGGATACTGATCCTAGAGGTCGTATACTTGGTTTGTCCAACTTTGTGTGGTAATCCCAGTCTGAAATCACGTTGGAAGTGCTCCTCTGGCGTCAATTCTTTGTAACCGTTTCAATAAACATATCCTGGAGGGATGGTTCTGGTTCTTTGTGGCTGACGAAAATTACTTGTATTGTCAGCTTGGGCATGTTTTTGATGACCTCTCCTTCCCAAGCCCGGAGTGAAGCTTCACTGTCCTTATTTATGCCTTTATGTCTTAAATTTCTTGGACTTTGGACATCTCTGATACCATTAATAAAACTCTGTATGGCCAATTGATCTTTAGTTTCTTTGGTTAAATCTGGGCAAGACAGGTGTACTAAACGTTTCAGGTTTGATTTTTCCGACTTAGTTTTACCTGGTATACCTATCTCAATGAATGAGTGTCATATCTCTTATCTATGACTGCAATGATCTTCTCGAAGCTACCTTGTTCACACCGACTGGAATGCTCTGGGGGAGTTCTAATGCTGGACCCCTTAAACAAATTATAAGAGAGGTAGATAATTCTTGCTTATTCCATCCATTAGCTGTATATACCGCTGCAAATTGCCGTGTACATAGGCCAAGATGAACTATCATCAGGGTGGGTGGTTTGCTAAAGAAACCGTTGTTCAGTGTTCTGATATTTTCCTCTCTGTATCTCTTGTTTCATTTTAATAATTTCAATTTGTAGTCTTTGAATACAGCTTTGTACTGTGTTTTGAATTGAACTGATCTCAACGTTTACCTTGCTTTGGATGGAATCAAAGTCAGCTACTTTCTTTTGGAGAGTATTCACAGCATTTTGTAGGATCTTTTTGTCATCGTTTTTCTCTCTTAATGTGTGTTAAGCTAGCATAGCCAATTCATAACGCCCAAGTGGGACCTATACCAGAATTTATTGCTAATTTATTACGCAGAAATTAAAATTATTGCTCCCACCCCTCCCGAGAAACGGGCTTTGGATGGAATCAATGTCAGCTACTTTCTTTTGGAGAGTATTCACAGCATTTTGTAGGATCTTTTTGCTCTTCGTTTATCTCTCTTAATGTGGGTTAAGCTAGCATAGCCCAAGTGGGACCTATACCAGAATTTATTTATTGCTAATTTATTGCGAAAAGGGGAAACTTTAGACTAAAGTTACCCTAGCCACATCTATATCTCCGGAACGAACAGAGCTACCGGGGTGATCTTCGGGGCGTATTTTATTGCTAATTAGTTGCTTTCGAATGGCACCAGGACGAATACCCAAAAGCTACCCCTTTATCCCCTACTGAATTTCGCACCCCCTGACAATTAACAAAATTATTTATTTCAATGTTTTTTGTTGTTAAAATCAGTAGACTTTTAATTGCCAATTAATTGCTGAACTTCTACCCTCGTTACGATTTCATTCGTCAAACCCCTTCCGAGAAATTGTGGCTATGCCAACTTTAGACTAAAGTTAAAGTTAGCATAGCCACATCTATATTTCCGGAACGAACAATGCTACCGGGATGATCATGGTGCGTATTTTATTGTTAATTAATTGCTGCCGAATGGTAGCAGGACGAATATCCAAAAACTACCCCTTCATCTCCTACTGAAATTCTCACCCCTTGACAATTAACAAAAATATTTATTTTAATGTTTTTTGCTGTTGATGATATTTAAATGCTGAAGTTCTATCCTCGTTACGATTTCATTCGTCCAACCCCCTTCCCAGAAACTGGGGCTATGCCAATTTTAGACGAAAGTTAGCATTGCCAAATCTATATCTCCGGAACGAACAGCGCTACCGGGTTAATCTTGGGGGCGTATTTTAGTGGTAAATAATTGATATCAAAGGACAACTGAGTAAATACCCCGACACTACAGCTTCATCAACTAGTGAATTTACAGAAATATTTATTTCAATATTTTCGTTGTCAAAATCAATTGAATTTTTATTGTTAGTTAATTGCTGGAGTTGTACCTTCGTTACGATTTTATTGCTCCAACCCCTTCTAATAAGCTTTGGACTAAAGTTAGCATAGCATAGCTATATCTTCATGACAAACAGCGCTTGAAGTGGCACCAGAGTAAATACCCAAAAACTACCATTTTACCTCCTAGTGAATATATCACCCCTTGGTAATTTAAGAAAAACTATTTCATTGTTTTTCGTTAAAATCAGTATACTGTTGCTAATTAATTACTGAACGTTGTTAGATAACGCTACATGCGTTATATACTGTTGCTAAACATTAAAATTTTAAATTTTACTATTTGTGCGTTTTCATATAGTTTCTTAACCGGTTTAATATAGATTGAATTACTGTTTTATCGACTTTATTAAACTTTTTTCTGACCTTGATGTGGTAGGTAATAATAGTAAGAAAGATTGCAACTAAACTAAAATTCCAAGAACGGTAGAAGTCGAAGGGAAAAATAATACAAATCAGGTTTAATTGGGTGCAATTGTTGATTTATTGTCAAAATTTGGGAAGTTTTATACGTTCTTCATCCCTTATCAAGTTACCTATAAGAACAGGAAGCATTTATTTTATAACACAAAAATATATAAAAATAAATTAATATAAAAATACTTGTCTTAAATTTAAATAGTTTTATCTAAAATCACATCATAATATGCTTATCTTTATATATTGTCGTAAACTCCGTGAGTTCAATTTAATTAAGAGAACTAATATTCACCGCACTTTCTAGAACTTTTATTTACAGGTAAAACATCAAATATTTCCAACAGCTGATTCTAATATTTACATCGAAATCATAACAACAAAATAAGCTGAACGCACCAAACTAAAGTAACTGCTGAAATTAATGTCTCTTTATAAAGGTTAATTTGTCGTTCTCGATGGTACTACCTTTTTCTGCCCAGCGTCGAGAATACTGTTTGGTGCCATTTCAAAAATTCCAGTCTAACTTTTTATTAACCCAGCGATTGATGTCTCATCGGAATGAAGCCAGGGCCGGCTTAGGTAAATTTCATAATACTGCCCCCCCTTTAATTCTGATTGTACCGGTCAGAAACATCATCCTCTCCATGGTATCCCGATCTAAATGAACCACCTTCAACTTAGCCCTGGGGTTACGACGGATACGGTAGACAACATCATTAATCCTCATGACCACCTCGTATGGACCTCCCAGGCGGTTGTAAGCTTTGGAGATTTACCCTTGCTCTGTTGGGGGTTGTACAGCCATACTTTATCTCTCTCTTGGAACCCGATTGAATTGGCCTTGAGGTCATATCGCGTCTTCATCCGGTCACTGGTAGCCAACATCTGCGTTCGGGCTAATTCGTGTATTGTCAGAGCTGGTCGGCATAATCGTTGATGTCTTGGGAAGGTTCTTCATGAGAGCCAAAAGCCAAATCGCAGGGTAATCGCAGCTCATTTCCGAATAGGACCCTAGTTGGAGTTAGGCCTGTACTGTTATGTACGGCTGAGCGATATGCCAACAGGAATAGGGGATTACGCTCATCCCAATCAGGCTGGTTATTGCTGAAGACCTTGGAAAGGTGTTGTTCCAAGGTCCTGTTGAATCTTTCCACCATTCCGTCTGACTGTGGGTGCAATGGTGTTGTTCTCGTTTTCCTGATCCCCAACATCGTGCAAACCTTCTGGAATACATTCGATTCGAAGTTACGCCCGTGGTCTGAATTTAGTTCCATCGGGACGCCAAACCTGCTGAATAGCTGTTCTACTAGCACCGTCGCTACCGTGGTTGCCTCTTGGTTGGGTATCGCATATGCTTCAGGCCATTTGCTGAAGTAATCCATTGCGACCAGAATCTATTTGTTCCTCCTCTCAGACTCGGGAAACGGACCGACGACATCGATGGCAATTCTTTCAAATGGGACGCCCACATTGTACTGCTGCATTCTGCCCTTGGGTCTTCGGGCCCTTACTAGCTGCACAGGTGTTATATTTACGGCACCAAGCTCTGACGTCTAGTAAGTAGTAAGAAGTAGTAAGTAGTAAGAAGTAATCCACCCAGTAGTACCGCTGCCGAACATTGTCTAGGATTTTATTCATGCCATGATGGCCTCCGGTAATCCCATCATGTAATTCGGTCAGGATGGCTGGTACCTTGTTTCTTCGGAACTACCAGTTGGAACTTTGTTTCTCAGCCATCAGTGCTTTCCCAAACACACTTGAGCATTCCATTCTCTACTCTTAGAGAGTACCATTGGGCCCATAATGATTTCAGGACGCCCGAGTGTCTAGCTACCTCATCCCATCGTGGCCTGTTCCGTTGTCCAGTCTTTATTGGCATGATCAGAGTGCCGCCTTCACTCGTCTGAATGATGTGTCGCAGTCCTGATTCCAACGGAAGGTCTCTTTCTCAGTGGTGTGTCGATGTAGAGGCGCGGCAATGGTGGCAAATCCCTCCATAGATCGCCTGTAGTAGGAACAGAGGCCCAAGAAGCTTCGGAGTTCATGCTTGTCTCTTGGGACTGGCCAATCATGAATGGCTTTTATCTTGTCCTCGTTGGTGCGGTTTCCTGACTCGGAAACGACGTGGCCCAAAAACTCTACTTCCTTTTGGAACATGGAACACTTCTTCGGGTTGAGTCTCAAGTTGGAGTTCTTAATTCTGCAGAATACTTCACCCACGTTCTTCAGATGGTTGTCGAATGTCTGAGCCATGACCAGAATGTCGTCAAGGTATACTAAGCACGTTCTCCATGTCAACCCGCTCAATACATACTCCATTAGCCTCTCAAATGGAGCGGTAGCATTACATAACCCAAAGGGCATGACCGTGAATTGAAACAGCTCTTTAGGTCTAGTGCGGAGAACCAACGGGACTCTGCTAGTATGGTCAGTGTATCATCGATTCGAGGTAGTGGATAGCTGTCTTTCTTCGTGTCGCCATGCAGGTTTCTGTAATCCACGCAAAATCGGGTTGTTCCATCCTTCTTTTTACTAGCACGACGGGAGCAGACCATGGGCTGATGGATGGCTCAATAACTCATTTTGTATCATGGACTCGATGTTTTCCTCTAGTGCCTGCTGTTGCCCTAAGAGTAGTCGCCTAGTGGTATTCTGATGGGTTGAACCTTTCCGGTATCTATTCGGTGCTGTATGATGTTGGTGCGACCGGTGGTTCCATCTTGGCTGTTAAAGATTTGCCAGTAATTTGCAATGAATTACTTGGCTTTCTTCTGTTCGTCTGATGTAAGGTGTTTTAAATTGATGATAGTTTCAGTCTTTACTTGATGAAAATTCATTTTAATATTATATTAAAATAAATACACTGATGTAATTTTCACTTAAATTTATTCACTATTGACAATTGTCCCGAAAATTTCTAACCCAAAAGAAAAAACTACAACTATTATTAGCTAAAAAACCTATCAAACGACAAGTCACAACCACTCATCCAAATCCTCAATTTTTTAACAGATTTGTTAATTTAAGCTCCGTTTCATTTGATGATAACGAGAAAACTCTATTAAACAAAGGTTTCAAACACAATCTCCGAAGTAAAATTTCACGTAACAATTTAGAACTTTTAGGGGTAGAAACAGAACTTGCTTTACTTAACAAAACCAACAGCATAACTGACAAACATATCGCGTCAAATCTAATGCGCCACTCATTTAATAAAACTATCAACAACCCTGAACTCTCTACATTAAACTCGATCAAAAACACAATTAAGGACAACGATTTAATATTCACTAACGCAGACAAAGGGAACAGTATTGTTGCCTTAGATAAAACTAACTACATTAACAAAACCAACGAATTTTTATACCCTTCCAATTATCCTAATATTACCAAAGATCCCACCCCCAAATTTCAACTTCAAGTTAAAAAATACCCTTAAAGAAATCAATTTTTTATTTAATGAATTTCAAAAAAAAGAACCTTAACAGTAATGAATCCATATCCCCCTCGTTTATATTCACTAATTAAACTCCATAAAGATAATCACCCTATCAGACCTATTATTTCCTATTTCTCAGCTCCTTCTTCGAAAATTTTCAAAGCAATCCTTGACATGTTAAAGCAATACTCCAAATTCACTCCCACACATAGCATAAAAATTTCCCTTGACTTAATGACAAGAATTCAAAAACTAACTCTACCGAATAACTGCATACTATTATCATTCGATGTAGTCAACCTTTTTCCCAGCATTCCACCAGAAGAATGTACTACCCTTATCAGTAACTTATTAGAAACAAACAATACCAACCCAATTATAAAAAACGAAATAATCAATCTCTTACAACTTTGCCTTAACCAAAATTATTTACAATTCAACAATAACATTCACACTTGTAAACAAGGTTTAATTATGGGTAACCCATTAAGCCCTCTTTTGGCCGAAATATTTATGAACAACATAGAATCACTCATTTTCAAACACAATCTGAACAGTAAAATCCTATATTGGTATCGATATGTTGACGACATTTTTGCTTGTTTTACTGGTACTTACAGACAATTACAGTTACTCCATAACTATATAAATCAAATCCATCCTAACATAAAATTCACCCTAGAAACTGAGACCGACAATGCATTAAATTTCCTTGACTTAACCATCAATAAACATAACAACAAACATACCTTTTCCATTTATCATAAACCTTCACACACGGACAATCCACAATAGTTCACACCATCCTTACCAACACAAACTTGCAGCATACCATAGTATGTTGCACAGATTGGTTACCATCCCACTATCAAAAAAACTCTCTTTGATACAGAACTACACAGAATAAAATGTATTGCGGCCAATAACGGTTATAACCCTCAAATTATCGACAATATGTTAACTAAAAAATTAAATAAAAAGGCTTTAAATGAAGTATACCCTACTACCCCTAATATCGACCCCAAACTATATAAAAGTATCACATTCATCGGTTCCCCTTCTCAAAAATAGCCCAATTTTTATTAAATAGAAACATTCATACAGCTTTTAAAACAGATAACAACTTAGGAAAACATATAAGAAACAATAAAGATAAAATCAACAAAAATAACAACTCGGGTGTCTATAAGTTGACATGTGGTAGTTGCCCTAGTTTCTACCTCGGTCATACGGGAAGATTATTCAAGACAAGATAGGACGAACATACCAAAGCTTTTGAGTGCCACAATTATAATAAGTCAACTTTTGCTGACCATTTATTGAATGAAAATCATGTACCTCAGAATACATTCGAAGTATTACATTTACAACATAAAAGTAAAAAATTATATCTTTTAGAGTCATTAGAAATTAACAAAAACAAAAATTCACCATACCTCTTGAATGATCAAACAGAAACCAATTCATCCCACTTACTTCATCTTTTCAATAGAATTATATAAACTCATTACAGCCATAATTTATCCATTGTACTTTCTTAATAGTGATAATCCCCTCCTACCTGCTTCAATAATCCTCTAAATACCTGTGTAATTGCACATGTTTAAGGCATTTCACTGTTAGTCTTAAGTTGTATTCTGAAGAAGCCAGTAACCTGGTGAAACAATTGTCAATAGTGAGTAAATTTAAGTGAAAATTACATCAGTGTGTTTTAAATTGTTGGCAAACTGTTGTAAAAACTCTTTACTGGACCCTGCCTCCTTTCCCGATGTCTGGTAGTCGTCTTCGCAATTGATGATGGCCTCTACTGGCTCGAAACAAGCTATTGGCAATTCTGATGTGGTGGTGGGACAAATTCATAACTAATTGGTATATCTCGTCCGGTTTTAACTATAATCCGTTTCGTTCGACCGTGAATTCTGGCTGAGGATTTTGCTACAATTTTTATGGAGGTCGCTGAGCTGCCGTGTCAATACAAATTCCTCATTTAGGAACCGAAGAATATCATACCTCGGGTCGAACATAAATCCATGCTGGCTGATTAGGTCTATACCCAGGGTAAAATCGTCCTCAATATTCGCTACCAGTACCCTAAGCCGGATCATGTTTTCCCCTATCTGTAGCTCGACTTCTGCCTCACCCTGTATTGACATGGACTCGCCGGTGACTGTTCTGAGCTGGATGTTGTTGGTAACTGGCCGAATTTCTGATGTTCTCAAAACCCTGGACTTGGCAATAGACATAGCGGCACCAGTATCGTTGGTGATGGTAATTGCTCTGCCATTGATGGTGCCCCTGATGACTAGGCTGCTGCTATCTCGGCAAAATACCTGGATGGATACTGTCCTGGGGGCTAGTTGAGGGTTAGTCAGCATTCTTATGCTGACTGACTGGAGTTTCCCTTGTTGCCTTACTCTGCAGTCACGTTGAAAGTGTCCTGTCCGTCCACAGCGATAACATGCCCCTCTGGTGCCAGTTCTTTGTGACCGATCTTGTAGTTTGTTCATACCACCCAACAGCGCTTGAAATGGTGACTCTGGCTCTTCCCGGTTGAAGGAAACTGCTCGTACCCTCGGCTTCGACATGTTCATGATGGCCTCTACTTCTAACGCCCGACGTAAAGCCTCATTACTTTTCTTGACGCCACTTAGTCTTAGATTTCTTTGTACTTCCACATCTCTGATACCGTTTATGAAACTCTGTGTGGCTAATTGATCTTTAGTTTCCTCTGGCAGGTCTGGGTAGGACAAGTGCACTCAACGTCTAACCTCTGCTTCGAAATCTCTCCAGATTTTTGCGTTTTTCCACTTAGTTGCACCTGGTAAACTTGTCTCAAGAACTGAGTGTCGTATCTTTTGTCCAAGATAGCGATGATCTTGTCAAAATTGCCTTATTCATCGACTGGAATGCTTTGGAGGAGTTCTAAGGCCGGACCTCTTAAGGCAATTACAAGAGAGGTAGATTTTTGTTGGTTATCCCATCCATCTTTGATTTCAAGGGTATCCACATTTCTTTCTAGGATGTTTATTTCTTTTATATGTGATTCCACTATTTGCATTCATTCATTAACTGTTTCAATAATTTGCGATACTATTTGTATTAATTGTTCAAATTGCAGTTGTCTTTTTTCTTTAGTTGTCCTTGTTTTAATTCAATTTGTTCTTGTTTTTTCTTCAAATTTCGAGAATAATCCTTCAATTAAATTTTGTTGTTCACTTTTCATTGTGGATATTATATATTTTTCTTTCATGACAGTGCCAAGATTTTCTAATTCTATTTTACGTTTTTCATCAAAAGATTTCACTAACCTTTGTTGAATTTCTTCTTGATGTTGTTTCTTTTTCTTGTCACGTTTTTTCAGGATCTGAGCTATTTTTTCGTCTAGTCCATCCGTAATCTGTTTGAATATTTTTTTGGTAGTCTCGTCCATTTTTTCTTTTTCCCTACTTCCGGTTTCCATAAACCAAATTGCGATTTTAACTTTACTCAATCCTGCACTACGACACCAAATTGTCGTAAACTCCGTGGGTTCAAAGTCAATTTAATTAAAAGAACTAATATTCACCGCACTTTCAAGCACTTTTATTTACAGGTAAAACATCAAATATTTCCAACAGCTGATTCTAATATTTACATCGAAATCATAACAACAAAATAAGCTGAAGGCACTAAACTAAACTAGCTGCTGAAATTAATGTCTCTTTATAAAGGTTAATTTGTCGTTCTCGATGGTACTACCTTTTTCTGCCCAACGCCGAGAATACTGTTTGGCGCCATTTCAAAAATTCCAGTCTAACTTTTTATTAACACAGCGATTGATGTCTTATCGGAATGAAACCAGGGCAGCCTTAGGTAGAATATCATATCATCACTTAACTAAAAGGACCAAAAATATTTGTCCTCGAGTCGCCAGCAAGATCGCTAGATATGAACCACCGGGATTTTTTCTTTGGGGTCACTTAAAGACCTGCGTATATGCTACTCCTCCAGATTCAGTGGAAGATATGAGACATCGTATTCAAAAAGAATGTGGCTGACTTAATCCAGAGTTTTTTCCAACGTGTGCAATGAATTTGAGGCACGATTATACCACTGTCTTGCAGTGGATGGAATATTTCCAATATCTATTATAATAAAATGATTTAACATCTATTGTCAGATTCAGTTTTCTTGTCGTAATATTAAAAAGCCTTAAAAATTATTAGCGAATTATCTGTTTTAATTATTATTCTCAATATTATCAGAGATCAGTAAAATATCCACCCCGTTTAATTCCTTTTTAAACAGGCTTTAAAATGAGGTGTCACTTATGGTAGGGTTCTATTTAAAAATTTTTGAGTAGCTAGCGCTGACGTGATGAGGCTGCAATTTAATTAACTCTTAGTATGGTCAAATATGTAAATCGTAAGTCTTTTGATGTGTTTTTGCGATTTTCAAAATAATGAGTACTTTAAAAAATATGTAAGGAGGCTCGTTTTCGTTGGGACACCCTGTAGATATAAATAAAATTTGTCTTGATCACAGGAAAATATATTCAAACATTCAAAGCTGAAAGACTCGTTTTTGCATTTCCCAACAGTTTTGATTGTATTAGTTAAGTCATGATTGATATTTTATATAAACATAAGCATACTATGATGTGTTTTCAAAAAAAAACTATTTAAATTTAAGGTAAATTATATTAATTCATTTTTATTTATTTTGTATTATATAATAAATGATTCTTATGCTTATAGGTGACCTGATAAATGGTGAAGAACGTACAAAACTTTCCAAACTTTGACAATAAATTAACAATTGCACCGAATTAAATCTGATTTGTATTATTTTCTCCTTCGACTTCCATCGTTCTGGGAATTATTTTACATTCAGCCTTTGTTACTATTAAAACCTCCAATTTAAAAAGTGTAAGGAATTTCAGTTCACTCTACAGAAAACCGCCTATGAAACTTTTTTAATTAATTAATTTTCACTTAGAAGAATATAAAATTACCCCGTTGTCAGTGACAATAAAGAAACTAGACAAAAAAGCACAAATCGTAAAATTTCAAATTTAAGGATTCGAGAACATTGTATGACGCATATGAGTCACCTAACGTGCTTCCGGAATAATTTATAAATGTATACTGATTTTAACGAAAAACAATGAAATAATAATTTTTCTTCCAAGGGCTGAGAAATTCAGTAGGGGATGAAGGGGTACTTTTTGGTTATTTGTTCTAGTGACATTCGATAGCAATTAATTAGCAATAAAATACTTCTCTAACATCACCCCGGTAGCACTGTTCGTTCCGGAGATTCGAAAGTTGGCATAACCACAGTTTTTTGGAAGGGGTTGGACAAATAAATGCGTAATGAGGGTAGAACCTCCGCATTTAATTAGCAATTTTAAGTCAGGAGGTGCGAATTTCAGTATGGGATGAAGAGGTAGTTTTTGGGTATTTGCCCTGGTACGATTCAATAGCAATTAATTATCAATAAAATACGCCCCCAAGATCACCCGGTAGCGCTGTTCGTTCCGAATATATAGGTATGGTTATGCTAACTTTAGTCTAAAGTTGGCATAGCCACAGTTTCTCGGAAATAGCTGAACGAATGAAATCGTAATGAGGGAAAAACTCCTGCAATTAATTAGCAATTAAATGTCTACCGATTTTATACAACACAAAATATTGAAATAAAAATTTTTCTTAATTGTCGGGGGGTGAGAAATTAAGTAGGTGATGAAGGGGTACTTTTTGGTTATTTGCTCTAGTGCCATTCGATAGCAATAAATAACAATAAAATATGTCACCAAGATCACCCAGGTAGCGCTGTTCGTTCTGGAGATATATAATGTGGCTATGCTAACTTTAGTGTAAAGTAGCATAGCCAATGTTTCTCGGGAGGGCTGGGGGCAATGAATTTATTTTTTGTGTAATTAATTAGTAATTAACTTGGTACCACTTGGGCGTTATGAAATGGCTATGCTAGCTTAACACACATTCTCTCTTAGGCCGGTACTACATTGTCAAAGATCTTTGATAAAATCTTTTATAAAACATTTGATCAAATATTTGATATGAATGTCAGAATATATTTCATTAAAGGACATATTACACTACATCAAATATTTGATTAAATCTTTTCTATTCAAAATGAGGAATGTATACAATTTTATGATTGTTTGTTATACTGTAGTGTGCTTTTATGGCTACAATTTCAGAATGGGAGCCTAGAAAGGAACAGTTTATCAATCGTGGACCTGACAAGCAAAACTTCTTATTAGCAGTTTAAGTAAAATGTTAATTTTCCACAATATTTTCCGTTACTTAATCTTACTTGATCATTCGCAAACCTTATTCCATTTTTATGTGGACTACACTAGATATTAGCTTTCATGCTTCCGCTTCACAGAAGGGAGAAAATCGTGGTCATATTGTTACGTTTCTTTAAAGGATCACAATCCACATGAGACACTTATCTCTATCTTATTTTAATGGTTGGTTGCATCATAGAATTCATTTAGTCAATATGGTAGAGGCGAAAAAATCGGTGCAAAACATCTTTTTTCGGAAAATAGAAAACGATTTTTTCCTATTTCCGTCTTGTACTATATTTCACTGCGAGCTAGAAAATGATAGTACGTTTAAACTACACCAAACAAATTTTGTTAAAAATGTAATATGTATACTCCGTAACACAGAAATCACAACATCCAGAAGGACAAATTTATTGTTTTGGTAAAACATAGATGCTATAATAACGAGGAAATGATTATAATTTCGTAAAGTTTGGTGATTGTTTTTTTATGTAAACTTTTTTTTAACAATTGATATTGTAGTCGTTTTTGCATTTTTTAACCAAAAAAACAGACTGTTTGATTGGATCCAAAATCGATGTTTAGTAATGCTAAAACTTCTAGAGTACGTGTACGCCGAATGTATTCCAGCTAAGAGAATTCGAAAGAGGTCGAATTATTGGTTGACAGGAGGCGGTTTTTTAATTTTCAGAAATCGACAACTGCACGAACAGAAATCCAACTACTGTTATGATATATTGTTAAGCGTGGTTTGATAATGCCCATAATCGGTGAAGAGTAGGCACCGGACGACGATGGGCACAGATGAAGTTCAAGATCAACCTCTAACACATATGGCCTTTAGAGACCGATTTTTGACAACTTGGCTGACGAGTGGATAGGAGAATAAGACACTCTTGTAAGTGTCGGAACGGTTTACCGCCGTTATAAGGTCTCGATTCTGTTTGGATGCACATGATGGCCAAAGGAAGGTTAGACGTCGTCGAGGAGGAAGACGTCAACATCAATTTGATTTTGAGCGACATGTACACCAAACAGTAGATGGCATGGTATGGGGTGGTATTGCACTTGGAAGTAGTCTGCTCGAGGCATCATAACAGCGCAACTTTATCTTCAGGAAGTAGTGGAGCCTTATGCACGCCATAAATTAATCCGCTCCCATATTTCAACAAGATAATATCGGCCTCTTGTTGCTCGAGGTAGTTTAAAGGTTTTAGAAGAGACCCATGTGAATCTGTTGCCATGGCCGGCAGATCCCCCATCACATCATGAACAAACTAATAAAAAAGAATTATTTTTTATTCGAATTTTTATCATTTACTCCTTACTAATAGTATCTATGTTGTACTAAAACTATATTAATTTAAACATCTCCTTCTTTCTTATTGAGTATATGAAAAAAATAGGCTCCCTGTCAATTCAATCGAATTTATTGAAAGAAAAAGAGATATACAAACGTAGGTACAGACATAGTTTTCCATAAACAATTTTTACAATTGTAAGTAGTGATATGTTGTATATGAGGAATATGAAGAAAGAGGTAGATAGAAATAGACAAATTCATATTCAAAACTCTTCTTCAATCTTCAAGTTTGGGTCGCCTAAACCATCCTAAGTAACTTAATACTGATGCTATGGTGTCAATCCAAACGCTGGGCCACTTGAAGTTGTGGTTTTGTATGAATTAATAGTTATAATTAAGTTTACCCTAGTAATAAAAATTTAATTTTCTATGGAGAGTATTGCAGTGGGTTACTAGTATTTCAGAAAATTTTAAATGGCTGCTCATGTATGTATGTTAATAATTTGTGCATGAGTTATTAGGTATTTCTTTACTTCCTTTTTATATTTTTTATACGATTTTATAGCTTTTATATTTGCTGGTAGCATGTTGTAAAGCCTTGGGGCATAATATAAGAACGACTTTTTTGTTCCATTTATTTTATTAGCTCGATTTTTACTTTTAAGTTTGTAATTGACCTTGTTTCATTGAGATGGGAAAACGGTGGAACCTTTGGTGTGTCACCGACATATAAACACATAGTTTTGTACCTTAAAACCAAAGCTTTCTTTTTCACTCAACGAACGTTTCAACCGCGAAGCTGTCATCATCAAGGCGTAAACCAAAACAGTTTCTTTTAGAGGTGCTATTTGTGCATATTAAAAATATGATTGTTCTGTGGTACCCAATTGTTTATAGTAGCTTCAGTACCTGTTGTATTTCCAGTTTTCACTTTTAGAGTCCTATGTGATAGGTAGTTTTGCATAAGTTTTAATGTTGGTCATCTAAAGCCATAGTTTTCCAATTAAGTTATTAACTTTGAGTGGTCTACTGTGTCGAATGCTGTGGTTAGGTCTTAGGTCTAAAAAAACCTTAATACATTTTGAAGAATTATTCATAGCACTTACTGCTGTTCTTAAAAATCCATGTATGGCATTTTCGGTGTTTTTGATGTAGGTAAATGGCATATTTGTGATGATTTCTTGTTTGTTTAAAAATTATATTATTCTAATTTAAGCATTGTTCAAAAATGTTCGCAAAGTTATAAGGGAGATCGTTCTGTAATTATTTAGTTGTAAAGGATCTCCCGATTTGAATATAGGCGTTACATGTGATTCGTTCCACTGCTTGGGTATTATTGCATAACCAAAACACTGGTTAATAATATGTACTAATCCTTTCGTTAGATTTGTGTGAATAATCTTTATTGTTTTACTTTTATATTATCAGGCCCTGGTGAGGACGTTTTTTTTAACTTTGACATATACAGGATTAATTCATTGTTATCAATCGGTGTCAAGAACATTAGTTGGGTTATATGTGGGTCATTTAAAAAAATTGTTGTGAAATTAATTTTCTTGATTTTATCCGTCATTTTTTACCTAGATTTACACAATATTTAATGAATTCCACACTTTTTTCCCGAGTTTCTAATATTATGTTTCCATTTTCTAATATTAAGACAGTACTTGCAACTGTTTTTAATTCTGCATTTCGTAATACTATTTATAACCTCCCATATTTTTTTGGAATTTTTTCCTGCTTCCTGTATTTTATTTTTATAACAATCACTTTAGGTTTTCCTAATTAATATATTTAGTCTATATCTATGGTTTTTGTAAGCTTCCACAAGAGTTTCCGTATTTTCGCATTTTAATTTTCTTTGTAATTCATCTCTCTTAATAATGTAGTTTATTCTACCAATTGTAATCCACGGTTTTATTTTATTATGCTTGTATTTTCATTTCTTGACGTGAAACTACATTTCGCAATATACCTACTCGTTTAAGTTATGAACGAAAACATTGTATGATTGTTGAGGGTCTTTCAACCTAGTTACATCTTCCCAAGTTTAATTTTTTAAATATTATTTAGTTTATTATAATTATTTAACTTAGCATGTTTTTCTGTTTTTTATGCTAAGTTTGTTTTGATAAGGACCAGAAATCTGTCTTATGGAAAAATGGACTTCCTTCAAATTACTTGACATTTTGGTATGTTGTAGAAGTTGATGTTCTTACAAAAAGAGTCCATGGTCTCAAACAGATTCTATGACTAGTTTTCGAGATACAGGATGTTAAAAATCGAAAATGCCGCATTTTTATTAATATCAGATTTCGCATGATAGATGAGTTTTATTTCCGGTTAGTGGAGAAATTGTGATTTGCACGTTATTGGACATAAATATTTCACAAAACAATTGCCATGCAAAATGCTGGATTACAGGGTATTTCAAAAATACGTAACATGTGCTTTTGGAAAAAATCATTTTTTATTACAACATTGAAAATATAAGAAGATGTTTTTGCACAATTAATATCTCATTAAAGTAATTATGTCTTGGATATGCTTCATATAATATACAATGTAAGCCATAATTATAGCTGGAGAAGGCATATATTGTTTTTTTTTCTATTAATGAGTCACCCTGTACGAACCATTCGTACTGCAATTTTAATAAGACAGTAAAGAGATATATGATACGTCTCTTGATGCTCAAAATGATCTTAAATTCAATGTAGTTTTTTATACTACCCTGTAGTTTTTAATTCTATTCGTCCACTTTGTATGTTATTACATTGTTACATTAACAAATGTTCAGTGTTTAACTGAGCAGAATATTAAAGTTGTATTACTAGTTTACGAGATATAGGGTGTTAAACATTAGAAATGTCTCCTTTTTCTCATAACAGACGTGTATTATTTCCGCAGGAAAGATAATTTTCGCAATATTTGATAAAAATTATTGAATAAAACAATTACCATTAATTATCTATGATTACAGTGTGATTCCAATATTTGTAACATGTTTTTTTTAATTATACCGATGAATACATAAGATGTAATCGCACAATTAATAAGATATGAGTTCTTGGACGAGTTCATATACTATACAGTGTAAGTCGTTAATATAGCTATAGTGGGCATATACCATTCTTTACCATTAATGAGTAACCCTGTATAAACTACAATACTTTAATTTGTAAAATTTTTGCAAACCTGTAGAATTTAGTGTGATTTAATATAAAAAATCCAGGACCCATGGTTTATACAGGGTTACTTATTAATGGAAAAAATAATACATGCCTTACCAATATTTAAACTCACATTGTATAATGTATGAACACGTCCAAAAATTAATTTATTTAACATATATTACTATATTAACTATATTAACTGAGCAATTAGATCTTCTTATGTATTCAATGTTATTATAAAAAATAAGTTTTCTAAAAAATATGTTACGTATGTTATATCGTTGGTTTCAAATATAACTTTAAAAAAAATCTTTTTATTGAAAGAACTAACACTTTAAATTACAATAAACTTAAAACTTATGATGTTGACTCTAGCTGGAATGAAATTAGAATGAATGTTTGATCTACAAATTTGATCTTTTATAATGTTGGTCAATTATGTGGCATTTGCAGTTTATTTTGTTATTCATAATGATTGACTGCAAGTGTCACTTACATAGGATGTTGAATTATTGGAAATACACGTGTGATTTATGAATAAGTAATTGTTTATACAAACAATGTTTCACACAATGGTTTAGTGTTATTATTTTATATAACACGTATATGATAAATACTCTGTAATAAAAAATAATTAATAGTATTTTTTTGTGCAATATTTCTGTCAAACAATGTGCAAACCACGTTTTCTGCAATAAACGGAAATAAAACACGTCTATTATGAAAAATCTGGTATGATAAAGGTGACATTTCCGAAGTTTAACACAAACTTGACGGAGAGTATAAAAAATACGGGGTAGTATAAAAAAATACATTTTTTCAATATGTATAGTTTAACATACCTCTGACTATAAAGGGACGGATAAAATATATATTTAATGTCTTATTAAAATTGCAGCACGAATGGTTCGTACAGGGTGACTCATTAATAGGAAAAATAATATATGCCTTCTCTTGCCATATTTATGTCTCACGCTGTATGTTATATGAAGCACATCCAAGAAATTATTATTTTAACGAGATATTAATTGTGCAATAACATCTTATGTTTTCAACGTTGTAATAATTTTTTTTTTCAAAATCACATGATACGTATTTTTTAAATACCCTGTAATCCACCTAAACTTATGGCAATTATTTGTGAAATATTTATTTCCAATAAAGTACAAATCACAATTTCTCCAATAACCGGAAATAAAACACGTCTATCATTAGAAATCTGATATCAAAGATGCGGCATTTTCGATGTTTAACACTCTGTATCTCGAAAACTAGTCATAGAATCTGTTTGAGCCCATGGACTCGTTTTATCTGAAAGTCAACTTCTACAATATAACAAAATTTCAAAAAAATTGACGAAAGTCCATGTTTTCCAATAGAAAGATGCCTGGTCCTTTATGAATATAAAAGAAGTAAATTGATCTATAATATCTGTATTAAAATTGGCTAATTTTATTAATATATTTTTATTATAAGATTTTCTTGTCTAACAAAAATCTCTAGCAGATTTTGAGTCATTCGTGACTCTGGTGGGTTTGTTTATATACGAAATAAATCCCCTTTGAGGTTAATATATTGAAATAAGTATTTGTATTTCCGTTATATGCATATGCATGATAAAAGTTGTTATTTTTAAGTTCATTATAAACTTAATATGATAGCTTGTGCATTGATTTAATGCAATATGATATATAGTGTACATTCCAGAAATTGAAATCTTCGGTCAGATTTTGCCGGATCATCCCTCCCCACTTTAACCTCCCGTAATAAATGGATGCTTGCTTTTTACTTTAAGCACTTATTTATCTATTTGTTCGCATGATCGTATATTATTTCTTGTGCAGTGAAGCTCTTTTTTTGTCCCTGACAATTTTTTCTACTCCACTATGAAAGTGAACTATTGGTTCTTGGAAGATTTTTTATTTGCTTTCTTCTTAAACATTTTATATGTCTCAAACTTCCGCATCATTTTAATTTGGATTTCTCCTTCTTGTTTTATTATGTCCGGTTCCGAGGAAATTAGCCAATTTTTTTTCTAAAGATTAGGAATTGGTCTATCGGTTCAACGAACTTAATTTTGGACACACTTCTAGTAGGCTCCCGGAAACAATATATGGTGGAAAAAATTCATTTCTAAATAGGTCAGGAACATTAACAATCAAATAAACTACTATCGCAGACTCGCCTATGCCAAAACTGAACGACAACAAAAGAAGTGTAAAAATATAACAACACATTTCGAATAAGCAACCAGAATACATAGTAGGCAGCAACAATTAAATACTTTTTTTGAATTCGGTGCTAAGTTGAACAGCGAAGTTGCGAAGTACACATTATTGTCACTTTAGCCCGGCATCGACTACACTTTTAAATAAAATTGATATATTTTTTTCAACCTACTATATAGTTGGAAAAGTTCCATAAATACTTATTGTATAATCTTTAGTGGAATGGCATTATTAGATATAGTTTTAAATTCTAATTACTTATATTTGATAACAATTTTAGATATTAACAAAAATAAAGGTACTTCATTTTTAAGCACAATTTCTATTTGCTGACATATCTCATCTATAATTAAAAAAATGACATGTAATGATTATAGTATACGACTTATACCATGCAAATCTGCTTATTAAGAATAACTTAAACGGTCTCACATTAATATTATATTATAAATACATTAAAAAAACAAAAACCGACTTCAAAAAGTCAACTAAACAGCATGAAATATTTTTTACTGCAACAATTAAATACTTTTTTTGAAGTCGGTGCTAAGTTGAACAGCGAAGTTGCGAAGTACAACAAATAAATGTATTTTCCAAATTATTGTCACTTCAGCTCGGTCTCGACTACACTTTTAAACAAAATTGATCTATTTTTTTTCACTATAGTTGGAAAAGTTCCATAAATACTTACTGTATAGTTTTTAGTGCAATGGCATAATTAGATGCAGTTTTAAATTCTAATTACTTATATTTGTAACAATTTTAGATATTAACAAAAATAAAGGTACTTTCATTTTTAAGAAAAATTCCTATTTGCTCACAAATCTCATCTACCAGTTCTAAAAATGACATGTAATGATTACAGTATACGACTTAGAGCATGCAAATCTGTTTCTGAAGAATAACTTTTTCACTTAATATTATTTATTCATAAAAAAGTCTTTTGATATATGGAGACACACTGTATATACAGATTAAATGAGAATCCTCACTTTGAACTTGATTAACTGACATTTATTTTGAATAAACCAATTTCTTTTCAATCTATTATACCCCAAGTTTCGAACAGAAACATATCCATATTTAATACCAGCTCCTCCACCAAAACTTACTATATAATAAAGTCGGTAATGGAAATGCTTTGGAACTTTTGGCGTGTCACAAATGTAAAAACACAGGTTAGCACCCTAACACAAAACCTTTATTTAAACACTCAACTATTTCAAGAATTCAAAGTTGTCATCATCAAGGAGTAAACCAAATTGTTTGGTTTGAAACGGCGTTGAGTGTTTAAATAAAGGTTTGGTGTTAGGGTGCAAAACTGTGGTTTTACATTAATAAAGTCGATTAAACAGTTTTTCCCGATTTTTTTTAAAACAGTACAAGCAATCTTAATGAAAAAAATATGGAACTACTTTGAGATCCCCGGATATAATCCAATTTATTTTCAATTTATTACATCCGAAATTCTGAACAGGCACATTTTCATATTTATTTTATACCAGCAACTCCACCAAAGCTTACTATATAAGTACGTAGATAGGTTCTTATATAGTAAGCTTTTTTAGACAAAAAAGTTGTTCCTGGTTTTCTAAAAAACGGTACAAGCTATCTCATTGAATAAAATATGGGAGACCACTTAGGAATCACCCAGACTTAATTTAATGGATTTCCCGTTTTTGAAAAAAAATGGGACCACTTCGGGATCTCCCTGATCAAGGTCCAGCATAAATGGTAGAAATACCTCGAGCCGTTTTTGAGTAATCCCTGAACATACAAATAAAAAGAAAACATAGATACAGATGAATTGAGAACCTCCTTCTTTTTGAAGACAATTAAAAACTATTCAACTGCGCGTCATTCGAATGTAAAAAATTCAACCACCTCTAACTTACAGACCAACCAATTAAAATTCCCTAACTGTGACAAACTAAATAAAACTCTGTTTTGATTAATTCCATTCTCTTTATCCTCTGTGGACTTTGTTCAGTGGAGAACCTTCAAAAATATTGTCTTACACACTCATTCATAATAAAAGAAAAACAGAATTTAACTTAGTTTTTATATCACTTTTTATTTTCACTTTGCCATAGGCATAGCCTCTTGCCGAAACTAGTCACAGCAAAGTGAACATAAAAAGTGATACAAAAACTAAGTTAAATTCTGTTTTCTTTCATTATGAATATGATCGGGTATCACAAAGTAACGGCTTCCACAATCAATCTCTTACACACGTTAACAATACCATACTAGTTTTCTTTCTTAAAAAAGGGAGGCGTAAAATTTCTAACGACAAATGGACACTTATTATTTCCAAAGGCTTAAACCCTTTCGGAGATGCCATTTCAAATAATTGTGATATACCTACTGAACCGATTTTTAAAAACTATTAACTCTAAATATAAAAAATAAAAATATATTTATTGACACTCAACCATACCCTACTAGCAAAAGAAAACGCGGACTTACTAGACTGGGATCAGTTTAGAAAGTTATTTTTTGTAACTGATACGCAGCAGCTGGTGAATTCTTCAGTGACTATATTGGGTGTTTTGTAGAAGGTTCTCCAAACTTGGAGGGCGGATAGGTGGGCTCATGTGCTATATTAAGAACCCCATATAACATCTAGATTGATTACGGTTTTTGTTTTTTTTATTTTTTTCCTAGTTTCCAGATTTTTTTATATAAACTTTTGTAACTTTTTTATTTTTCACTGTATCCTCACCAAATAAACTTAAATCTGATCTATGATGTATGTTTGCTCTTCTGCATTTAATATTTGACAGAAATAATTGTAGGAAAAAAATGATATGTTATGAGCTCACAAATGGCGAGGTTCCATAAAAAGTTATTTAGTTAAACACTTACAAAAAAGAAGTAGAAAGTAATTAGAATCATAATAAACTTTGAGATTGTAACTTGCAAAAAAAAAAATCAAAAGGAGTCAGGTCTGGGGACCATGGAGGCCAGAGTATAGAGACAGCTCCCTCAATCGCCTATAATGTGCTGGACGGCCATCTGTTTTGAATATTAATTGCTGTCTTCCACTGGGATTTCATATTGCAATATAGTCCGTGGGTTCAATTTAAAATTATAAAACTAATATTCACTTTCACTTTTCTAGAAACTTTTATTTACATCGAATTCAAATATCACAACAATTTTACATATAAGGTCTTCGCTTCACCAACTGAACTCGCGATCGTGGCCTGCTTCCTTTATAAAACCAGCATAGAAAAGTCTCGCACAAATCATCATCACTCCTACAGGTGCCGAGTCTTTTCGAGAACCATTTTTTATCTCAAAGCGATTGTTATCGTACTGAAATGAAACAGGGTCGGCTTTTGGTAAATTTCGTAACACTGCCCCCCCCCCCTTTAATTGTGATCGTCCCGATCAGACACATCCTCTCCATGGTAGGGAGCGAGTCGATCTTAATGAACCACCTTCAATTTAGCCTTGGGGTTTCGACGGATCCGGTAGACGAAGTCGTTAAGCCTCCTGACTACCTCGTATGGACCATCCCAAGCGGGTGTAAGCTTTGGGGATTTACCCTTGCTCCGTTGGGGGTTGTACAGCCAGACTTTGTCCCTCTCCTGGAACCCGACTGAATTGGCCTTGAGGTCGTATCGCGTCTTCATTCGGTCACTGGTGGCCAACATCTGCGTTCGGGCTAATTAATTTATTGCCAGCATGTTATGTCGAAGCTGGTCGGCATAATCGTCGATGTCATGGGGTGGTTCTTCGGGGGAGCCAAATGCCAAATCGCAGGGTAATCGCAGCTCCTTTCCGAATAGGACCCTGGCTCGGGTCAGGCCTGTACTATTATGTACGGCAGAGCGATATGCCAACCGGAATAGGGGAATATGCTCATCCCAAACACGCTGTTTATTGCTGACGACCTTGGATAGGTGTTGTTCCAATGTCCTGTTGAATCTTTCCACCATTCCGTCTGACTGTGGGTGTAATGGTGTTGTTCTCGTTTTCCTGATCCCCAACATCGTGCAGACCTTCTGAAATACATTCGATTTGAAGTTACGCCCCTGGTCTGAATGTAATTCCATCGGGATGCCAAACCTGCTGAACAGTTTTTCAACTAGCACAGTCGCTACCGTGGTTGCCTCTTGCTTGGGTATCGCATATGCCTCAGGCCATTTGCTGAAGTAATCCATTGCGACCAGAATCTATTTGTTCCCCCTCTCAGACTCGGGAAACGGACCGACGACATCGATGGCAATTCTTTCAAATGGGACGCCCACATTGTACTGCTGCATTCTGCCCTTGGTCCGGGTCTTTGGGCCCTTACTGGCTGCACAGATGGCACATTTGCGGCACCAAGCTCTGACGTCTTCGAAGTAATTCACCCAGTAGTACCGCTGGCGAACTTTGTCAAGGGTTTTATTCATGCCCAGGTTGTCTCCGGTAATTTCATCATGTACTTCGGTCAGGATGGCTTGTACCTTTTTCTTCGGAACTACCAGTTGGGACTGGGTTTCTCGTCCATTAGCGCTTTCCCAAACTCGCTTGAGCATTCCATTGTCTACTCTTAGAGAGTCCCATTGAGCCCATAACGATTTCAGCACGCCGGAGTATCTAGCTACCTCGTCCCATCGTGGCCTGGGTGCCCCTCTCGTTTTCAGTAATAAGATAGGTTCGATGGATCAGCCATTTTGGTCCTGGATGCACTGTTCCGTTGCCCAGTCTTCAGACAATGTCCGCATTCTGCTCTATAGGGTCTTCTGGATAGGGCATCGGCATTATTGTGCAAACGGCCGGCACTGTGTTCCACCTTGAAATCGTATTGCTGTAGTTTCTCCATCCACCTGGCCAGTTGTCCTTCCGGTGTCTTCATGTGCAGCAGCCATTTGAGGGCGGCATGATCTGTCCGGATTAAGAAATGACGACCATAAAGATATTTGTGGGAATGGTCTACATCCCTTATTATTGCCAGAAGTTATTTTCTGGTGACGCAATAATTTCTTTCCGGTTTCGAGAATCCACGGCTGTAGTACTCGATCACCCTCTCTTCGCCATCTTGCACCTGGGATAGGACGGCCCCCAAACCTGTGTTGCTGGCGTCGGTATCTAAAATGAGTGTAGGAAAGGCTAGGATTGGGCTGGAACATAGTGCTACCTTCAGTCGTCTGAATGATGTTTCGCAATCCTGATTCCAACGGAAGGTCTCTTTCTCAGTGGTCTGCCTATGTAGAGGGGCGGCGATGGTGGCAAATCCCTCAACAAAACGCCGGTAGTATGAACAGGGGCCCAAGAAGCTTCGGAGTTCATGCTTGTCTCTTGGGACTGGCCAATCACGGATGGCTTCTATCTTGTCTTCCTTGGTGCGGATTCCTGACTCGGACACTACGTGGCCCAAAAACTCTACTTCTTTTTGGAACAAGGAACACTTCTTCGGATTGAGTCTCAGGTTGGCGTCAATAATTCTGGAGAATACTTCGCCCAGGTTCTTCAGATGGTCATCGAATGTCTGGTCCATCACTAGAATGTCATCGAGGTATACTAAGCACGTCCTCCATGTTAACCCGCTCAGTACAAACTCCATTAGTCTCTCAAATGTAGCGGGTGCATTAAATAACCCAAAGGGCATGACCGTGAACTGAAACAGCCTTTTACTGGTGGAGAACGCTGTCTTCTCTCTGTCGTTTGCGTGTAGACCAACCTGCCAATGTCCACTTTTTAAGTCTAGTGTGGAGAACCAACGGAAGCCTGCTAGTGTGGTCAAAGTGTCATCGATTCGGGGTAGTGGATACCCTTCTTTCTTCGTGACGTCATTCAGCTTTCTGTAATCCACACAAAATCGGGTGGTTCCATCCTTCTTTTTAACTAGCAAGACGGGAGCAGACCATTGGCTGATGGATGGCTCAATAACTTCACTCTGTAACATGGACTCGATGTTTTCCTCGACTTCCTGTTGTTGCCCCAATGGTAGTCGTCTAGGTGGTATTCTGATGGGTTGAGCCTTTCCGGTATCTATTCGATGCTGGATGATGTTGGTGCGGCCGGTGGTTCCAGCTTGACTGTTAAAAAATTTGCCAGTGCTTTGTGATAAATTGCTTGGCTTTCTTCTGTTTCTCTGGTGTCAGATGTGTCAAATGGTCAGCAAACTGTTGTATGAACTCTTTATCGGGCCCTGTCTCCTACACCGACGTCTGGTACTCTTCTTCGCAATTGATGATGGTCTCTACTGGCTCGAAACAAGCTATCACTTGACCATTGGTAATTCTGATGTCGTTGTTGGACAAATTCAGGACTCTGATTGGTATATCTCGTCCGGTTTTAACTATAGCCCGTCCAACGAAGTAGTCATGAGCTGAGTGTACGGGCTCCACCATTCCAACGCAGCTCCCAGGATTGCTGTCTAGCTGCCCATGAATAATCTGTTCCGTTCGACCGGGAATTCTAGCTGAAGACTTTGCCAAAAATTTTATGGGAGTGACTGATGTGTTGACGAGCCGTGTCAATACAAAATCCTCATTTAGGAACCGAAGAACGTCATATCTCGGGTCGAACATAAATCAATGCTGGCTAATTAGGTCCATTCCCAGTATAAAATCGTCCTCAATATTCGCTACAAGGACCCTATACCGGATCATGTTGTCCCCTATCTGTAGCACGACATCTGCCTCACCCTGTATTGACATGGACTCGCCGGTGACTGTTCTGAGCTGGATGTTATTGGTAACTGGCCGAATTTCTGATGCTCTCAAAACCCTGGACTTGGCAATGGACACAGTGGCGCCGGTGTCGTTGGTTCTGGTAACTGCTCGCCCATTGATGGTGCCTCTGATGACTAGGCTGCCGCTATCTCGGCAAAATCCCCGGATGGATACTGTCCTGGGGGCTGGTGGAGGATGAGTCAGCATTCGCCCCCTTATGCTGACTGGTTGGAGTTTCCCTGGTTGGTAAGGTCGGTTTGTTGGCTACCCCTGGTTGGTGATCGTTCCGGTAGCCTTACTCGGCAGTAACGTTGGAAGTGTCGTGTCTGTCCGCAGCGGTAACATGCCCCTCTGGTGCCAGTTCTTTGTGACCGTTCTAATATTTTGTTCAGACCAGGCAGGAGCGCTTGAAATGGTGACTGACTCTTCCTGGTTAAAGGAAACTGCTCGGACCCTCGGTT
Source organism: Octodonta nipae (assembly GCA_034190945.1). Lineage (NCBI taxonomy): Eukaryota > Metazoa > Arthropoda > Insecta > Coleoptera > Chrysomelidae > Octodonta > Octodonta nipae. The sequence goes on along the minus strand of CM067222.1, from coordinate 55,570,694 downwards.
TGGACATGTTCATAACGGCCTCTACTCCCAAAGCCCGAAGCAGAGCTTCATTACCTTTGTTGACGCCACTTAGTCTTAGATTTCGGTGTATTTCCACATCTCTGATGCCGTTTATGAAACTCTGTGTGACCAACTGGTCTTTCGTTTCCTCTAGCAGGTCTGGGTAGGACAAGTGAACTAACCGTCTAATCTCTGCTTCGAATTCTTGGAGGCTTTCACCGGATTTTTGCGTTTTTCCACTCCGTTGGAGTTGGTACACCTGGCTCAAGGATTGATTGTCGTATCGTTTGTCTAGGATGGCGATGATCTTGTCGAAATTGCCTTGTTCATCGACTGGAATGCTTTGGAGTTCTAGGGCCGGACCTCTTAACGAAATTACCAATTACCAATTATCCCATCCATTAGCTGTAGCCATGGCCTCAAATTGCCGTTTATACATGGGCCAAGATGAACTGCCAGCAAATGTGGGTGGTTTACTAACAGAACCTTTGGTACTCACGGTGTTCTGGTATTTTCCTCGCTGTAAGTCCTGTTGCATTTTTTTAAATTTCCGTTTCTACTTTATTTTGAATAGCACTTATGTCAAATTTCACCTGGCTCTGTATGGAATCGATGTCATATACTTTGGTTTCAAAGGCCTCCACATTCTTTTTTAGGATCTTTATGTCATCCTTTATCTCTTTTATATCTGATTCTTTCATTAACTGTTTCATTAACTTGTGATACTATTTGCATTAATTGCTCAAATTGTAGTTGCCTTTTTTCTTCAGTTTGGCCTTGTTTTTCTGCAAATTTCGAGAATAATACTTCCATTAAATTTTGTTGTTTTTCTTCCATGGCAGTGACAAGATTTTGTTGTTCGCTTTTCATTGTAGAAATAAGATTTTGTTGTTCGCTTTTCATCGTGGAAACCAGATTTTGTTGTTCGCTTTTCATCGTAGTGACAAGATTTTCTAATTTTATTTTACGTTTTTCATCGATATTAGTGACAAGATTTCCTAACTCAACTTTAAGTTTATCATCAAAAGATTTCACTAACCTTTGTTGAATTTCTTCTTGATGTTTCTCTTTCTTGTCACGTTTTTCTAGAATCTGTGCTATTTTTTCGTCTAGTCCCTCCGTAACCTGCTTGACTATTTTTTTGGTAGCTTCGTCAATTTTTTCCATACTACGAGTTTCCATAAATCAAATTACGATTTTAACTGCACTTAATCCTTCACTTCTAACACCAAATTGCAATATAGTCCGTGAGTTCAATTTAAAATTATAAAACTAATATTCACTTTCACTTTTCTAGAAACTTTATTTACATCGAATATACAACAGCTGATTCAAAGATCACAACAATTTTACATATCAGCTCTTCGCTTCACCAACTGAACTCGCGATCGTGGCCTGCTTCCTTTATAAAACTCCTACAGGTGCCGAGTCTTTTCGAGAACCATTTTTTATCTCAAAGCGATTGTTGTCGTACTGAAATGAAAAAGGGTCGGCTTTTGGTAAATTTCGTAACAATATAATAAGATTGATCATCCCGCATTGTTTGGAACATTGATTCTTTCCCTTAACTACTCCTTGGTTTCTGTTTCTATCTTGTAAACAGACCAACAATATTCAAAATTGTTGCTTTCCCAGAACGTTATAGGCGAACTGTCAGAGAGCTCCTGGACAATTCATTCCCAAACGGGTGGATTGAAAGAGCTGGTTCTAAGGCTTCCAAGGTCCCCAGACCTGACTTCCTTCAATTTTTTTGTACGGGGACGGGCCAAGCAACTCGTTTGTGTGAGAGAAATGGAAACCAAGGAGCAGTTAAGAGAAAGAATAAATGTGGCTTATGAAACAATGTCGGATGAGATGCGACTAGAGACTTCAATTATAGCAGTCGGAAAAATATGTCGCGATTACATTACAGTGATGGGCGCCAGTTTGAACAAAATTTATAACAAATTATTGCAACATGATGTTTGTTTTATTTTTTGTAGTTCTGACCTTGTAAGTTACAATCTCAAATTTTATTATGATACTAATTACTTTCCAATACATGTGATATATCGTTGGAAAGTGGTTGAAGTAGAAAAGTTTTTGTAAGCATTCGAAGTTCTCGATGTGCTTGATATTTTTTTGACATGTGATATAGTATTTAACTTAATGACTTTATTATGGAACCTCACCATTTGAGGACTCATATCATTTTTACAACCAATTATTTGTGACAAATATCGAATGCAGTAGAACAACCAAACTTCATAGATTAGATTTAAGTTCATTTTGGTGAAGATACAGTTATAAATCAAAAGAGTTACAAAAGTTTTAATGAAAAAATCTGAGAATTAAGATAAAAAAATAAATTAAAAAAACACACTTGAGAAATCCCTAAAAAGACGAAAAATATATTAAGTATTTCTAATATACCAGTGACGCATTAAAGCGCTAATAGTCGCATACTATTTTATTATTTCACTTCACACTTTCCTATTCTTTATTTCAGGAAACAAAAATCGAAGACACAGTTCATTACATGTCATTGGCTACGACACCTGCCATAACTGAATGCGAAGGCGACTTAATCTATCAACAATATATAACATTCCAAGAGGAGTTGGTTGCTAGTCCAGATTTCGGTAATGCCTCGACAAGTAGCAGTACGATTTCATGCGAAGAGACAGAATTACAAAGAACTATTGCAATTATTAAACCGGAAGCATTAAAATACAAAGATGTTGTTTTGAGAGCAGTAAAAGAAGCCGGACTAAAAATTATTAGTGTAAGCATTTCAAATAATTAATTAAACAAAAAGTTTATTTCATTAACCTCTTCATCAAAGTGTACTTTCAAATAATAATCTGGGTTTGATTTACATAAGGGCGGTTTGGGCACTGGCTCAGGGGCCCTTTTGAGTGAAATCGTAACGAACAAAAAAATCAATCATTTTTCTTCGTTATACATAATATTAATTAAGATTATTGTTTGAGTGGCAATTATTTATGAAGCACACAAAACAGAAAACATTTAGATTATATAGTAGCGGGGGGGGTGTCTAGGGGTTCAAACACCCAACAAAATTTTGGAAATTTTGGTTTGAAGATTAAATTTAAACCCCTCTTTTTCATAAGAATAAATATTATATTTATACAATTTTATATATCCTGGAAATACGTGAATACTTAATCAAAAAAATTATCCAACTTACCTAGAAAAAATTTCCTGGCTACGGCCTTGACTCCAGCAACTTTTAATGTTTAACCCTGCGCTTTATTAATTGTCATTTCAAACGCTATTTTTACTGGAAATTGTAGCCGTTTAAATTGGAAAGGCAATTCTGAGGGTACCATGGGAATTCTGGGTATAAAAACAGTTTCACCAGTTGCGTTGCCAGTTAATATGAGACAATCGATAAAAATAAAATGTAAATTGACTACTTTGAATCTTGTACTGTTACACAGTTTCAGTGGACTCAAATTTCTGAGTAATATAATAGGAGCACCTCATTTTAATATTAATTTGAAACCAATTTAGTGTCTTAGTGGATATGCTACTAATATCGGGATAAAATTTTTCAATAATTTATTCCACATTTTATACCAAAAAACAAATATTGTTAAAATTTATATGAACATTTCTTGCTTGAAACTCACCATTTCCTATTTAGAGCAAGTCGTTAGAAAATTGCCAATTAGCTTCGCTAAACGATAAAATCCTCAAATTGGTTTTAAGTCCACATTTCGCTATATGTGACAAAGATGCGATCTTTTGAGCGATGTACTGACTTCATCTCCTCTCGTTCTCCTAGTTATAACTGCCAAATTTGACGGACATCTCTAGAAAATAAAACAGTACAACAACCTATTGGGCAGTTACTGTTGTGCAGATCTCCCATTATCCTGTCTAGTGCCTCAACTCAGGCTTTATGAGACATAGAAGCTTCATCCCAAATAATCTAACTTCAATCCCCCATTAATTTTCCTATTTATAAATATTGCAAATGCTAGTGACGTCATCACTACATATTTATAATGTAGTTTAAATGTGGAATGGTCAATTTTTCTGTCGGATTGTACTTTTGCAAATAATAAGTTTATTAAAAATGTTTTAAGTGTGCCTCCAGGGTCACCTAAAAGCATTTTACCTGCATTACTATTATTATTTGAAGATAATATTAGGTCATTGTTCAAGTTAGTTTAGTTAGTTTCTCGTAAATACGCTGTATTGATTGTTGCAATTAAACTGAAATTCAATGGCAAGGTGAATCAAAAACGTTTATAGATTTTCCTGAAAAAGATTCTACTTGTTTATTAGTAGAATAGATATGAGAGTTTTGGCTCACTTGGGTCCGTAGGCAAGTATATCAGTATTTGAGCCCCCGTAAGCCGCCGGCACTGGTTGTGTGGGTTGTTGGGTATGTTAGGTGTCTATTGAGTAGTTGTGTGAGTTTCATAAATTTGGTGGCAGTGTTAAGGGAGAAAAATGCGAAAACGTTAATTTTCTTTGAATAAAATTTAATAGTGTGTGAAATTTCCATCCGTCCGCCACTGGTAATCCGAAATAATTAAAATAGCTTAGTGGCTTGAGTCGCGTTTCGCGATTTTTACGAGTACAGACTTGTTTTTCCAAAGATCAAGGTGCTGGGTATGGGGTCAAGAAACTGCGATCATTTGAAGGTCAACTAGTCGGATTCCGGCCAGCCATTTGATTTTTGCAATTTCAGGTGGAATGTTGAAATTAGAGGGAACAAATAAATGCGAGATTATTAGAAAGAATATGTTTTATTAAAATTATAAAAAATATCATACAATTTTTTTAAATCTAATCGAGCAACTACATTAAGAGGAATTATAATTTCAGAATTATTGCTTTTATTTTTTTCAATAAATAAGTGGTTTTCCCCATCCTCTGCCCATATGGTGGCCCGTAAATTGTTGTCATAATCTTCGGAAACCAGTACGTTGTTGTCATCTCTGTACTCACTGATAAAATTTAGAAATTTTTCAAACGCAGCCGGCGTAAAAGTCACAGATGATGTTTCTTCTTTTGGAAATGGATTCGGTTGATTAGACTCATCTTGAAGAAGGGCTTCATGATTATTTGAACGCAGGACTACTTTCTCAGCGGTAAATACTATTTGCAGAAAATTTGCAAATTTGTAGTGAGCTACTAAGTAGTTGGGTGTAATTCTCTTGGTAGTTTTTCGGTTGGTAAAATTAAAGCGATGGTTCTTGGACATAACGTCACTGTAAGACATCTTACTCACTTCAAGAGATACTGTGGGAAACGTGTTTGCGTTGAAATGTACGTTGTTCACTACCACTACCGCGAATGCGGTTGACTCTCCCACCAGAGATAAATTAAATAAGAATAAAAAAAAAATTTGCCAGAAATGTTAGCCGAGAGATGGGATCGAACCGAGGACCTGTAATGGGGAATATACTAACCTTTGTAATTAACTCAGCGCTCTTTCTACTCGGCCATTTCTGGGTGAATACAAAACAGGGTGTAAAGGAATAAGTGTTGCATTATAAAATTGTTAACTGAAGAATAAAGACGTATACGTCATTTTCAATAACGATATTAGTGAAAGCTAGTATTACTACTGGTTTTGTGATATTGACTTTTATATCACAAAACATGCTATACACAAATATACCACAGGGAGTGGAAAATGTGGCGGTATGCTTTTCTAGGAATTGCTCAAATAGATCTGATTTTTCGCTAATGAGGCGGACATTGCTAAATGATGGGCTACTACCAGCATATTTTGCAAAATTTCCTAAAGATGGCACCCCATTACGCTACAATCTTAAAATTTTCTTTTACAATCGCACTGTGGAGGATTTTGATGGATTAACAGCAAATTATGATTGCCAGCAGGAAGCCGAAGCAACAGCAACGACTAGTAGACAACAGCTACCAAATTCGCTTCAGAGAGAACTCAATAACTTATTAATATTATTATGTTTTACTGTTATATCTTTGATATTATTGTTGGTAAAACTTATGTTGAAATGTACAAGATCTATACACTCGTTAATAAAATAATTTTGAGAAATAAAAATGCATGTTATACTTCATTCATTTATTGAGGTAAAATGTTATTGATTAACCAATCATAAATATCATTACAATTTTTTATAGCACATTTGTATTCTGCGTATTCTTCATTAGAATCTTCATAATGATAGCCACAGACTATGGGATATTTACTTGTCTCACGGTCCTTCTTAGTCACATCTCTCAACTTTATGGCGTTGATGGTATGCTCTAAATTTATGAACTTTACATGATTGAGCCCAAGCTCATTTTTACACTTTTTAACTAATAAGTCATATTTTTGGTGACCTCTAACGTAGACATGAGAACATCTGGAGAGAAGAAAATTCAAAATCATATTCAACTGGCTTACATCCCAGATTCCACCATTGTAGCTGAGTCCATGAAGAAAATTCTCACAATATCTGACGGTTCGTCGATCTTCCTTGCACAGCAACTCAAATGGCCGAGGAGGCTTAAACAGGTAATGTATGACACCCGTTGCATGTGTCTTGATAGCCAATTCTTTGGGAACAAATTCTCCGTTAAGAATGAAGCCTTGAATGTCAACGATTGCTATTTCCATGGTGAACTGAAGTTGTGATGTGAAGATATGCTCTTTTTATGATAGGTTACGAACAATTTCGCTGAGTGGGAGAAACTCCATCAAACAATCGTGGATGATTATACAGAAGGCACGTGTTCTGTCAGGAAAACCTGTTTGAGATTCAATATCCAGGCGTACATCCACAGTGGAGGATTTCATGCTGTCTTCACGTCGGGAACAATCGATTACGAAGAGAGTGTGATTCTTGAAGGTGAGATAGTCTAGGAGCGGGTGTCTTTTGTCAGCAAAACTGGGATAAAAGTCCGTGTAGCGTTTGTAGGCTTCTCCGTATTCGTTCCTGGGGAAATCCAATAGCCATCTCTCGTTCGGCCAAAATTCCCCATTAAGAGTTAGACGAATATTAGATATGTGGATATGATCAAATTCCGTGGGATCAGCCGCTATGTTGCTGTGCTTATTGGTCTGGAAGGCAACGATGACGTATCGAGGACTCTCTACAGCAGCACAAGTTTTCACAGCCCAAATTTCTCGTGTGGCGCCTGTCTTCAGAGCAGGCAACTCATGAAGCTCCCATTTACGAAAGGGAATAATAATGCCGGTATCCTGCTTAACGGCTTGCAGCAGTTCAAGTTTCATATCATCGTTGGGGAATATATGCTGGACTTTGAGTTCAATGCTGTCAATCGTCACGCTTGCTTTTGTAGATTTATCAGTAATAATAAGACAATCATCATCATTTCTTGCTCGCACTAAACGTATTGTTTGCTTTCCACAGGTTACTCGCTGGTAGTCGTTGAAGAGGGAAAACAAATGGTTGAGCGGGATGTACATTCGGAACGATCTGTCTGCTGCATTCACAATTGGTTTACCGGGAAAATTCCAGCCAGCAATAGCTAATTCTCTTGAACTGGTAGGATCATAGCACAGATAACCTCGTATGGCACTGACGCGACCGGGATCGCGAACCGATTCCATTTCTTTACCACACTGTTCGTAAACCATATTATCGAAGAAAAAAGCTCCTGCATTAGGGGATAGGGAAACTTCACCTGCACCTGCCGTTACATTAATTTGACCCTTAACGGCCATGGATAACCAGGAATCGGCTTGGTTCACAGTAATCTCCACTATGTCGTTGTTCCCAAATGACTTTACATAGGGATAGTAGGTTCTGACTTCCATTCTGCGAATGCTGTCATCGAAACTGGGCTTTCGGAAGATATCGAATGCTTGAGTTGACATGATAGCCTAGCGATTGTAGAAATAGTTTATTGGAGAACGTAAGTGATCTCTTCAAAGGTTTCGTTGATACTGACTTTGGCTGTGGTATGTTTGTACTTTTATGAGGATGCTCAAATATGAGTAAGCGTCCCATTATTGCTGCAACAGCTGTTTCAGTTCCAATCTCACAATGATTTCCTCCCCTCGGAAATTGACGAGTTCAGATTCCTGATTAAGAATTCTCAAAGTTATGTTGTGTATTTCTCTTCGGTTGATAGGTAGGTAGATAAGATGTTGAGGTGTTTCGTCAATAGCGAAACCAGGATCAACTCCAATGGTAAACTCGTATATGGTATGTGACGGTCTGTCGTTGTAGAATGCTCCCGATGTGATGTTACTATCGAGATGGATTGTTCGCACTTTTATAATATTCACTGGTAAATCAGAGCTGTGCACTTGAAGAGGTGTGAGCAGTCTCTTGGAAAAACCCAGTATGGCACCGATGCTGTTTTCCTTTTGAAAGTCTATTGCGTATTTACTGCTGTATATTTCACACTTGAGTGTATTATTGTTGGGTTTCAATGAGAAAATCTCATCTACATCCTTCGAATGCTGCACACCCAAGACTTTTCTAATGTGCGCTTCAATATCACCAATTTCGTAGCTGCCTTCAGGTAATTCGATGGTGGTTGGTTTCTTTTTCGAGTCGATTAAATGCACTTTGCTACCCTTCTCAATGTTCGGGATGCTGTTGTAGGAGTGGAAATTCAGCAAGGCTAGACCGTAATTGTAGTCAGGATGTAGTTGAATAGGTAGTTGAAAATCAATGGACAGTATTGAACTGCGTCCTTTCAGCGTTAATATCAAAGACATGACTGAAGATTTCCCTCAATGTTAGGTGTTATTATAGAGAAATTGCAGACACAAATGACCGCAATTAGATTGATTATAATTTTGGTAGGAGTCGTTGTTGTAGAGTATCGATACATTACTTCCTAAATACTCAGCCAATTCATGAGGCGGTTTCAAATTACCAAAACTATCGAAATATTGCGCAACGTTTCCATTTTTAATGTAAGCTACCCAGTGTGTGCCTTTGTTGCGACTAGAATCCAAGTTGATGATTGCCGACTCGGTTCTTGATGGTTGTTTGTTTTTAGGTAAGGCATCACGCATAAATACACCTTTAAAATTTGGTATTTTCAATTTTTTGGCGTATTCAACAAGCTCACTGGTGTAAAGTGCTCTACTGGGTAGCTTCATCGGGAGTTTTTTTGTTGTTTCTTCAAATAGAGACCGAAGCCTCCTTTGCGAGACTTTTTCAGGTAGAGCCCGGACCCTTTCTTTCCAATCTCCTCCATAGCTTGATTGTGTGGTCTGTCCTCTTCGAGTTTCTTTTTAGCATTTTTTGCGTCTATTAGTGTTTTACCCAAAGTTGCAGCTCCTCCAGTAAGGGTTCCAAGAGCTGAGAGTACTGCAAATAGCGGGAGTAATGGGAGAATTCCACCGACTTTTGACTCGAATGGTATAACACGAGGAACTCGAATTTTCTTACGACCGCCAGCTTTCTTAATTGCCATCCTAGCCGCCCTCAAAGCCATCAGCGATGACTGTCGTAGACTTTGTCCTGCAGGAGAGTTAGCGATAGCTTTATTCGTAGGTAGCATGACATGCTTTCGAAATGGTAAAAGGGTTTTGCGTGTTGAAGATTTTCGCTTACGGGAAGATTTTTTCACACCTCTACTCCTCTTTCGCTTTTGAGATTTCATGCCAAGACCGAGTTTCTGTTTGGTTTTCATAGTCGTTGTTATGAGCCAAGCAGCTGCTTTTTCACCGAGTGAAGCGTCCTTAGATTTGAATCTCTCCCAAGCCCTATTCTCCAACTCAAAATCTGCCTTATGACGGTCTGCTAGAGAAGTGCTTTTACTGTAAGCAATATCGTGATCCCGACAAGCTGCGTCAGTTTTGTTTATACCTCGCTGTCCTAGAGCTAAGCGTTTTTCGAGTTTCGTACCCGGTCCACAAAATTGATAGCCAGGAAGGTGAATTTCAAAGGGTAACTTGTTGATTAGAGTGTTCACTACACTTCCACTACCTTCAGCGGTTAACATAATACTGACTGACTGACGTTCAGAAAGTAAATTTTATATTTAAACGTCCACCCAAAACAGAGAGATGCACATAAAGCAGCAAGATATTCAATTGCCTATAGAAAATCTAGATTTTGTGGCGGAAGGGGGTGACAATGATAGTGTGTCATCGAAAAATGGGAAACTATGGCCAAATTCCGTCCGGGCGGCGTTCTGCGGCCCCAGCGGCTGCGGGAAAACCAATGCGCTGCTCTCGCTTTTGTTCAACGAAAACGGATTGCGATTTAAAAATGTCTACGTGTACTCGAAATCTTTGTACCAACCAAAATACCAACTACTACAAGAGGTTCTCAAGAGCGTTAAAGGTGTGTCATATTTCCCTTTCAGCGAAAACGAAAATGTAATTGATCCATCAGACGCCTGTGAGTATTCAGTGTTTATTTTTGATGATGTTGCTGGTGATAAACAGAAAAAGATTCAGAATTTCTTTTCCATGGGACGACACCGACACATCGATTCAATTTATTTGTTACAGACGTATAGTAAGATGCCCAAGCAACTAATACGAGACAATTGTAATGTGATTGTGCTATTCAAACAAGATGAAATCAATTTAAAGCATGCCTATGATGAACACGTATCTCCGGATATGTCATTCGAACAGTTTAAAGACTTATGTTCAAAGTGTTGGCAGGATCGCTACGGGTTCGTGGTTATTGTTACAGAATTCAATTTAAACGAAGGGCGATATCGACAAGGTTTCGATAAATATATAAGACTACAAAGCGAAAAATAATCAGTCAGTCAACAAAAATGTCTTCAGTGAGCAGCAACAGCATTGCAGAAGCTTTTCGCAAGAAAAAAATCAAACAACTAGCACGGTCCATTCGCAAGAAGTACCTCAGTCTGAAACTTGGTAAATCGGAAAACGATGAGACCCTCAATAAGCTCTTTGAACCGGTAGTCGGACCTTTGAAACAAATAGTTTCGACTACATCCAAAGTTCTCACCAAGATACCACCAGCGTCAACACATTCACCTCCGGTGTTGCCATCTATAAAACGAGAAACAATTGTGAAAAAAGAAAAACTAGAACCGTTAACACCAAAATCCAGTCTATTCCTCGAAGAAGAACCAGTCGCAGAGACTAGTTTTTATACCGATGCTGAAGCCGAGGAAACGGAACAAGAGGAAGATGATCCGACTAATAACTCTGACAAAACCTTTGAGTCCTATATGGAGCAGTATCCAGCAATGGTGCAAAAGTATATAACCGAATATTTCCACAAGAGTGATAAAATTGACAACATTTATGGACCCTCATACAATTTGAAAACCTCCAAGTGGTATCTCGGTAACAAAGAAATCAACTTCGATACGAGGACAGGACGTCTTACTGTTGGAGACGCTGTGTTTCGAGGATCACCTGGTCTTTACCAACTGATATTCTACAAGGACCCCGCATACACTCCAGATGACAAAATCGTGTACCAAAAAGTTCTGGAGCGGGCATTAGTACACCGGAATGTAAAAGGACATCTGAAACCCTCAGGAATATCCAAATACAAGGATGTCATTAAACCTATGTTTATAAAACCAATTAAACCAAGCAGCAGCAGCGAAGGAAGAGGTATGAAGTTGAAATATAATACAAAGCCTATGGAATACGTCTACTGGGACGATCCCAATGAATTGGTAGATCGTTTAAGGTTACTTGTTGCATCGAAAGAGGCCGGCAACACATCCCACGACAACGAAATTGTAGCGATAATAAATGAGCTCAAAGAAGCCAATATTATACGCGACAAATAACCAAAGTAGTCATTAGTAAAATGTCTCTCCATAAATTTGGTCGAAGTGCTGTTCAACAACAGCAACCGAGTGATTATGAGCGCGCAAAAATACCATTTTCCTTCACAGCTGATGGAAATATTGATGTAGAGAAAGTGATAATTTCAAATGTTGCAGATCCTAAAGCGGATATGGATGCCGTCAATAAACTCTATGTTGATGATAGAGTACGCGACAAGTTGTCTCAAATTAAAAAGGACTTTCAAGTGGCATTCAATGATTTCAGCGATAAGGTTTACAGCAGTATGCGAAAACTTGAGAAAAATCAACATACTACTGATAGCAGCTTAAGGGTTAATCAACAGACCTTTCTGGAATTTCAGTCAAATACCAACGTCCAGCTTAACCAGCTTACGAAATTGCCACAGCAAATTGAAGAGAATCTAAAACAGACTATAAGTGATGAAATTTCGCAATTGAAAAACGATATTGATGAAGTGAAGGCCATCAAAGAGAAAATGCTAAAAGTTGTACCCGAACTATATGTGGATATGCAAAAATTACACGATGAAATGAGTGATAAAGTTAATAAGATGAACTTAGAGATGAAAAAATTATCAGATGGCATCAAGAGCGAATTGCGATTTCACAAAAACGAAGTCTCTTCGCAAATCAACAATCAACTAAAGATGATTAATCCAAAAATTGTAGCCATTCAACAGCAACAGCAGCAGCAGCAACAGCAATCTGCTCTAAAGACTAAATAAAAAGGCATCAGCCATGTTAAATTATAGTAGTCATCATGAATTATTCCAAGGAAAAAGTTCAAGTTGTAAAGGAGCTGCATCGACCTGTGAGAAAAAAATTTCCACGACGTCACACCGTCATTAAGGGTTTCGATGATTTATGGCAGTCTGATTTAGGACAATTAGATCTTTATGCGGGAACTAATAGAAATTTTAAGTATATCTTAGTGGTAATTGATTGTTTTTCCAAGTACGTGTGGACGAGGCCGCTGAAATCAAAATCAGGAGAGGAGGTGACAAAGGCTTTCGAGAGTATTCTCACTGCTAATGGTGGGCGCCGTCCGAAAAACTTGCAAACAGACCACGGAAAGGAATACTACAATAGTCACTTTACGAAACTAATGCAAAAATATTCGATTAACCACTATAGTACATTTAGTGGGATGAAAGCAGCCATATGTGAGCGCGTGATAAGGACGCTAAAGGAGAAATTATTCAAATATTTCAGTTTAAATGGCAGTTACAAGTGGATTGACATTTTACCTGATATCGTTCAGTCTTACAACAATCAAAAACATCAGACGACGAAAATGCGCCCTAGCGACGTAACTGCTGCTAATGCTAAGGACATTAAAGTATTCAATAGATTGAAAATCACCGGACCTAGGAAACTCAAGGTGGGTGATGTGGTGCGAATAAGTAAAGTGAAACACGTCTTTGAAAAAGGACACACCAGGAATTGGACTACAGAGCTATTCAAGGTACGTCAATATCAGCTAACGAATCCCATTACCTACCTGTTGGAAGATATGAGTGGCAGACCAATTCAAGGGGGATTTTATGAGGAAGAATTGCAAAAAACCGCAAACCCTGACGTTTATCTCGTGGAAAAAGTGTTGCAGAAAAAAGGCAATAAAGTCAAAGTTCGATGGTTGGGTTTTGATAAAAGTCACGACAGCTGGATTGATTCCAGCAACAGGCTATAACTTGTAAAACAGGAGTAGGAGGGAAGATGACGACGGAGACGTTATAAAAACCTTTTGAGTTTCCCATTACCTTCAGTAAGAGCAGTTCAATTTGGTGAGCAGCAGTATGAGTGATACTAGTTTTGAAGAAATTGACTACAACGCCGACCTAGATAGAATCTTAAACATGTACGAAGAAGCAGTTAAAACAGAAGCGTTTTACCTGTTACACACCAAATTTCCTCTCATCAATTCTGAGTTGGAAATCCAATGTGCATTAAGTCCAGCTCGAACGTTTGCACTAGTAGTTATTCTGCAAAAAAATAATGTGAAAATTGTCTTGAACAGCTTCGAATGGGCGGATGTTTTGTGCGTTCTGAAGTTGATGAATCAGAATTATTTAGAAAACCCAAATATTAGCAGTCACGAGGTTGCAGCACCAATTTCCTGTGGAGAATTTCTACATATAACCCAAACAAGATCTGAGGATGACGAGAAACTAATCTTGTTGATGCAAAATATTATTGCGTTATATTTCTCTCATAGTGATGTAGTGGAACTTTTTAGAATTGAACATATAATTTCTAGTCGAGTAGAAGCATATTTAGAAATGAACTTTTGTAAATATTATTTCAAAGTTTTAAATGAAGTTTGTTCATGGAAACATTTAATTTGTTCGCAACCAGTTGAACGACTACTATCATCTTTTTGTTTTGATAATACATCTCAACTGAGTATTGCTTTAAGAGAGTATCTTTATTATTACAGAGAAAAAATTGTAGCCGACATTGTAGCGAGAAAACCTCAATAAAATGTATAAAATCATCCCGTTTTTAATTTTCCCTCAGTTGATATATCACAATCATGGAGTGTAGAGATTGGTATCAAGTATACGAACACAGATTACGTACCTTTGAAAACTGGCCATCAGAATTCCCAGCTTCCAGACTAGCAAGGGCTGGCTTTATTTATTTCGGTCAAAATGATGTAGTAAGATGTGCATTTTGTGGGACTGAAGGATTCAACTGGCAAATGACAGACGATCCTGTAGCTGACCATTTAGATTGGAATCCAAATTGTTCCTTCTTCGATACAGATAGCGTATACTTAATAAATAGAAAAAAACCTGTTGTTCATAAAGATAAAATAAGTGTTGCCAGCAGATTTTCTACGTTTGGCAATTGGCCTATAGCTCTAAAGCAGAGACCTAATGATTTAGCAAAACTTGGATTCTTTTATAGTGGTTCAGGAGATAGAATCATATGTTATTGTTGTGGCATACAGATTTCAAACTTGCTGCCAAACGATGACGTTACTGAACGGCACTTGATGATATCCAACAACTGCTTAATGATTCAAAAAACAATAGAAGATTCAAAAGCCACTAACTTATCTTGCAAAATTTGTTTAACTAATGAAATATCTGTTGTACTTCTTCCATGTAGACATTTAGCCTGCTGCTCAAGTTGTTTTATAGATATTGATAAATGTTGTATCTGCAGATGTGAGACAGTTGGGTATTTAAAGGTCTTTATTTCTTAAAATTAAAAACTGTTTTCAGAATATTTTTTTTATTTAACTTATCATTAAATACCGTATACAATATACCACCACCACCACAACCAGCACCGAATCTTACACGAACTTACTACTCTATATATATTTTTTAATAAAAATACAATACCTAATTAGTAAAACTATATAATTATACACTAGAGTAAACAACAACAACACCAAATAAAATTAATTATATATTTTACAGAAGAAAAACTAATTAATAGTTATACAATACAACAATACATACACAACAACAACAAAAAATCAATAATGTTTTGTTTTTTTTTGCTGCAGAAAAGTACCTTTCCATATCATGCAAAAGGTACTCATCTGCATTACATATCTTAAACAGCGGCATCCAACAAGAACTACACCAATGTTTTTTGTATTGATACACAATGTATAGATCTCTACTACAGTATTTAAATGTATCAAAGTGCGGCCTAAACTTATAAAATCTTACTCTCTGTTGGAAAACACTTTTCAGTGTCTCCCCACATGAGTTGCATAACCGAAAGTCACCAAATTCAATAGCAAAAATTGTAAAATATTGGAATGATGCCTGATATCTATCATATGAACAGAATTTTTCAAGATCGTAGGCGAAATTCAAGAAAATAAGCCTCTGATGTAGTGACAAATTTGTTTCATATTCAAACCCATCTAAAATGGCATCAGTGTCTAGATGGGTATTTGAAGAAAGCTGAACAAGTTGTCCATATTTGTGTTTCGGAAAACTGTGCATCACATCATCGATTACTGACCAGGGGAGAGGTGCCCAGACAACGAAATTGGCTAAGTTTGAAATACTGTGACAGATCGTCTTGATGCAATGCTCTTTAAGAGTGTTTGGGGTCGCCATTGTGTAGAATAAAAAATTTGCTACTGAGAATGCTGACTTTTCTTTTTAAATTGAGATCTGGAATTCGTGTTGTTGTCGTTGTTGCCGTTGTTTTTGTTGTTGCTGTTGTTGTTGTGTGTCTGTAAAAGAAAAAAAAATATGCAAGAGCTAATCTAATTTGTAATGTTACTGCTTTTCACATCATCATCAGCATCAACTACTATTTAGTTTCAGTCGGAGGGGTTGAAAGTTTCTGACACAATATCAGGCATATCTAACAGCTCTTGATACCAATATCTTGGAACTTCTGGTTCATGCTTATGTATCGTGAACAAAGGCATCCAACATGAACCACACCAGTTTCCTCGATATCCGTATAAAATGAACAGTTGATATGACCGATATCTGTATGTTCTCACGTAGTCTCGATACGTATGAAATTGTTTCCTTGTTTCGAAACAAATTTTAAGTTTCTCGCAACATTCGTTGCACAAGGGTAAATTATCAAATTTCACACGGTCTCGAGACTCAGCGACAATTCTATTGATTTTAAAAGCTGCAGAATACTTTTATATCTGGCGTGAGATTCTAACCCCCCATAAAATAGCAGACTGATTCTCTTGTCGAGTGACAATTTTTGGTCTGCTTCATCATCAAAGCCATCTACGAGAGTCTTGTGATCTACCTGCATGTTTGAATATATTTCATCAAACTGTCGGTATTTGATGATAGGAAATTGTTCCACCATATCATCAAATACGGACCAAGGAAGCGGTGTCGCGGTGATGAAATCCGCAAGATTTGAAACACTGCGACAGATCGCTTCAATTGCAAGTTGTTTCAGTGTGGTTGATGATCCAGGTGCTGATGATGATGATGATGATGTGAAAGACATTTTTTTTGCGGTTTCTGTTGTGGTATCTGCAAAAGAGAAAGAAAAAGAATTCAAATTAGAATTGCCTGATCTTGTAATGGCCCCAGGGCAAAGAATCATAACTGTGGGGAATAAGAAAGCGTTTGTCGTCAAAGCGATTAAGCGCAATTTTCGTTTGCTCAATGCTATATACATCGTGATGTTTCGATTGTATAGTGCATTGAGTTTGATGTAGTACGAAAGAGTTATTTGAATGGTCTGTAAATTGCTGCAGACATTCCAAGTAATCTTCATACTTTATTTTGCGCTTCACCACACTCTTCTTTACCCCCTTGGCTTTCTTAATGTTGCTACCTCCTTGAATCTTAAATGTGTATTGCTTCGAACGCAATCCAATAAAAAATAACATAATTTTACCTTTCACCTCATCCTTCATTAGACCCGGTATTTTACTATTAACTAAGGGAATATTCCAGCGATTATCTGAAGGATAATCGCTCGTGTCAAAACGTTGAATATCCGCCTTTATTACCTCTTCATAGAGGTCCTCACACTGTATCTCATAGACCAGGCTATCAGTGTCCGAATACAAAAGTTTGCACCGCTCCACCGGAAACTTTTTGGGCATGTAATCATAGTGAAACTCATAAATGCAAAGTTTGGAAATATCAAGAATGCACATCCCAATGTATAGAGGTTTATCGAATAGAATACTGTGCTTTTTTAATTCAACAGCCATCAGACCTTCATCGAAAATAGTTCTACTTTGAAAATTAGGGCTGGCAATTAAGTTTTTCGCTCCCATCCTACCGTTCCATTTTCTAACCAACTTCACAATTCGATGTTTTCTCACGTTTTGCATTGTTTTCCCAAACACTGCGTTTACCATCAATTTGTAGAGGTTTTTCTCAAATTCATGTTTCGCCTGACTTCGCAGTTGAGTGTTGAAGTCGATGTAGGGTTTCAGCCAGGCGGACTGATCAAACTGCAATACTCGGTGAATTTTTTTCAAGACTAAACCATGCGCCAAAGCTTGCTTTAGATTCCTGTAATGAATTATGTATTTTTGTTTATCATCGAGGGTGGTCAATAACTTTTCATTTTTAGAATTTGGGGGTGTTTTGTGTTCGGCACAGAACGGTAGGTCCCTGTGAAGATCGTGTAAGCTCTCAGGGTACTCCAAGTCTACTTCTAAAATGTATCCCTTTGGCGAATCATCGGGGATGGATGTTATGTCGATGTTCGGGTCAACCCAATTGAACCCACCATAAGGTAGGGGTTGCATCATCCCCCATCCGTACATGTTATTAACATCACAATAAAAAAGGTATTTTGAGGGTTTAGAGGAATCATAACCCTCTACATACTTATTGTTTGCTTCGCCGTACCTGTTGCAGCACATCGAGATACCTCCTCGTATTCCGCGTTCCATAAATAGCAACATGTCAACATCTTGAATCGTTTCGAGTCTACCTTGCGTGTATTTCAACATGCAATCCCATGTGAATCCAGGGATTGTATAATAGCTTGCTGCGTCTAAGCCGTATGTCTTGTGGCAGGTATTTCTAAATGTCTCAAATACGCAAGCTAACAACAAGATATCAGTTTTCATATACAGATCGCTGTACTCACCGAGTGTTTTCAATCCAAATTTCTCCCAAATTACCTGTGCATGTATATAATCCTCATCTTGTATGTGTTCATCGTTCAAGCGATTATAAAATTTCTTTTTCGCGGGTAATTCGGTTTCTTGCAATCTCTCAATTTTGTCAAGATAATCATAGAAAAATACACCTTTTCTATAGAGCAATCGTAGGCTCTCATTTGGTAAATGTCTAAACTGATTATTTAGAATCTCAAAGTCGGTATCTTTTAACGTGGACACCAAAGTGTCTAACGAACACCCCATAAACCTGAAGGAATCTATGTAGCGAAATTTAATTTTGGTATCGTTATCGTGGACGGTGAAACTAATATATTTTTCCTTATTAACCGGCAGCAAAGTTATGTGATTTCGTTTAGCCAAGTCGCGAATAATAAAATGTGAGTCGTACCCACTCAAATTGTGAAAAACAATGGGTACAACAAAGGATTTCCGATATAAACGGTTGCACTTATTGTGTGAAAAGCCTCTAAATTTCCCAGACAGGTGGTCATGGTCGCGAACTACCCTATCCTGAGGGCTAAAAGGTTTTTCACAAATATGGCACACCCCCGTAGCATCCTTCAAGTCTACCATGGTGTTCATAGGCTCTACGTTAATCAGTTTAGACTGCACAAATTTTGCCACATTAGCCATATCTTCAGCGAACCAAGACATACAATCAACCCCTCTATAACTTTTGTAGAACGAATAATCATTATTATAACTACATTGAAAATAGTACCCAGCACTGTAAGCGGTATGTTTTTGATATGGTAAACTATTAGTTGATGGTTTCTTGCCACCAGTAACCGGTTCCAAAAGAGATTCAAAATCAGCGTAAACGATGAACGGAACTTTTTCTTTATACATGTGGTTTTTAAATTGAACGTGAGAAAACTTTGGAAATTCAATTTTACATTCATTCAACTTTTCACAGTATTCAGAATGCTCCTTTAACTTTCCCTCTGAATAAAAATAATTTAGACATCTATCGCAAATATATTTTTTTCCTAAATGCTTGGAAACTTGACTCGATATAAGGCGTGACAGATTTTTTATAAAACAATAATGATATTGGATTTCATAAGCATCATTATCACTCTCATCATCATCATCAACACCCTCTACATCCATATCACTTTTTTTTGGAAAATACTTGTCTTGAACAAGTAACAAATTGACATGTTGCTCTCGCTTTTCTTTACACAAACGTACTGGAACGACGGTGAACTTGGAACGTGCATCCATTTCCAAACCGAAGACATTTACAGAGATTGACTGATTATGCTTCTCAAAAACTGAAATTTCATTAATTTTGACTGGGGCACTTAAACCGGTTAAATTCAAAACTGTGCTGTAATGTGGATATGAAGAAGGCCTATCAGAATTTCTGGCGGCAGGAAATAAAGCGGAAACAATACTCCAGAAAAAGCAGTCCTGACCGCGATTCTTAACATTGATGCAAGCTTTAGTGGACTTAATTTTTTCTGGTAGCTCAATGTAGGATGAGGCGCCCTTACTAAGCTCGAACTTATTTATATTAACTTCCAAGGAAATAACTTGATTTATCGACCAACCCGATCCGATGGTTGCAAATTCAGAAAGCGCATTTAAAATGCGATCTTTTACGTACAAGTCAAACCAATATTGCAAATCGGTCCCTAAATCAATGACTTCATTTTTTGTTGTAAAATACTTTTTGTCTGAAATTTCTGTATCTCCTGATAGTTTAACAAATTCTCCACACAAACTACAATTTACCTTTAACATAGGAGTTTTTTTTTAAACATTTTTTATGCGAACCTGAAAAACTTTGCTAGCATCCCCCAAAAACTCTAAAACATCTTTATGACTTTTATTGATTATGACGCCCGTTCTAACGCGACTTTTGAAAGCGGAAGCTACCTCTTCCCATTTAACGCGATGATTTCTGTTCCTGTTACGTGCTGAAATACCCATTCCCAATTTATCGAAATTTTCTAATATGATTTTGAATCTTTTCAGATGTCCAATATTGGTTTGCAATTTCCGTAACGTTCCCACCGATAAATCCGCTTTCCGAATAGCCTTGTTGCACAGAAGAATGTGTTTTTTGGTATGTTGTAACCAAGTTTCCACATCCCTTTGCGACAATGGTCTTGACTTTTTACTCAAAATACTTTCTACTTCCCTCAGTTTTACGATAATTTCATCGCTAAGACAAGCAATTTGATCTGAATTCATTTTTCGTTCTCTCTCTCTCTTTACAAGATTACCAACACCAGAAAGTTACAAAAATTAAACACTTACAATTATTCTATTGTTGCTGTTGTTGTTGTTGTTGTTGTTGTTGTTGTTGGTGACAATTATTCTGTGGTTGCTGTTGTTGTTGTTGTTGTTGTTGTTGTTGTCGGGGTTCCCTCCTCAATCGTAAATAGCGCTCTCAAATGTTTTCCTCCAAGGTGTTGCTCTCCCCTGAAGATCAAAACGTACTCGCCTGTCGAAAATTTTTCGGTGTGTTTCTTGAAGACGTCCGTCACTCGTTTCGGTAGAAATACTACGGTGTCTTCTAATTCCACCAGGACACTTTCTCCAAATCTAGTTTTTACAACTTTGGCGCCCAGAATCCTATACTTTTGGAACGTCCGCAACTCGCAGAGCTTGGTTGTAGGTTTGGCTGACCACTCTGAGAAGGATATCTTATTAATTTCACTTAAAAAACTCATCTGTAACAATAAAAATAACATTTTATAATAACTTTATGAAAAATAATAGTAAACTCACTTTTGCTAGTTTTTATTCCCTGTATCTTCTGCTGACTTGACTGATATCGTGTTAGGTTTTCTTTCCTATAGCTTCTGGATGTAATTCTGGTCAGAAATATATTGGTTAGTAACATACCCTGATTACTTTTCTCCAATAAATATTTAACTAAGGAACTTTCTTCCTACAGAAACTATTCAATCCAAGACATTTTTTTTTTATAAAATAATGTCTTCTGACTATCATTCATACAGATAAAGCGAGCAAGACCAAAAATATTTTTCTCACGCAGAAAACATTTACCTCAAAAATGTTATAACATAATATATCGAACAACATCAAGAGAAAAAAAAACATTTATACAGAAATATTCAGATAAAGCTAACAAGAACACAAGCCTTTTTCTCACACAGAGAATGTTCAGCTCAAAAATGTTATAAAATACTGTATTCTAACCAGACATTTTCTCTCAATGAAGTCACATCAAGAAACAAACCTTTATAAAGAAATACTCAGAACATATTTACCATTCAAGACACAAAAAATCAACTCAAAAATACACACACAAAATAATGTCTAGCGTCTAGAAATTTCTTTCAAGACAGCAAAACATATTTAAAAATTAAAAAATTATAATAAAAATAATAGAAAAAAGATAACTTACCAGAAATAGTTTTCACTGCACAAACACGGAGTTTCACAATGCAAGACTGTTTGCAATTGATTTCAACGCAATCAGGACGTCGTATTTAAACCGTTTTGCACGGTACGAATGTACGCAAAACAAGTCCTCTCTCACTCTCCCGCCGACCGTGATGACCACATTCCAGCAAGATCCGCTTCTTGGGAGTAGTTCTCGAGAATTTACAGGGTGATATTACGTAGTAATTTGTATTTCAAGAAAATACTCGTCTCAAACAAATGCTGTGAAAATAATACACATAGTAATTTGGTATTAATTTTTATTTTCTATAGCTAAAATCCTAGTCAACAATTCTTTCAGTTGTTCGTAAAGCGTCAGATTTGGACAAGGGATATTAAACAAACTTAATGTTAACTTATTAGTGTCTACAAGAATATTTGCAAATTCATTATATTCGAAATACCTATTATTTTCAAAAAAATAAATTCTTCCGTTAGTATACCGAAAAGCACTTCTAATACTTTCTGGTATACCGCTAAAGTCTCTGCTTATATAACCATAATTTTTCCCTTCATAGGAACACTCGTTGATCTCGGCGTACATATTATTTGAGAAGAAAAAAATAGTTTGTCCTGTATAACTGGTAACCGTAGCAATGATTTCATCTGCCGGTATTGAGAGCTTGAAATCGCTAATGCTTAAAGTTTTCAGTAGTTTAAAGTTCTCATCTGAGATGTAGAATAATCTTTTCTTATCTCCAATCATAACTATTTCACCAGACGGTCTCTGATATATTGAAGTTATTTCAGCGACATCCGATGGTAGAAAATGTAGGACTTTCCGTAGATTAACGTTTTTTGATGTTATGTTTCTACTCTCCATATCCATGATCCATAGCCTGTCTTTATATATAATATACAGATTGCTTCTTAATACTAAAAACTGCAATCCCGAAACATCTACTTGACATAAGTCTATTGCTTTCTCTTGTGTACCTTTTACAGTGGTATTAGTGGTAGTTGTGGAAATAATAATTTTTTGTGTACTCGAAGGAATCTCATGAGTATATTTCTGTGTTGTCTTTGGGGTGCTTTTTACCGTCACACTTTCGGGGATTTTTTTCGTCGTCTTTGGAATGCTTTTTACGGTCGTACTTTCAGAATTTTTTTTCGCTCCATATAAAAATTGAATTGCTCGGATATCATCTTCATCGAGTTGTAAACGACCATAATATGGATACATTATTGAGCTCCAAAAAGGGGAATGCTCCATTCCAACGCTGTGACCTATTTCGTGAATCAAAACAGAAAGCAAACTTGTCTGGTTTGCTGGAATATCTTCTATTTTATCCAACCCTAAATACCACATCTCACTTCGGTCTAAATGAATTTCACGACACGTATCGTTATTGAGTAGATATGCATGCCCCAAAGCACCAGAAGGTCCGTCAAATAGATAATAACAATTTCCCGCATCTTGACACCTTCTGTTGTTTGAGTGTCGGAACTGTCCGTCAGCATAGGAAATAACTATGTCCGGTGCAGTAGGTGAATAAGTGAATTGTAAGTTTGACACATTTTGCCATACTTCAAAAGCTTTTTCTGCCACTAATTTCCTTTCCGAATCAGCAAACACAAAGTACCACTTTAATTTAGTCTTTTGCCATTTTTGGGAGGTTGTACGAAAACTCAAAGGGAAATCAGGTAAACCGCAACGTGGTTTATTCATTAAATTTAAAGTTTCTTCATTTGCAGTACCGTCGACTTTCAAATTATATAGTTCTTGAAAATTATTCAACCCCTCTTTTACGTCTGCTATAGATGTTCCATTAGGTTCCGTTAAAAATCCATATCGCTTTAAATAGTCCTCAACATTCACTTCACCCGTTACCAGTGAAAAATAGCAGGCTATATAAATTCCCAGTAACATTATTTTTGCTTCTGTTCTCTTTGAATGATTAAATAAAACTGAATTTTCAGTGCTTCAAATTTATAATTTAAACCTTCTTTTATTCTATTCAGCAATTTACCTAGTTACCATAAAACTATGTGCAAGATTATTTGAAACCTATTTCAGCATATTAATCTACCCTGTATTTTCAATTTCAACCCACCTACCAGGATATCCAGCGTATTTTTCCACATCAGGTTGTTTGCGCTTTACTAGCTGACCTCCACGAAAAGTCCGTATGGATGAACCGTCTCCGTCACCTTGATATATAGAAACAAGTCCATAAAAAAAATCGCGGATGTGATTTTACTTTACATATCCCCATCTGAACCTCAAATTAATGCGAATTTTTCTACATCATATCGGCAGCGGTACTAGTTAACCTTCAAAATGATCGCAGTATGGTTGAACTTCATACCGTCGCCTTAATGTCGGGAAACAAGTCTGTACTCGTAAAAATCGCGACTCAAGCCACTAAGCTATTTTAATTATTTCGCATTACCAGTGGCGGACGGATGGAAATTTTACACACTATTAAATTTTATTCAAAGAAAATTAACGTTTTCGCATTTTTCTCCCTTAACACTGCCACCAAATTTATGAAACTCACACAACTACTCAATAGACACCTAACATACCCAACAACCCACACAACCAGTGCCGGCGGCTTACGGGGGCTCAAATACTGATATACTTGCCTACGGACCCAAGTGAGCCAAAACTCTCATATCTATTCTACTTTTATTCAATTCAAATAAAGTTTGATAAATAGTCAAAATTATTTAAGGACAATTCTTGATGTCTGTTACTCGGTTGCATTAAAGAAAGGATCAGTTTTAGGGTACTGTTCAACAGTTTCCTCTGTAGTCAGAAGTACACAACATAGAGTAATACCACCAGGTAAACTGGAAAACCTCATAACAGACTTGCCAAGAATTTAAAACCAAACCAGAAAGCAAAATTGAAGGACATCGTTGAAAACTACCAAGATATCTTCGACGTAGGAAACGGAAAGAGAGGACGGACTAATCTGGTGAAACATAAACTTAATACCGGGGATGCTCAGCCTTTTCGGCAGTCGGCGAGAAAACTGCCTAAAGCTAAAGGAGACGAAGCCGACAGGATTGTCCGCGAAATGGGGGAAGAAGGTGATATTGAACCATCCAATAGCCCTTGGACTTCTCCAGGTGTCTTGGTTAAACCACGCTACAAAGAAAGACAGCTATCCTCTATGCTTTGAGAAATGTCGGTCTCTCTCCTTTGAATGATGTAAATCTGGTCCACAACATCAAGTCACTAATGAAAGAAAACATTGCCGCAGAAATATCAAAAGATATACAAGACATTATATCACTCACATATTTATTGCGATTGTAAAACAGCGTTTATACATGTATTTTTATTTTTTTATTTAAGATACAAGGATTTATACTCAAATTAACAATCTAAAAAACAGTTTTAGTGATAAACATTTATAGAAAGCCTTTGCCTGAAGCTCTGCGTCTACAACATGTTTGCAGGAGTCAATCCAACTATCCTGGGTCTTGTCAAATCCTAGCCAGCGAAATTTAACATGTCGCCCTTTCCGTGGAAGTATTTTCTCGACGAAGTAAAAATCTGGGTAAGCGGCTTTTTGGAGTTCTTCATCGTAAAAGCCTGCTTGATTCGGGGTGCCAGGCATATCTTCCAAGAGAAACGTAACGGGGTTGGTTAATTGAATTTTGATGATTTTAAATAATTCCGTGATCCAATTGAGTAGATAGACTTATTCATAGCTGGCTGGTATTATCCCCATAAATCTTATGTGAATGCTGTCGATAATACGTTTTGAATGTATATACTGCTCAAACAATTATTTTTCATATTCAATGATTATCAGAGAGTGGCATATGGAAAACCAACAATTCGGCTGCTGTGAACTCGAAGTGACTGCCTTATGATTACAGTTGCTGCTACTTAAGGCAAAGTGACAATTGACAGCATCGAACTCAAAGTTCAAAACATTTTTCTCAACGATGAAGTTAAGCTGGATTTTCTGCAAGCTCTCATATTGGTTTCCAGCATAATTATGCCATCTAGAAAGTCGGAATTGGACAGGTTACCTGATCTCAAAACAGGCTTCTCTCGGGAGATATGGGCTGGGAAGAAGGGTGCTGCACTGGAAAGCCCCCACTATGAAAAACCCCATGGGCTTCGACCATATTTACAATTTAAATATTCGCCAAACTTTGAACGAAGATTATTGAGCGAATAAAAGAATGCAGCTGGATTTTGCCATGCGAGTACGTCGATGCATACAAGCGATACACGGATTTTTACCCTAGCTTTGGAGGTGCAAAACATCCGCTTTTTGATTAAGTGACTTTCAAGTCGTACATCCTGTTTGTCATCGATTTTTCCCGTCTGAACATTAAATCCCAGACTAGATTTTCCGACAAGACACCTGTATTCTGCATAATTATTAGTGATTAGTGAAAAATGTTCTCTAAATGGCTTGGCAGCTGTAGAATGATGATTGATTGAACGAGAATTTTCGATGCTGGTTTTAAAAGGAAGCAGCCCACCATCGCAAGTTAGTTAGTTAGAGACGACGAGCGTATATTATAATGTTATATACAGTGATGAGCAAATGTGTGGAAACAAGCAAATATCTCTGGAATTATTAGAGTTATCAAAATGAAATTTGGAAGGTGGATCCTGGAGTTGCCTATTTGTTTCCAAATTTTTTTACAATTTTGAACTTCCTGTTTCGATTTTAAAATTTGCAATGAAACACCCTGTATTGCATTTTAGTTTCTGATGGAACATTTTATTGCGAATACAAAAATATCGGGTTTGATATTGTTTACTTCAATACCTACCGAGATATTAACAGAAAAGTAATTAAGGAAAGGAAAAATCTAATATCCATTAAAGAAATACATAATCATAATTATTAACTAATTCAAAACATTGAAACTTAACTAAACTTAATGTATTAGATGTTCAAACTGAGCACCGTTTACTTCTTGACAATAAGCAAGTGGGTTTTTAAATTCTCTAGTAACATTAGTTATTACTTCTGGTGTAATTCTCTGGATGTCTTGAGTTATTCTTGCAGCTAATTCTTGCAAATTATTTGGTCTATCAACATAAATCTTAGACTTTAAGTAACCCCACAGAAAATAGTCTAGTGGATTAAGGTCGGGACTTCGTGCAGGCCATTCAAAAGTACCCGTTCTTTCAATCCATCTGTGATGAAATGTCCTATCTAAATGATCCCGATATTATTTGGTAATTGTCCATTTACCTCCAATGCCGGAATAACTTGTGTCTCCAAGAGCTGTAAATACCTATCTCCGTTTAAAGCTTCTTGTAGGAAGAAGGGTCCCACGAATCTGTTGTTATAAATGCCGGCCCAAACGTTCCATTTTTGGGAATGTTGTGTATGAGCCTATTGTACCCAATTAGGATTACTTTGTGACCAGTAGCGGCAGTTATGTCGATTAACCGCACCATTTAAACAAAATGTAGCCTCGTCTGAAAACACCACATTTCTTATAAAATTATTATCACGGTTACAAATATCCATCATCGTTTCATAAAATTGCAAACGACTGTCGAAATTGTCTTCGGAGAGTTCTTGAACGAGGCGAATTTTGTATGGATTATATTTTTCTCGCCTTAATATCCTTCCTACTGAACGACGGCTAATTCCATGCATATTGGCGAGGTCGGTAGTGGATAAGTGAGGATTTTCTCCCAAAGATATAGCAACATTTTGAGCTACACCTTCATTACTTGCACTTTTTAACCGCCCACTTTTTGGTAAATTGCTAACTGTTCCACTTGTGTCGTACCTTCGCAAAGTTTTCGTCACTACTGAACGGGATATTTGTGTATTGGGATGAACAATGTTAAAAAGGTCACAAACTTCTTGATGCGTCCTTTTCCTCTCCCCAATCATCATTAATGTTTCTATTCTTTCTCTTTCACTTAATTCGGTCATTTTACGATCAAATTAAAACAATACAATCTTTTTACGTTCAAATAAAAAAACTAATAACTTATTCTGACAGCTACTGTCACTTCTGCAATGAATTTCATGGACTACTAAACTTGATTCAGATTTAATTTGATCCTGATTTAAACAAACGCACGTGTATTCGACTATGGAACAAGCAGTGCTGTTGGCTGTGACGGTATAATGCCATCGACTGGCCAATAGAAATGCAAATCCTTACCGAGCGGTTTGTTTATATCGGGCGCAAATGAAATCTGAACCATCGAATTTTTCCTTTCCTTAGTTACTTTTCTGTTAATATCTCGGTAGGTATTGAAGTAAAGAATATCAAACCCGATATTTTTGTATTCGCGATAAAATGTTTCATCAGAAACTAAAATACAGGGTGTTTCATTGCAAATTTTAAAATCGACATTACTTCCGGTAAAACAGGAAGTTCAAAATTTTATATTTGCAAACAAATAGGCAATGTACTGCAGTATCCACCTTCCAAATTTCATTTTGATATCTCTAATAATTCCAGAGATGTTTACTTGGTTCCACACATTTGCCCATCACTGTATATATATATATATATATATATATATATATATATATATATATATATATATATATATATATATATATATATATTAGATGGTTTCCGGGAATTCATCCGCGTAGTTGATAACTGATCCCTGCCGGGATCGATGGTAAAATGAGTACGTTTCGTCAGAGTCACATCTGCCCTCTTCAGTTCGGTTCGCATAATTCTCGTAGCCTTCTGCTTTCGCTTCTAGTTACTCGAATACTGATCAGTATTCGAATATAAGAGCGTGAAATCGGCTATGTTCATCAACAAATTTGAGAAATGAAATTACTTAAGTGCTTGCACATATGAAAAAGCGACAATAATTCACATTTGAAAGATATTTCACAACTTTGTGTAAACTTCAGAGAACAACGTTGCAAACTCATTGCCACATTTATGTTCAAGAAACAGTGAAAACTGAAAAATATAGATTAACAACAGTTTATGAGAACAGCAAAATATTGGCCGTTGTTCACAACTTCACCCGCGTAAGAGTGGAAATGATATGGTTATACTTGAAATGGGAAATCACATTAAAATTTATTTAGTGTTGTAATATCTATCGCACCGAGATTCAGTAAATAACAGTTTTAAGCAATACTAGCCTAGTTAATGATACAACCAGTCAGTGTAGTATTTTCTAAAACCTAACTTTAAGCAAAAAAAATCTCGAATTAATTAGCAGCTATTTCCAAGTTTACTATTAGATCAATGACAGAAGTCAAATATTGTCAATGACAATAGTTTATCTAGAATTTGGTATTTAAAGTACAGTTAAAGCTATGATGTACAGGATTATTTTGGGTACACTAAGCATGTAAATAATTAGACAAACACTGACGGTTAATGGAAATTATTGTAGATATAATTGGAATTGGAGCTCATCGTTTATTGGTTATATTTGGTTGAAAAATATATTTTGTTATAACTTCATGCGTCATTATTCTAGCGGATTAAAGTACTTACCTACCCGTTTTTAAATTAAATTATAAAGTATTAAACACAAAAGGTAAACCTTATATGGAAGAGATAACATAAGGTATTAGTAATAATAGAATTAGTTTGCATTGATCCCAACTCCAACAATGATATTAATTCATATCATGTATTTCCAACGTTGAAGAACATCTGACAAAGCTATTGTCGGTAAATGTACGTTAACCAAGATTTTATTTTTGTATATGTATGTTATAATGAAATGCCCATATTATATTTCACCCTACATACATACACCTTGTATGCTAAAACTTTATAAACTTACATCCTGTACATACAAAGCTATAAATGTTTCACACTTACACTTTGTATACATATTTCCAGTATATGAACATTACGCAAACTTGCACACTGTATACTGCCACGGAAGCTGTACCCTACTATATTCTATACGGAAACTCTGCATGCTAAAATCCTGTAATCTAACACACTGTATATTGCTGCATAATATACTTTGCCCTGTACGGCTGCATGCTCATGCCCAAACAGTGTCGACAAAATGGAGAAATATCAGAGGGCATTGTTTGGTTCTCTTAGATCGATTTTTTTCGCAACCTTCAGATTTTCTTCACAACTTCTAACAGTTATTGAAAAATAAACTGGGCTCACCTAGATATACAAGTTTACTTCACTCTTAAAACCGTATTTTTCGCGAACGTGAAAAATTCTGCATGCCTAAATCACCAAACAGTAACTTATAGTAGTTACGGATGTCCCATGCAAATATACCGACACCAAGTACAACTGTATCATATACCTTTGCTCCCTGTATACTGCTAAGGATACTTCACCCTGCATACTTACACCCTGTATACGCTAGAGGTGGTCTACTCTATATATTTACACAATGTGTACATATACCTTGCAAACTAACATCCTGTAGTCTCACACTCTGCTAGCATGTTCTGCAAATTGTTTTCATTAAAATCCTTCACAAAATCAAAATCATTGAAAACGTTACGTAACATATGTAATAATACAAAAATTTTGTAGTCCTAAAAATCAATTCCATTTTTGAAGGCACTCAAAAATTATCTTATAATAATATTTCAAAACAGTTATTATGCTTGAAATAATAGTTGTTTTCTATGAAATCTTAACTGGTTGCATTGGTCGGTATATTATCAATTTTACGTCAAAAATGACCTTGACCCTGACCTTGATCTTGACCTTAACCACGTCATACATAGCCAGCGAAAATGCTAAAATTTTTGTATTTAACAATTTCCAAAAAGTGCATTTCTGAAGAGTTGTTCAGGGGTTTCAATACTTTTACTAATAATTCGCTTTTTAGCCAAAAAGTTTCATCACAATCAATTCCGTATTTTTTAGACAACTACTGCCTTATATATTCATCCAGATATAGATTTTATTGCTTCATTTCCGTAAGAGTTTAATAATGTTTACATGAATTCCGTTTGAAAGGGTCATACTAAAATATTTATAATTAAATTAATTTTAGGAGAGGACTTTGCATCTAACACCGGAACAAATTTCAGAAGTATATTATAAATACTATGGAAATATTTCATTTCCCCACATGGTAGTGGAAATGAGTATATCGCCTTTAATGGTTTTATCTCTGACAGGAGCAGGCAGCGTGGAAAAATGGAATACAATGGTTGGTCCTTATGGTTTATTGAGGGAGGAATGGTTCTTTCCATATAGCGTACGAACTCGGTTCGGAATTTTACCGAACACATTGGAGATGCTACATGCCTCAGAAAATATCTTGGAAGGCAAAAAAGAAACACGCTATTTTTTCCCTCGAAGTAAGTAATATTTAAAATCCATACTACAATACATGTTCCGTAGTGGTAAGACCTACAGCTGCTTTTTCTCCCAAAGAACCAAGTTCAAACAATTTTACAATATTTAGATATTAATTTAGTAATGCGCATGTGTTATATCAAGTGGATCTTTCCAGATTTTTACCTGCTGAAGCACAATGACATACACAGGGTGGTCAGCACTTTGCCAAACTACATATCTTGTTTATACTTAGCGCTAGGAAAAAATCCCTAATTAAAGTTGTCGACGTTTCAAATGGGCACATTTGAAAAATATTTCTCAATTTACAGGCTGTTCCATAAGTCAGTGGCGAACCAACCATATATATTTTTAAATGAAACAGCTTGTATATTCGTCTATTTTCCAATTCCCCTTTTTATTCCCAGTCCTCAAATATATAGTGTCGTTACATTCTACCGGTTATTTCCACTGATTTGACCATTTATATGCTCATATCGTATTGTGCTAAAAAATAAACAAAAACAGACAAGGTTTTCTCTTGATTCAGTTTTACGATTTATTGTAGTTAACAACTGTATAAAAAATATTTACTTTTTTCAGGGTAATAAATCTTATTACTTTTAAATAGTAAAGTCTGTAGGTATATATTATACCTAAATGCACCGTATACGGTTATTGTATTCACACTAGTATTCCCAATACTTTACTCTACTATTTATGGCAATATTTCACATAAAAGGTAAGAAAAATTTAGAGAATTATTACTTCATGTTTGGAAGTCTTGCCCAAATTTGAGAAATTTTTATTTACTTTAGAGTGACTTTATAAAAGACCTTTATATAGATAGGTTATAGTCAGTATTGGGTAAAACACAGTAATATATAATAGTAGTAGGCACTACTCTATAAATATATTTTTATACTATATTACTTATCTAACAAACCAGTTTTAATGATCTTAAATTACAACTACAAGCTTGCTAAAGAACTTCCAATTATTTTATAGTATATTGTAGAATAATTATAAAAGTAAACATCACAATAGTAATTTCATTGTAACAACCCTATATATTAATAAAAGGATAATGAAAACAATACGTCTTGAACACACCTTTCAAATGATCTGGCAACTTCTCTTAACATATTGACGTTAATAAATTGGAAAGCATTTTTGATTTTATCTCTCTTGTCGTGCTTTGTTGGAGGTGTTCTGAATACTAAAACTTTTACAAAACTCTACAGAAAAAGTGAATTTATGTCAAATGTGGCGATCTCGCAGGCAGTAACTGGCGACTGAACGATTGAAGCCAAAGCTTACGGAATATACTTCTCGTCTTTCGAAATCTCACTGACCCTGTTTCTCTTTCTTTGTGTCATTCTGAGTAATGGATGTAAATTGCACGTTAATTAAAACAATTGTCGCCATTTTGTGACGACTCAATTATTAATCTTAAAGTGTAATTTAATTCTTAATTTATCTGTAAAATAACATATGATATAAAATTTTATTTTATTTTTTAAATACATATTTTTTCCCATACAGTTGACACAATTTCTTTTAGAATAGTTACAATTATATATCACTCAGTGTGTAATTTATTGTCTCTTTAATGTCATTTAAAATTGTGGCACCGTTGTATTCACGATAATAACCACGAATAGGTAACATCTAGAAAAATATTCCTTACGAACACATAAGCTGCTCCTTGAAAATCATTTGAAAATATTTTTCATTCTGCCTTTAGTCCTTTTGCAACACCAAAGACCAATAACTTATCTATTTTTTTAGCTAGTGCCCAACGCCAAACCATATTACGTTTTTTTTAAACAATCTGCTCCAAAAAATACTTACACAATACACTAATGCAACCCACACCGCACTCAGCTATATATAGGGTAGTTCACGTTAACCAAAATGGATCAGCATGGCTAAACGAATCAACGATAGATATCTATTGTAAGTAGATATATTTAAAACTTATTTTTACTATGTACAGGTAATTCTAAATATAAGAAACATCAATGTTGCAGCACTTTGTTCATAGGATATTTTTTTTGAAATTTGATGCGGTTAGTAGTGATATTATGTGCAGAATAATATGAAATCTGTATAAGCAGTAAACGTGCAAGGATGAGAAACTTGAAGCCTTCTTCGTAAAAGTGGGCGATCTCTTCGTAATACTTTTAACAATAGCTTTGTATCTCCTATAGTCATTAGGTGAATGACGGGAAATTCAATTTATCCCTGGTATTTATACCTTTAACCGGTCGAGTGTTGCCTGGCGGTTGGTTATCGGTGATGCGTAGCGACAGCGGCCGAAGAAGAAGTCTCCAAATGTAAGGTTGACATGATTCCGAGGTCGCATACCGTCTATACTGACAGACCAGAGAACGAGTGGAAAATTCTTCGAACGAATGAATCCTATAAAGATGGCGACGATTAGATGTGACCAGTTCGAGCCAGCGTGTAGGACACCAGCTGATAGTATTAGTCAGGATGTTTTGTCAATAGAATATTTTATTTTGGTAAAATAAAGTGGTTTAATGTGCGTGTGAATATTTGTGAAAATGAACCCACAGAACAACAACTATACAACCAGAACTGTGGCAAAAATGAACAAGACTAGCAAAAAAATGCAAACTGATTGATAAACTACCCGCACAAATAACTCAGATCCTGGAAAAACGTGACAAAAAGGAGGAACAAAATCAAGAAAAAATAAAACAAAGGTTATTGAAATCTTTTGATAAAAAACATAAAATTGAATTAGATAATCTTGTAACTACTATCGATGGAGAGCAACAAAATTGAATTGAGAAGTTATTTGCGAAATTTGAATTAAAGAGACAGACAAGACAAATTTAAATAATACAATGAGCGGCATGATCAGAATTAAAAGGGGGGGCAGTGTCATAAAATTCATTTTACACCGCCAAAACCTAAGAAACATTCTAAATTAATTATTCCAATATTGTACAGATATTATAAATTGCTTGGATGTTATGTTCGTTTATTTCCTACAATTGACTGATTTTCTATAAACGAAGAAAGTCTTAATATATAAACTGGTCCCTCTGTTCCTTACACATGGAAAACTGATTTGTATGGGTATTTGAAGATCAAGGGAGTGTGTGGTGTCGGTCTGAATATGTCGAAACAAACGCCATATTTATGCATTTCATTCCTCTATGCATATATATATATATATATATATATATATATATATATATATATATACATATCTGGTTTCATATGTGTAAGACCAGCTGCAAATGAGACGCAGCTTGGTGACATGACGCAGGGTGTGTCACGGTGAGAATTTGTAAACCACATAAATATATGTGACTGTGATATCTGCAAACGAAAGTGACATCACGTAGATAATGCTCACGGCGACCTGCGGAACGCAGTGTTTATGCCGTAGTTTGCCACAATGAGTGTTTTCAAAAAATATTGAAGAAAAAATAATCGAGGCAGTGCAAATCTGTCAAGTTTTGTATGAGACAAGCCAAGACGGGAAAATTCGATATATGGTTAATAAGGCAATATAGAATTCATGACTTGGTTAGTTCAGCTTAGGTAGTCTCATTTTCCGGTGTAAATTGTTTTCAAAAATCAGCTGTTGTAAATATGGAATTTTTATGTTTAAATAAAGTTCTAGAAACTGAATATCAGTTTTAGAATTTAAATTTGAACCCCCGATTTACTCCAATTTGGTGTTAGAAGTGAAGGATTAAGTGAAGATAAAATCATAAATTTATTTATGACAACAGCTCGCAGCATGGAAAAAACGAAACTACAAAAAATATATTCAAACAAGTTACGGATGGACTAGAGGAAAAAATAACTCAGATCCTGAAAAAGAGTGACAAGAAGAAAAACAACATCAGAAAGAAACTCAACAAAAGTTAGTGAAATCTTTTGAAGAAAAACGTAACATAGAATTAGAGAACCTTGTTTTTACGATGAAAAGTGAACAACAAAATTTTGTATCTAGGATGAAAAGTGAACAACTGAATTTAATGGAAGTATTATTCTCGAAATTTGAAGAACAGAGACAAACTGAATTGACGAGACAAAATGAATTTAGAATAATAGAAGAAAAAAGAAAACTGCAAGTTAATGAAACAGGTAATGAAAGAATGCAAATAGTGGACTCAGACATAAAAGAGATAAACGTTGACATAAAGGTTTTAAAAACTACCGTGGAT
Source organism: Octodonta nipae (assembly GCA_034190945.1). NCBI lineage: Eukaryota > Metazoa > Arthropoda > Insecta > Coleoptera > Chrysomelidae > Octodonta > Octodonta nipae. Next base: position 55,535,504 of record CM067222.1, on the reverse strand, counting down.
GCTCTTGAAACCAAAGTGGCTACAGCTAATGGATGGGATAAAAAAACAAAATCTACCACTCTGATAATTTTTTATTACAGTATTAGAACTTCTCCAAAGCATTCCCGTAGATGAACAAAATAATTTTGACAAGATCATCGCCATCCTGGACAAAAGATAAAACAATCAATCCTTGAGCCAAGTAAACTAAGTGGAAAAACGCAAAAATCCGGAGAGAGCCTTCAAGAATTCGCAGCATAGATTAGTCATTTAGTACACTTGTCATACCCAGACTTGCCAGAGGAAACTAAAGAACAGTTGGTCACATAGAGTTCAATAAACGGCATCAGAGATGTAGAAGTACATAGAGAGAGACAGTGGCGTCAAGAAAAGTAATGAAACTTTACTTCGGACTTTCGAGGTAGTGGCCATCATGATCATGTTCAAGCGGAGGGTACCACCAGTTTTCTTCAACCAGGAATAGTCAGAGTCACCACTGCTGGCTGGGATGAATAAACTACTCGAGCAGTCGGAGAGAACTGAGACCAGAAGAGGATGTTACCGTTGTAGGCGGACAGGATACTTTCAACGCTACTGCACAGGTAAAACGAATGGTAATGATATTCAGCGGCGTCCTTTGGATATAGAGGCTGTTATGAATACGTCCAGGTCAGAGGTACAACAAGTTTTTGTCAGTCAGGAAGATTCACTGCCGACCCTGCTGAAAGTACTGAGATAAGAATGAAATGAGGAATCAGGGAAGTATGTTATTAATATAATCCTACGGCATTTCCAAGGGGACTGCAGAATGAGGCTATCAATCCAGCGTGAGAGAGATATATTGTTGGTTAGACAATTGTAACGGGTGGATTGCCGTTCTTCCTGTTACATTGATATTTATAATATTAGTCGCTTTAATAAATTACTTTTATATTTTTCAAATCGCTTTCCTAATTATATCCTATTTTGAACTGATTTCTACCGAAATAAACCAATGTCTTTACCTTAATAAATAAACACGTAAGTAATTACTCCTATTTTAGTCGCTTACGCAATCGCTTTTTCGCTTTTAATTGCTAAATAACAGTTAATTCAGTTGAAAAATATTCCAGGTCCAACTCTTTTCCTAGGATTTAGCGCGATAAATATCTTAACAGAACGAACATCACATGCTATTTCGAAGTAACTTCCGTTCAAACTGGAAATATTTTAAATATAATATTTTTGGGAAGAAGGAAGCTTTCATTAATAAAATTTTATCTACGATTTCATTAGTAAAATTTTGCTTAGTTCTTTTATAGAAATTATCTTGTATTAGTTCCTGTATTGACCAACTATTGATTAATATTAATATTTTCACGCTTAATAAAATTTGAAATTTAACATTGGACAAGTGGGACTTGTCTGTTCCGACCACCGAAAAGGGAGAAAAAAATATCAGCTAAAATTTGCTTAATTTATCGTTTACCTTATTACCGTATCTTTGATTGCAATTGAGCAGATTCAGCTTATCGTTATAGTTTGATGTATCGAATGAATTTTTTTATAGATTTTTTTATCGGGTATAGTTCATATTTTATCATATCTATTAATAATTTTGGAAAGAAATCTTGGGTGAATCTGGTTTCATATTCATCTTAATATCGATATACCGCCTTTTATTGCAACGATAAAGCGTTGGGGCTTAACTGCGTGGTTCATTACTTTTTTTGGAATTTTTTGCTTTTTAGCCATCGTTAGTTGCTAGAGATTTCACTCTTAGTGTGATAAACAAAATAAAGTATAAAGGAACAATTATTGCTGGCCTCTTTTGCATTTTAGGTATTGGTGAATCTGGGGAGTTTGATTGACGATATCTACCAAAATTCAGGAAAGGAGAAATTGATCCACTAGACGCAATCTGCTGTGAGCCTAAATTTAGTAGCTGACGAAGCTTCCCAACTAAGTTGGACTGCGACTGAGGAAGATCATGTTTTATTTTGTTCAGTATTTCATATATATTTCTATTTTATTGAATTTGATTTATATATGGATATACCTGTAAATATATTAATTATTTTTGAGTCACTCGCTGGTCTTTCATTATTCATTGGCCTAGATTTGGTTGCTTGTCTGCTTGGTAATAGATAAATTACATTGTAAATTTTCCTTTCTCTGAGGTTGCAGTAGAGAGTCAAGCAGGTTCAGGGCTTGCGCCTAGTTTTCTTTATTTTATTTGTTTAACTTAAGGGGAATGTATATGATTTTTCTATATATTTATGAATATAGATGCAATAAACATTTTTATCGTTTATTAGCTTATGATTTTTAAAGTAACGTAAATTGATATTAATTTAAAGTACTGAAGTTTCCCATCAACGCTTTCGTCAGTTGTCGAAGGGTTTGTCGGATTAGGAGGCACATGATTAGATCCTGAATATAAAGTTTTTATATTTCATTTACTGTTATCTGTAAACACATTATTGACTCTCAAACGTAATAATTTATATATCTGATTTACCGTTAATTTTTACCTATAATTTAATAATTGATTTGTTATTTAAATCTAAATTAGTTTGAAATTATAACTAGCAGCTGCAATCTAACTGAAATCTTACCGTTATCTATTTTCACTTAGTATTTGAAACGTTTCAAATTGACTGATATTAGTTAATGTATTTTTCCTTCATATTTGTAATATTCAAATAGTTATTTTAGAGTGAATACGTTAGGAAGGCACTAGCGTAGGGTGCCTCACCTCATGTTCGTGCCGAATCGATCCTATAGAGCATATATACGCCTATACTAGTCAGGCGGAAAATTCAGTATCTATACTCAAAGGGCTATCACTAATTGGCAATAGGCCAATAACTTTTTTATGCATGGCATCAACCGGGGCTAAGAGTGCCCAGATACGTAACTACTAGCCTCCAAATCAAGGAAGCAGAACTCGGACAGTACTCCTTGATTCGTATTGTCCTCTGATAGGACAGTGGCAACTCCTGGCAGCCCTGAGGTATTGGAACCCTGGCTGCTGTTTGGCATATAGCTCCAAGGGTCAGGACCTTGAGCAGTAGACCAACCACAACGTAAGGGCACTCCTACTGAGGATATTGTAAGGCAAGAATTTTATCGATTATTTTGTTGTAACTTCACTCTAATTAATTTATGTATATATAGATTGTTTAATTTTGTTATCTGCTATCGACTAAAATTTATGGAAACTTTGTTAATTGGGAAAAAATAAATTGTAAATTTTCGTTATCTTGTCGTTTTTCTTGTCAACTGTGTGTATTCATTGGTCTGGCGCCCTTGTATGGTCCTGAGCAGCCTATCGACACAATATCGCCAAGACCTGTCTAACCAACAATATATCTCTCTCGAGGTTGGATGGCTACAAACTGGCGCCCAACGTGAGGCTCTCCATTATTGTTTCACAAAATTGACAACAATTGGCACATTGACTGAAGGATTTATCTTATAAATTTGGCCTGTGGAGGTGCACAGCGAAACAAGAAAAATTAGTTGCAACTGGAGTTCCAGTTTTGAGTATCGAATATCTAGTAATTTATCAGATTCAATTATAGTAGAAATTTAAAATCATCTGCTGATGAACAGTATCGTGTAATAACCTCAATATTTGAATAATATTCTTTTATCGAATTTATAGACTTAAGTCATTTATCCAAAATAATTGAGACATTTAATAATTGTTTATCTGTCGTACCTTATATATGTGTATATATATTTCTATTTACCTTTTATCTTATCTTGATTTAATTTACCGTTATCTTAGTTTTCCGTGTGGAAGAATTATTTCAGTTGTCGTTGCACCCTCTATATTTTTTATCACTGTTGAGTGAATGGGAATTATATTAATTTATCGTTTACATTTCTTTCGATATTTAATTACCGTGGGAGTAAGCAAACCTCTGAAATACTTCCCTATCTAATAACTTTATTATCTTACTGGTTTTTCTTCTCTATTTATCTTTTGTCTCATGTCCATTTTTCTTATTTGAGAGTTAAGGATAAAGCCCATTGGGGATGTCGACTCTAAACGTAAGTTACTTACAGGAGCCTTAAGTCAGGAAACTTCAAACCGGAGTTTTGTGCAGAGTAGTGTTGGTAGTCCATTGTCCCCTGATGTAGATATCACCGAAATTAAGGAAACTATCAATGAATTGAATACCCAAATTGCTAAAAGTTCTATCTAAAGATACGATAAAACAAAATCAAAGGCAAATAACGAGAAGATAAGTTGGTAATGAAAATCAGTCGATAAAGAGAATAGGGAATAAATAGATGCGGTGCAACTTAGTCCAAAGCAGAAAATTTCTGAAAAGCATTGTCGATATTTCGATAAGATTCCTGAATGGATGTTTTGGAAATGGGGTGAGACAAGGAATCAACAAGAACATTAAGGAAGCCCTTTGGACATCTTGTTCTTTAAAATTAGATTGTAGACTTCTGGTTAAGTCTGAATTTGTTGGAACGGTATTAAGGGCAGAAATTTGCGAAATCTTATACGATAATGACGAGAAGTTAGCGTTCATCTGAAATAGTTGAAGAAAATCCATTCCTAGGATAAGAGGGTGCTTAACAGACAGAATGACATAGACCTTAAGGGATTTAACGACATTGTTTACGCAAATAGGTAAGACAACATATCCCAATAGGTTTTGTGAGGAACTAAATTTCGACGAATTTTGTTAACGATAGTTTTCTCATCTAATTTGACGCTAAGACGATTAAACAAACCAACCATACAAGCTATACATAGGGTGACCTTTTCATTAATTCCTTGAGTGCGAGAGTCAATTTCCCTATGTAGGTCTTCTTCATAAATGGTAAGAACTCTCTTTTGAGTTTCTGAACTAGCTGCTTCCAAGTGCTGCCTTTATATTTAATGCTGTTATACTAGGTTAGGGCTGTCCCTTTAAATAGGTCACAAGCAGAAGTGAATAACTCATTTTTGATCACACCTCGAGCAATACGGAGAGTCTCAACCTTTTCAAGGCAAGAGTGAACGGATTCCCTTGTATTGTGCCCGGGAAAATGGAGATTCCACTTATAAGGTGTTATAGGTCGAGAGACAGAAGGACTGGGAGTAAATTCATGCCCCGAAGAGGTCCTTTGAAGGGTAGAAGCAGAAGGTACTAATTTGAATCCTAAATCCCCCTCTAATATTATAAGTTCAGTTTGCAATTCGGCCTTTGTCCTTCTTTCTTTTTCTGAATTTTCTGACAGCCTATGGATTGTACCTGAGAGGTGGGTTAAACGGGTCGAAAATCTTTTATACAACCAACAATATATCTCTCTCGAGCTTGGATGGGTACACAATCCACATCCCTCTCACCTGTCTTGGCGATATTGTGCCGATAGGCTGCTCAGTTAGAACCCGGTGGGCGTGAATTCTTGGTTCAAATGGCAGAATGACTATACAAGGGCGCCAGGCCAATGGACACAAACAGTTCACAAGATAACGAAAATTTACAATTTTTTTTTTCAAAATAATAAAATTTCCATATATATATAAGTCAGTAGCAGATAACGAAATTAAACAATCAATATATACAGAGTGAATTTTTTTTGATGATCAGTATGGGGATCTCGGAAACTAGCGGAGATAGAGCAATGGTTAAATTGGGAAAGATTTGCAGTTTTACTGGCCCAATTTAATGACGCTTTCGGATTTTTCTAAAAAGTCATGGCTTACTAGATATTTTGAAAAAACTAAATTCTGTCGATTTAGTCAAATCCCTCTAGCTTCTTTGTTTTTGATTTTATAAAAAAAGTGTGAATATTAAAATTGAATGGAACTGTATCCCGAATATGGTTGTCATGTCCTCGTTTGGGTGACAGCTCTCGTTTTCGAGATATGACACAAACTTATCTTTTTTTGAATGAAAACCATAGTTGGCTATGACCTCAAAAAATCGGACATTTTTCGAGCTTTTCAACGATATAATACTCGATATAGTTATTCATAAAAATAACGGAGTTATGGATGCTTTTTTCTCTTATTTTCGCTTTTAACGTAGGGAGCCATGAAAAAGATTGTTTTCACTTTGACGTGTCCTCACTTGAGAGTAATTGCATTAGCAGTGATGAACTGACAGTCGATACTGACAAGTTTTCGTGATAAAATGGAATATTGTAACGAATAAAAACTGAATATGGTGGAATGTTATATCATATGCCATAAAAATTCAATTCGTGCAGCTGAGAAATACTTTCATAGATATTTTAATCGTCGTTAACCTGCTCTATGTACATTTAAGAGGGTCTACGATAGTTTACGCAGATATGTATCTTTTACTAAACCAGCAAAGGCACGTAATCAAATTAACGAAGCAGCACAAATAAATGTTTTGGCAATGAGAAATCAATATCCATCTCCATCAACTCCTGAGATTGCGGCAGAAGCTGGCACATCTCAACGAACTGTAGTTAAGTTACTGAAAGCGCACAAGTTCCACCAGTATAAACTTTCAGTTTCTCAAACTTTGCATGCTGGTGACGAACATCGACGTATTTTATTATGTACATGGTTTAGAGACATGTTCCTTGACAATGCACAGTTTCTATTAAAGGTGTTATGGTCAGATGAAACTAGATTTACTAACTGCGTTATGTTCAATAGATACAATGAGCATATCTGGGCTAAAGAAAACCCTTTCCATGTAGAACAAAGACGACCCCAGATAAAATTTGGTTTTAATGTTTGGTGTGGTATCATAGGGTCTACTATTCTGGGGCCTTTTATCTATGACGAATCACTTACTGGGGAGCGCTACTTGCATTTCTTGCAATACACTTTTCAAGACATGTTCAAGACCTGCTCATAACTCGTTATTAGTAAGACAACACTTAGATAATATCTATCCAAACTCATGGATAGGAAGAAATGGCCCACTCGAATGGCCCCTCAGGTCTCCCGATTTAGCAGTTATAGACTTCTATTTATGGGGTGCGCTAAAAAACAAAGTATGCAAAAAGAAAGTATGAGACCGTTGGTGAACTAAGGGAGGCGGTATTACAAGCAATTGAAGAAATTGATAGGCGGTCTGTGAGGAAAGCGGTAATGTCAATCTTAAAAAGATGCCATTTTTGTCTAAATAACAATGGTGGACTTTTCGAACATCAATTGTAACCATTATTATGTACTTTAATTTCTTAAGTTTTTAGTAAGTACCTACTTATTTAGTTTTTTCGTTATATCTGATATAACTAATAAAAAAAATCGTTCATTGTTTTTTGGAATAGTTATTAATAAATCAATCTATTTCATGGCTAACTACGTTAAAAGTGAAAATAAGAGAGAAAGCATTCATAACTCCGTTATTTTTATGAATAACTATATCAAGTATTATATCGTTGAAACTATGGTTTCCATTCAAAAAAAGATAAGTTTGTGTCATATCTCGAAAACGAGAGCTGTCACGCAAACGAGGACATGGCATTCATATTCGGGATACAATTCCCTTCAATTTTGATATTTACACTTTTTATATAAAATCAAAAACAAAGGCGCTAGTGATTTGACTAAATCGACAGAATTTAGTTTTTTTCAAAATATCTAGTAAGCCATGACTTTTTACAAAAATCCTAAAGTGTCATTAAATTGGGCCAGTAAAACTGCAAATCTTTCCCAATTTAACCATTGCTCTATATCCGCTAGTTTCCGAGATCCCCATATTGATCATCACAAAAAAACTAACCCCGTATATATACATAAATTAGTTAGTTACAAATAAAATAATCCAGAAACTTCTTGCCTTACAATACTCTCGGTAGAAGTGCCCTTCCGTTGTGGTTGGTCCTCTGTTTAAGGTCCTGAACCCGGAGTAATATGCCAACAGCAGCCGGGGTTCCAATAACTCAGGGCTGCCAGGAGTTGCCACTGTCCTACCAGAGGACATTTCGAATCAAGAAGTACTGCCAGAGTTCCTCTCCCTTGATTTGGAGGCTAGTTTCGTATCTGAGTGCAAATACTGAATTTTTCCCCCCTGACTAGTATAGGCATATATATGCTCTATATAATCGATTTGGCACGTGTATGAGGTGAGGCACCCTACCTTAGTGTTTCCCTAACTTCTTCACCTTAAATTAACTATTTGAATACTACCAATATGAAGGAATAATACATGAACTAATATCAGTCAATTTGAAACGCTTCAAATCCTAAATAAAAATAGATAACGATAAGACTTAAGTTAGATTGCAACTGCTAGTTATAGTTTCAAACTAATTTAGATTTAAATAACAAATCAGTTATCAAATTACAGGTTAAAACTAACGGTAAATCAGATATCTAAAAACAATTACATTTGAGAGCTAATAATGTGTTTAAAGATAAGGGGAAGTAAAATACAAAGAATTATATTCAAGATTTAATCAGGTGCCTCCTAATCCGACAAACCGTTCGACAACTTACGAAAGCGAGTTTCCGCCGAGATAATGGGAAAATTCAGTACTCTAAATTAAAAATCAATGTGGGTATTTTTAAAGAATTATAAGTTATAAAACAATAAAAATGTTTATTGCATCTATATTCATAAATATATAGAAGAATCAGATGCGAAATCTGGTCATATACATTCCCCCAAATAAACAAATAAAATAAAGAAAACTAGGCGTAGCCAAAAGGCTTTGGCCTAGAAACTGCTTGGCTCTCTACTGCAAACTTAGAGAAAGAAACAAAATTTAAAATGTGATTTATCTATAACCAAGCAGACAAGCAACCAAATCTGGGTCAATGAATAATGAGAGACCCGCGAGTGACCCAGAAAATAAAAATTACTGGTATACATATATATATATATATATATATATATATATATATATATATATATATATATGTTATATCACACTTTCAAAATTTCTCTTTTTAAAAAATATTTTATTTATAGTTGCACAATACTTTTAATAAAAATTAATAACTTGAAAATAACAATAAAACTTTATAAAAATAAAAAGGCAAAATTAAGTGGCAAACTAAACTAGACAGAACTGTAAGTAATAATTAATAATGATACAATTTATAACCTGCGAATGCTGACTCAGCTTTCGCAGCGCTTGCATTTCGCACGGATGTTCGTCTGTGGGTAACTGGAGACGACACGTGTATGCTGATTCAGCTGGGAACTTGTTGCTTGGTGTTTTCAAGTCGTTGAAATAATTTATATAACAACTCCCATTCATAACAAAACGTTGATGCTACAGCATCGACTTTTAACGGAGGTTCTGCAAATCAATATCATCGACAGGACTCAGGAGGCCTGGACTTGATGGTTGATGGACCTGGTGGTGGTGCTGGATCGGCAGAAGGGCTGATCGTTGGGCGCTTCTGGAATTTCTTTCTGATGATGCTGATGGAAAGGAGGGCAGCCACAATTGCGGTTGTTGCTATTGTGATGATCGTAAACCAGGAGGTGTGTTTTTCCAAGAACGGTTGGTCTATGAGCTTTTCCAATTCCCTGGAGTATTGGCTAAGCTTATGGTTGGCGATATTCAGGTCTCTGGCATCCAATTCCTGTAGTTTCATGGGTTTCAACTTTGGAAGTTGGCTGATGGTTGGTAGGTTGTCGCAACAGTTGTAGGGGATGTTGACTGGGTGACTCTTAAGTGTGATGTTGTCAACATTGTTGGTGGTCCTTCTGGCATGGACCCTGGTGTTACCGATGAAGGCATTGCAACTGGGTTGGATAGTCAATAGAGAATTTGTCGATATGGATTGGGTAACGACATCTTCTCCCTTGCACTTGATGTTGATGGGCAACTGTCCGGAAATCGAGATTAGCCAACGGTTCAGGTCAATCTCTTGAATAATATATTCTTCGGCATATAATATTACAGGTTCACAAGTTGGTGGAAGTGCTGCTGGTTGTCGAAGAAGCTGTCCTTCACAAAAGGCTTCTTTGTCTATGGTGTGTGGAATAACTTTGGAACAGATCTTATATTCTTTAGATAATGGCTTACAGTCACTGAGGTCTTTGAAAGATGCGTACAATAGCGAATCGTCATCTCTCACGATATATTTTAATTTTTTTGGAAGAATATGGTGAAATCCTGTTCGATTATCCAAAACTGGGATAGGATACAGGCGGTACAGTGTATAAGTTTCAGGATTAACTAAGGGAATTTTTAGTACAAAAACAATTTTAGTATTGATCTGAAAAGCTTCCAATTCTATTAGATCGATGTATCGAGCAACATTTGAACTATAGTTTGGAAGTGGTAAGTTATTTTCATGAAGTGACTGTGATATTTTCTAAAGGGACTCGACCAAATCTACTGGGTTTATAATTGAACTATGTAAAATGTTTAGACGGGCGAAAGAGACTGCAATTAATACATCGTTGAGAGTATCTTCAATGTATACGTAAATTTCCATTAAGCTTTCAAACAAATCCAAGAAATTGGCTTGAAGTTCATAAAAAGCAAGTTCGTCTGTAATGAACTCAATTGACTTCCTAATTGCTTCAATATTTTCCGAAAATATTTTCTCTTCGGACTGAAATTTTTGTGTTGTGGTGTTAAGGTTCTTAATGACGGAAGTTGTTACGGATAATTGTTGTTCCATTAAGTTTTCAATTTGATGTTGGTCTTTAGTAATTTTCTTTATAGAGTCACTAAAGTATTGTCCGTCTGTTGCATCAAAGTTACCGGAAATAGATTTCCAAATTGATCCCAGTCCGTTAATGAGTCCGCGTTTCTTTCTGTTGGTACTGTCAGTCTCAGTGTCAGCGAAAATTTCTGTATATTTGATGTTAACAGATTTTGATATTTGTTTCAGGAGGTTTACGTGAGTCTGTTCAGTATATTGTCGTTGTTTAAAATAGCGTCTCGAAAGGGGCTTAGATCTTTTTAAACAAACATTTCTCATTAAAAATTTTAAGGGTGTCTTCTTCGTGGAAGAAAACTCCTATAGTATTTTTAACCGATGTAATGGAATACTGTTGAAGGTTTACGACTGAAAACAGTCCACAGAATCTGAAAAGAATGGATTTATTCAAAATATAGTCCGTCAAAGTTAATTTTAGTTATTTGGTTTGTTTGTAAATTTATGACGGTGGCAGAGTTCTTTCGTATTGCGGAAATTTCGAAGGGGCCGTTGAATTTGGTTTCAGCTTTGTTTTTGATTTGGGACTCTTTTACGTAGACTTTGTCACCTACTTTGTAATCGGGTTGTTTAGAAGAAACGTGTTGGTCAAATCGCACTTTAGATTTTTCTTTCTGTCTTTCGATTCTGTAATAATAGTCCATTCTGTTATTTAGAACTCGTATTTCGAAATAGTTTTTCGTGGTTGTAAAGGGTTTCTGGAGGCCTACTAGAAGTGTGCCCAAATATGAGTTCAAAGGGCGTGAAACCGTTGGTTTTATTTTTCGTGTTATTATAACAGATGATGGCATAAGGGAGGACGTTAAATGGATGTTCGTCTGGATGTTCCGCTGTATTTGCCCTTATCATTTCTGCTAAGGTCGCGTGAAATCTTTCAATAGAACCGTTTGACTCGGGATGTTGAACGCTGGAGAAAGTCAGTTTTATGTCGTATAGTTGGCATAAATCCGGCATTAAGGTGTTATCAAATTAACGTCCATAGTCACAATGGATGCGAAGTGGAGTTCCGTAATGTTGAAAGAAAATCAGAAGGGTGTTTACGACAGTTGAAGCTGTTTTGTCGTTTATGCGGTAGGCTTGCGTAAATTTCCTGAGTTAGACCCTAATAGTCAGTGCATGATTTCTAGATGGATATTCGAAGATGTCAATGTTAATTTACTTTTCACAGGATTTGATAAATTGTTCTACAGTTTTAATTAAGCCGGTCCAATTGTATTTTTCCCTAATACGTCTGATGGTTTCGTTAATGCCACGATGGAGGTTGTTTTTACCAGAGTGGTATTATTGTATTATTATAGGAATTTCGTCTTCGGTAGGAGTTGTAAACAATGTTTTTGCAGGTTTTTAATTTGATTTCTTTGTCGGAGAGAATGAGGGATAAATCTTCAAGAATGGGAAGTTCTATGTTATTTTCTATGCAGTATGTTTCGGAGTCGTTGAATTGAACTTGGTTGTTATATATAATTTTAAAAAGATGTGAGACGACAGTTTCAGGGTCATAGGGCAAAAGTATTTTCTATACCTGACAGATTTACTGGCCATGATGTTAAGAGTGTCATTACTGAAATTAGATTCTTCTTCGAAAAAATCATCAATAATTTTGTCGTGTAAGTCGTTAGTTTTGTTTTGCCAAAAGAATGTAACTATGCGTTTGTGGGACTTGTCTAGAACTTGAGAATTGGATATTTCAATTTTAGAGTAATCGATTATTGACTCAGTTTTGTAGAGTTGAGTTTTATTGTTAGCGAAAATTTTGATTTTGGAAATGAAATCAGCACATTGCTTGAAATGGTTTTGATGCGAGAAAGAGCATCTGCGTTTTGGTTTACCTTGCCGGGCTTGTACTCGATCTTATAATCCCTTCCACTACCCGATTGCGGTTGATTTCAATTATGTGTTCCTACGCCAAGATGGAAAGGTAGATCTCTTGTTGCTAAGAGCTCCTCTGTTCCCCATCACCATCATCATATATGTAAGGCTTTTAAATGTTGCATCACTTGTTGTTTTTCACAATAACATTTGATATCTTTCTGTAATCGTTTAAGTTTGGTGATATGTTGACTTAAACTTTTCGAATACTTTACAGTGATGTTGTCACCCTGAGTCCACATTTTGCAATACAAACACATGTCTATATTTTTGATAATTTATTATCAATTTATGATTGGCCTTGGTGTTATAGTCTGTTTTCAGTGCCAATCCAACTGTCGTGGCTCGAATCAAACCCAAGCCACCGAACTTTAACCTTGTGGCCTTTTCGTTGCAAAATTTTCTCAACGAGATACACATCAGGATAGGCGGCCTTTTGCAATTCTTCTTCGTAAAAGCTCCCTTGAATGGGTGTACTAGACATATCTTCCAAAATATACGTAACTGGATTAGTTATTTTAACCTGCGTAATTTTAAACAATTCCGTACTCCAGCTGGAAGGTAACCTTTATCAAAAACGTGTTTGGTTTTACTTATTCGCACAACATCTCCGACTTTCAGTTTTCTTGGTCCAGCAATTTTCAGGTTATTGTATACTTTAATATCTCGAGCGTTTTTCCTATTAATGTCCGCAGGTCTCATCTTTGTCTTAGAATGTTTTTGATGGTTGTAGTACTTAACGATTTCCTGTAGAATATCTATCCATTTGTAGGTGCCGTTCAAACTAAAGTACTTGTAGAGCCGTTCTTTCAGCGTTCTAATTACTCGTTCAGCTATTACGGCTTTCAGTCCACTAAATGTACTATAATGATTGATTCCGTTTGACTTCATTAGTTTCTGAAAGCAACTATTGTAGTATTCCTTACCCTGGTTGGTTTGGAGATTTTTCGGGTGCCGTCCTTCCTTGAGAATACTCTCAAATGCACGAGTTACCTCTTCACCGGATTTCGTTTTCAGCGGTCTCGTCCACACGTACTTTGAAAAGCAATCAATCACCACAAGGAAGAACTTGAAATTACGATTGGATTTTGCATAGAGATCCATTTGTGCGAGGTCAGACTGCCAGGAGTCATCGAAACCTTTGATTATTACACGTCGGCGAGGAAACTTTTGTCTCACAGGTCTATGCAGTTCCTTAACTACTTGAACTTTTTCTTTGGAATGTTTCGCTATAGGAGCCATCTTGTATACTGCTTAAAAATAGACAAAGGCATGTTTTTATTGACCCTAATGATGCTTTTTAATTGCAGCAATACTGTCTGCGATTGCTTCAAGTTTTTGATTTTGGTCCAACATTTGATTTGCAATATCATCATGTAGTTTTTGCATGTCTCGGTATAGGTCAGGCACTACTTTTGTCACCTTGTCTCTAGTTCAGTTAGATCAGAAAGATCTTTAGCCTTATCCTTTCGAACAATATTTAATACTTCTGCTGCATCAACACCTTTAGGAGCTTGTTTCAGAGAAAATTGCTGGATATTTAAAAATATATGTATGCTAAAATAAAAATGCTAATTTGAACATATTTTGTTTTATTTAAACATATAATATTTACAATATAATTGGGAAACAAATAACACTATTTTACAAATACTTTATTCTGTGTTGGTAATTTGTTGAGCGTCGCTGGAAATCTCCATGGCAACATTTTCATTCATGATTGATTCTATATTATCAACCAGGTCAGAATTATACAATGGCTTAAAAGAATGGTGCTGATTTCGCAGTGTGTTGCCTCTAGCAAACAATTTTAAGTTCCCAAGTCGGAACTTGAGAGCGTTACCTATATCTATGGGATGTGAGACATTGAACCATTCTTTAACAAGTTGAGCATTTGATGTTTCTTCAGCACTGCCTTTATAGCTGCTTGGAAAGACCCCCGCTGTCTACGTATGATGTACCATTCCCTCTTACTAAGAGCTAACAGAGCCATACATCTCTGTTTTTTGTGGTTGATTGACTTCGGAGCTACACGATGGACTACTTCGTTCCTTAAACGTTTCACTACCTGAGACCGTATTTTGTTAGAAACCACGTTCACAACCTCACAATGACGTTCCGATGCCTTGACAGATTCCTCTTCTAGTCTAACTCGATGCAGTTCGGCTTTGGCCCTAGCTTTCTCAGCTTGAATACGTTCTTTTTCAGCCTTAACTCGTTCCCCTTCAGCTCGCATACGATCTCGATCTGCTTTGTTTCTCTCTTCTTCTGCTTGTAATCGTTCTTTTTGCATTTGAATCATCTCAGCCTGAGCGGTATTCTTTACTTGTATCGTAATTTGCTTAAGTTCATCCAACTCAGTCATCAAATGCTGGTTTTTGCAGAAATTAGGTCGTTGTGTGCAGAAAGTTGTTTGAGACGCATTTCCTCGAGATGTTTCTCGTAAGTGATATATTTCATAGAGATGCGTTTAATTAAAGTGTAGAGGATGCGAATTTCTGTAGCCTTCTTGCTCTGCATCTGCATAAGCAGCATTTCAAAGTCGATGGCGCTCATGCAAATATATTTCTTTTTAGCATTGTTTGTATCTTGAATTTCGTTGTACTGCATAGGAGATTGTTGATTTTTGAGCAAATCCAGAAAGTGCTCTAGGATGGCATCATTAATGAGGACTTGGTTGCTCCAAGTTAGCTGCCAGAAGAAGGCATTTCGTTTATCATTTTCAACGTCTAGCCCATATTTGAGACACACTTCGGTATACGTTAATTTTTTCATTGGTGTAACCTATTGTTTTACTTCTTGATCGCTCTCAAAACAATTTAGTATACATTGAATTGGTAGCATCTTGGAATTGTACTGACTACGTTAATCAAATGTTACAAACGAACTGAAATTTTTTTCTTCGTTAAGGTGACTAAAGGATGTATCATGTGACGTCACAGAAAAAGGGAGGGAGGCCCGCTAAGAGGGGCCATAATTGCCAAATTTCCATATTTCCCTAGATCCCGGAAAAATAAACTTAGTGCGTATTGTTTCTTTAAACAGCGATGAGAAAAATCCCTAGACCTAGGGAAAACACACGATTGAATTGATTGTCTTGGCAATCTAGCATCATGATGATAGCTAATGGAATGTGGAATATGCATTGTATGCTGTGTTGACAAATTTAAAAGCAAAATGCTATTTAAAGTTTAAATCGACCAATGAGAGCACGGCTTATGATGTCACAGAAAAGGCAGGGGGGCACTGTACGGAGTGCCTCCCACCCTTTTTTCATAAGCCGTATGTTTTCCTCAAATAACAATACATGCCTTGGATAAGGAATATCATATATACCGTTTAAGAGGTCTTGACTATATGAACTGGAAGCTACAGAGATAACAAAGTTCGCTGTAACATTCGTTCTAATCGGAAGTTAATTTCGGGTACTTATCTACTGCCTGTTATGGTAGTGAAACATAGTCTTGTTTTTAAATTTTATTTCAAACAAAGCTACATATTATCAACAACCTCTAGACAATTTTTTCAATATGTCTCATTAGCCCACAAGGCTAAATCCTTGCCTTTGAATCAACAATGCCGGGCTCTAAACCCGGCAGCGACTTTTTTTCTTAGTACCGCATACGTCGCAAGCCAAACAACAATACCAACGGCAACACACAATACCGATGACGTCACCCATTATTAACGCAAACGTCACAAGATGGCGCCAAGCAATAATACCAACGAATGATCTACAACACACAATACCGATGACGTCACCCATCAGCTCTCCACCCGACGGCTCCCCACCTTCAAGCCGAAGGGAGATTCCCAAACACCCACGACCACTAATTACACACACGCAACCACCAAACCACAAGGCCAACGACCCACGCAACCACAAGGCCGGCAACGCAACCACAAGACCACCTACGCAACCACAAGGTTGACTCTTATCAACCGCAAGCGCCACCTGATAAGGGGCGACCTTGAAAATTTTCCCACGCTCCAGTCCGGCCACCCCTGATTATAATATAAATTAAAAATAATAAAAGTTGTTTTTGCTAAACGTTTTGCCTCCTCGGTGATTAATTTCGAGACACTATTAGTAATGTCAAATTAAATATTGTAGCAATATCGTAAAATTTAATCAAAAGTAACTTTGCCTACTTTTTTCTATTTCGGCACAATACGATACAATAAAACTGGGCATATCGCTTTAAACATACTGTAGAATTTAATGTAAATTTATATGTGAGAAATGTCAATAACAAGTGATTTCGAAAATAGTATAATATACAAGGTGTTTCATTTAAAAATATATAAGTTTGATTCGCCACTGATATTTGTAACACCCTGTATATGCAGAAATATCTTCGCTTGGCAACAACGTTTGCTAAGGATGATTTCCTAGCGCTAAGGACACTTACCAATTTCATTTACAACGATATTTTTAATTAAGTACTTTCATCTAATTTCTCTATTTAAGGAACACCCATGGTGTGTCATGAAAATGAAAAAAGCTTTATATATATGTCATATTTATTTGACTGACAAATCTTACAAACGTTCATGAAATCCGTTATATTATTTCTCATCTTGGACCAATAATTGTCTCTTTTTATTTGCGTTTATTTTTCTACTATACCTCAGTAATTGGTTTTTAATTCATGATACACTTTCATACTTTCTTATTGATGGTCCTTTTCATTAGTATAAATTCATCTGCATCATTTTTAGACTTTTTCTTGGAATTTCTGTAATTTGTGGTAAATAAGTTTCGATAGTGTTTTTTTCAAAATTAATGATATCATTTTCTATTTGGCGTTGGGCTAAAGACTTCCAAATAAAAGACTAGATTACTCAAAATCAACAAAATTTGATTTTTTATAGGTATGCTGGAACCGTTTCCAATAGAAGAAGAGAAAGTAGCGGATTACGTGGCACTTTATATAAAACCTGTCCTTTTAGATGGTTTAACACAACTTGTTCATGTGAAACCTGTAGATCCAATATTGTATCTGGCCGAATGGCTTCTTCTTAACAATCCATATCAGCCTCATTTACCTGAAAGGGTGGCACTAACTCCACTGTAAAATGGAATTAGAACGGATTAGGGTAGATGTTTTGAACCTACTTATTGGAGTTATTGTATGATACTACTAATTGTGTATAATATTAACAACAAATTGTAATTAAATAATGAAACATTCAAAAAAAGGTTAGCATTACTGCGAGTCAATGCTGGCCCCAGCAAGCATAGCGCTTTAGGCGCCATATCAAACTATACATTTTCAAAAAAAGAAACGTAAAGGTCAAACAAAATTTTGAAATAAGTAAATAGCAAGAGAAAATTATCAGTATAAACATTTGTTGCGTCCCCGCAACTTGTTTGTTCTTAGTTTTTAAAGTTGATCGAATTATTCAATTGACTACGCTAAAGGTCGTTCGTCAATTACATACTTGCATTGAACCAGCATTAAACTAAAACTGCAACTTCTAATTCATACATTTTTTTGGATATCAAATGTAATGTGTCATCGAAGGCATTACAACATTAATACATCACTTATCTATTGACATGCTCTAGTAAGGCCTAAGCAAGATATCACAGACTATAGTGGTAAACAATAGTGATTGTGATTTTAAAAAGCATCTTGCCGTTATTTTTAACCGACTTCCAAAAAGGAGGAGGTTATCAATTCGTCGCGTATTTTTTCACTTTTTTTGTATGTATGTTACCTGATTTCTTCTCCTGTGGTGCACCGTTTTGAATGAATATGGTCTTGTTTAATAGAGTATATATCCGGATTGGTGAAACTTCAAATTTTGGAAAAGAATTCTATTGGTAAAGTGATAAAATTTGTAAATGAACACATGCGTGCATGGAAATCGACCAATATCCCTAATATTTTAGTCGATTTTTCGATAACTCCTTATGGATGTGTATAGTTTTTTAACGTTTAATCTATTAAGGAAGATCTTTAGGTGATCTCATATACTTTTCTGCGACGTGCAACTTGCAGTTTTGCAGAAAATCGCCGAAACTTCCAAAATTCTTATCAAAAATTTTATCGAAATGACATAACGGACATTTCCTCATAAATATTTTAATTCCAACGTAATAGAGCGGTAATTTTAGGCACTGGAAGTTTTAATTGCGAATTTGAAAATTTTCTATGTACATCTCAAGCATATAGGTAGTAAAGCATAGTATTTTCGGTTCTGTAAATCAATGAGTACCAAGCTCGTTTTGTTTGTATACCAGGCAAATACCTATTTAAATGCAAATTTTTCCATTTTGCGAAGACGGTGGTTTTGGTTGTCACATTCTCCCGGCCTAATAGAAAATTCAGTGAGAACACATGTCAAACTTTAAATTGCTATTAGATACGTTTATAGACAGGGTGTTTAGTTACAGCAAACAAAATCACAAAGTAAAGTGATAGAAGGAGTTGCATTTATATGAAGATTGAAATATAAGACGAACTAGAATGATAGTGGTCCGTAGGCAGCCATATATACAGGATGGTTGGAATATAGGGTGGACTGGACGTTTGGTGGTATAAAAATGTTGGAAAAAAGTGAAATTAAAATTATATAGGGTAATTAAAAAACTGTTATATGATGTGGACATAAGCAAATCATATACAGAATGGTTGAAATATATGCTGCAGTTGAAATATAATTTATTTATACAGTGTGATTAAAAAATTATTTCTTTTATAGCCCATAAGAAGTTGCATAAAGTGTGGAGAGGAATTAATGTTACACAGGGCTATAACATAAAATGTTAAAAAGGAAATAATTTATGGGGTAGCCCACAAGGAGTTATATACTATTGTTGAAATATAGGACGGATTTGACTCCATAAATATAGGATAGATTCTACTCCGTCCTATAGTTTACAGAAGGCAGCTAGCAAATTTATGCTTGTCAATGGGCAGTCGTATGTACAGCCTTGTTGGTACATAGGTTGGAGTGAAATTGTCTAGTTATACAGGGTTGTCAAAAAAAGTTGAAAAAAGGTTACATGGCGTAGTCCATAAGGCATAAATACATTTTGTTCGTAAAGATTTACCTGTAAATTTAAATGAGAAAGTATCATTGCATAATGTTGAGGCTTTCGATGTTACCTGGTTCTGTCTATTAAGGTTATACATACATAAAAAATAAAGAATGAAAACTACCTGAGTTCGAAAAAAAACTAAAAAGTTGAAAATAAAACATTTTTTAAAAAAATATAACCGACTTCTACCTATAACTAAAAAGCTAAAAATAATTATAACAAAATACAACTCTAGCAAATAAATAACACATTCAATGTTGTAAGGTACCTACCCAGGAAGTAAAAAATGTAAACATTAAAAGGTGCTCATTCTGTACAAATTTATTACCTACCAATCTAGTATATTTTTGAAGCCGGTACCAAGCAAATCTAAAATCCTTCATTGCTTACTTATCTACTAATTCATCAAACTTGATTGTTGCTTGGCACCGACTTCAAAATTATACTAGATTGGTAGGTAATTAATTTGTACAGAATGAGCACCTTTTAATGTTTACATTTTTTACTTCCTGGGTAGGTACCTTACAACATTGAATGTGTTAATTATTTGCTAGAGTTGTATTTTGTTATAATTATTTTTAGCTTTTTAGTTATAGGTAGAAGTCGGTTATATTTTTTTTTAAATGTTTTATTAGATACTACCTCTAGAAAAGACCAGCAATATTGCGTGTACAGAGGAAGAAATTAGTAGAGCGTTGGAAATTTTAAACAGAAAAGCATCTGAATGGTTAGGAATTCCAAAAAATTGTAATTTGTGAAATAGTCCATTGAATATTTACAGTTTGTTGGATAAGTCAGAGCACGCAATTTAATCTTTTGCATGTCAAGAAGGGGTTTGTGTAAAGTTAAATGCAAGTTTGTGGGGCTGCTATCTTGCCAAAATGCAAATGGTTTTTGCACTATATCGGGCAAAAGATTCCTTGCACAGAAAATTCGTAAAAACATTTTTTATTGCAAATTAATTTCTCTACAACTGTGCGCCAATAACGTTTAGTAATAGTACCGAACATAACAACGTTATTAACGAAACAGATAAAAATCTGGTAACTGGTAAACAATTTTCTTATGCTCGTCAAACTTTTATTCTGGGTTTATTCCCAAGTGTCGTTTTCATTAGAAACTTTTTTGAAAGATTATTTATTTATTAGTTTTACGTGATGCAAAACTTGCACTATTCTCCAGTACTAGTTAAGTCTACATTAATATGAATGATTAGGCATAGCTTTATGTCATCTTTCCGGTACTTTTATATACTCTAGGGTAGTTAGTATTTCCTATTGCAAAAAACTTCCACAGATATTTGATTGGCTTTTCTTGAAGAATGTATATAGCATTACACATAAAAACTGTTGTTAACAAATTTTTATTCCTTAATTAATTAACTTAATTAACTTTTTAGCAACTGAATTAAAAGTTCTAGGGTCGAAACTAAGTTTGTTTTATACATTATTTCAATAGCGACTAAATGATAGGTTCATATAGACGATTGGATAATTAGTTATTGAATTATTTGGAAAAAACTGTAAAACATATGCCATTTTCAATCGTCCATAGTTATTGTATAGAAAATCGGCAAAGTCTTTCATTTCTACGAGGTAAATAACTGATAAGAATCTCAAATTTACAGCTGCGACGGTTTTCTTGAAAATCTGAAATTTTTTCAGCGCTTTTGATTTTACGTGAAGTTTACAATGCTCCCATTTTGAGCTAAATTAATATTTTAACCATCTGAAAGGAACATATTGATTATTAGTTCTTTGAGTACCATCCTTCTAAACTTAATTTTCTTTTAGTTTTATTTTATTTTATGTAAATTAAGTTAGAAAGCCTGCATTTTGGTATTCGGAATTAAAAAAATGTACTGGTGGGAGAAGCATATTCCCCTCATTTTACTACTGCGTTTGAAGTGACATTAATTTCAAATAGGCCTTTTCATATTCGAAAATTTTTAGTGGTAAGCGTCAACTTCTGTCATTTTTGTCGAGCAAAAAACCATTGTATTTAGATGCCAATGATCTGACAACTGCTCGAAAAAAATGACGCACGGCAACAAAAAATTTTCGAATATGAAAAGGCCTATTGCTTTTATTCTTTTTATTCCTAATACAAATGCCATGCTAACTGTCAAACTGTTTGCTGATAGCCCAGGGACGAGAAACGGTGGCATATCATAATTTGTGCATTGAAATGTTACATTTCTTCTTGTTGATATAACTTTTTTCTAATCATTTTACAAAAAAATGATATCATACCACTTTTATAGATGGTGTTTTAAGGAATAATTTTCATTATACACTTTTTAAATTTATTTATTGTTAACTAACTTCATAGTTCATAACTATACATTAATATTAATGATTTGCCATAATTATATTGTTGACTCATTATTTCCTTTCTAAAGTTTTGATACTGCTATCGACTTTGATTCAAAACTTGAGAATTAAAGTCAGCAAAACACTTACGAGGTTAAATCATATAACAAGGGAAATTTTTTCATCCATTTATTGATTAACATTATACAGAAATGATTGATTTAACATTTTTCAATATACCCTCCTGTGTGATCTACACACTTTTTCCACCGAGAGATGGGAGTTTCAGTATTCTCTGTTCACAGAATGTTTGAGGGCGAGTTGCAACCCAACTGCGGATGTGCTCCTCAACTTTTTTATATATTCCAAATCGTTTTCGTCCCGGTGATTTTTTTAGATGCAAGTCAGGGCTAGACGGAGGGTGGGTGGCTTCTCAGCCCATTTCTTGTAGTATTCCTTGTTTTGTGTTGCCAATACGCGGCTTTTGCCAACCGTAACAACTGGCAGTAGTAATCCACATTCACTGTACGTTGAGCACGTAGAAAATCAATTAGTAAATTTCCTTAGAGTCAAAAAAATCGTGGCAAGGACTTTTTCAGAGGCGAGTTTTGAATTTTATGCTTTTTTCGCCACTTTAGACGATGAGCTTCAAAATGGCCTTCCCTTCTCGCTGAAATCTATTTAGAAGTCTTTCAACGATCTTTAGTTTACAGTCAAAAACCTCGGAACCCATCGAGCACAAATTTTTTTGAAACCAAGTTGATCAATGATAATTGATTGAACACATTGGCATTATCAGCTGTAAGGCTTCTCCTTGTGCGTCGATCATGGTTATCATTCTCGTACACCCTTAAATTTACACACGATTCTGAGACAGTGTACTATACCCAAACTGTGCCTTCAAATGAGTTAGAATTTCTTAGGCTTTAACGATTTTACTGGTTTAAAACTTTATGATAATTTGTTGCATAACAGACGAATGTAACTCTTGCTTAGTCATGGATGTATTCTGTACTGACCACACATCATACAATAGGTATTAAGGACAAAGCCAAGGATACGCGCGTAACCGGCTGGTTCCCCAGTGTCCATAAATCAAACACCCAAAATAATATTAATATATGATGAGTTGTAACGAAAGATTTGATAATTAACATGTTCCATTCAGATTTATCAAAAAGTAATTTGATGCAGAATGGGAGCGTTGTAAACATCACCAAAAATAAAGAGCTCTCGTTAAAAATTACATTTGTGAGAAAACCTTCAAAGCCATGAAGTTAAGATTTTGAACAGTTATTTTAGATAGACAAGTGAAACTGTTTGACAAGTTTTATCGTTCTAAATTTTTTTAGATAAGACTGATTGAAAAATGCGCCTTTTTTCACATTTTTCGCGAATAACTCATTTATTAATTAACCAATCCTATCAATAAACATCTCATTTAGTAGGTTCTAAAAATGCGCATACAACACACTTACCTTTGATTCTTTAAATTTTTACTCTGTTACTGAGAAGTCACAAAAACTGCCAAAATTAGGATTTTTGCTATTTTAAACAGCTAGTATAATTAACTAAGAAGTAAAAATTTGTTAACAAAACTTTTTTTGTGTTACGCGGCGTACCTTCTTTAGGAAAAACTATTCAAACACATGTGGATTTTTTTTGCAAAAATGGTATTAAAATAATGCTAAGTTCCTGAGACTAATAAGAAACATTTGACTGATTGACAATGCAATGTTGTTAACAAATAATATATATATATATATATATATATATATATATATATACAGGGTGTAAACAGTTTGAGTGCATATATTTTAGGATTTTAGGTGCAGATAGTACAACCAAATAAAACAGAAAACTCATAACGCTATGGTCTATAGGCCTTAATAAGCAAGAAAATTCGAAATACATGTTAAGTAAATTATTGTCAATGTGGCAACGTCGCGCTAAAAATTCACTTGTAACGTGAATAATAAAGGAATGATTCACACAAAAGAATTGTTATTTTTTGGTATTAAATAATTACATTTCTTATATGTAGTTCTTTTATGTATTAAATTATTCGAAAAATAATTGTTACTCATAGTAAATATTCAAAATTCAACATTGTTGCTATTACAAGTGTTTTCCCCACAAATTAATAGCGTGGCAGGTCTTTACCTAATTGTATAATTGCCACTATTTGTCACAAACTAATTCACTCGAACTCATAATTGACAACAGATATTATTTATTTCTCAAATTCATTTTTTAAAACGAAAATCAAATCACGAACGCTACGTAGAATGTCACTTAAATATCACTTTCACTTTCTGACAAGAACCGGTGCAGCAAAAAAGCATTTGTGGCAGTGGTCAGCTGTAGTACTGAATAAGGCATATTATATGCTATGTTGCCACATCTGTTCGGAGAAACATACGGCAAATTTTAACAGAATATTTAGAGTTGAAATATTAATTTTCTCTGTTAATACAGTTATTAAAGGTGTATAAGCTATTGAGTATTTACATATTTAGCTTTACAAGCATTTTGAAGCCGGAAATAGTCTATTATTCACTGTAATAAAGGCTATATAACTTCTAACTTTCTTATTTTTCTTGGCAAAACTATAGTTTATTTCTGGAAATGTTATAAAGCTTTTTGATTTGTTTTGACCTGAAGTATTGATCCTCAAAATCTTTGCACTCAAACCGTTTACACCCTGTATATTTGTTGAAAACTTACGGCTTATAATGTCATAAGCCATGCTCTCCTTGGCTGGTTTATCAGCAGACCACTTGCTAATCAGTATGTTTATCATGAATATATATGTCTTGAGTAAAGATTTAAAAGTTATCCAAGCAGGATTCCATATCATATTTGACATGTGTCTTTACAGTAGCTATGAAAACGAACAAAGGTAGATAAAAGGAACAACTCACTCTTATAGAAATTTTCGGAAATATGACAATGACCACTGATACAGGACCTGATCTCCTTTTCCCATGAAATCATAAGAGTCGCTAGTCAACCACAGCTAAAAAAGGTGTCATTCAATTGTCAGTTTTATGGTTCTTAGTAAGAGTACATCATACGAGGCAGCGAGAATCTTTCCATGCAAACATAAGGACAGTACTGAAGAAAAACTAGTTAAAGAATGGCTCAGTGTCACACATCCTATAGGTAACACCCTCAAGTCCCACCTTACGAACTTAAAATGGTTTGCTAGAAGCAACACTCTTAGAAATCAGCTTCATTGTTTTGAGTCATTATATAATAATAACTTGGTTGATAATATAGAACTAGCATGAATTAAAATGTTGCTATGGAGATTTCTAACGTTGCCCAACAAATTACCAACCCAGAATAATGTATTTATATAATAGTATATGGTGCGTTCCCGCAATTTGTTTAGTGTATTGTTTTCAATTTGATTGAATTACTTCATTGATTTTTAAACTTCTGCACCTTTTCTAAAATATTCCGTCGCGCTAATGCTAATTGTAAGTGTTTTTTGCGTGTAAAATATGGACAGTATTGACATTCGTGTTTCGGCTCCCTACCTATTAGGACGCTTGGGAGGTTCGTGTATTGTGCTCCGAACTGTTCGGACATTTTTTGATTCCGTCTGAAGAGACGCCGCTTTTTGTTGTTATAGTGTTACGAGTCCGCGAGTTCTTAGCTCCGTTCGTAGCGACCGCTAAACCGCTTTCATTTTGTTTCTTTTGTGTTTACAAAAGCGCATCATTTGTTGTTAAACCCGCATTTTTTGTTTGCTCAATCAATGAACATTACGTCGCTATTTTTTGTGTAACATGTGTTGTCCAGAAGAAGCTCTAAGAAACTGTTCCTGCTGTTACGGGGCTAGCCTCCGAAGAAAGAAGACCCAAGAAAACACCAGAGCTTCGACATAAAAGGTTAGTGATAACTTTTATTTGGTGATTCGTTTATGTGACCGCACGTGTTTATTGATTGTTCCGCTAAAGGTCCTTCGTCAATTATATACTTGCATTGAACCAGTATTGAACTAAAACCGCAACATCTAATTCATACATTTTTTTGATATTCTCTATAGAATGTGCTATCGAACACATTCCATAATTTGGTCCAACTTCGAGCCGGATGCAATTTGAGTTAATTTTGTGCAAAGATTATCGAATAAATTACATAATTTGGGACAACTCCGGGCCGGATAAATTTGAGTTAATTTCGTCCAAAGTTTAATGATCAAAACATTGATTTTTCGTTGCAATTATTGTTGAAAACCGCATTAAATCTTCGTTTCTTTATTTGTTAGAAGAGAAACCAAGTTCGGGATATTCACTCATTCCGTTGTAAATAAAACGCAATTTTTTTGCCGCCTTAAAAACATACAAGAGCTCGTTTTGTTTGTTTGGTTATTTTGCTAAATTGTTTTGAATTTATTTGACATTTGGTCAGATATTTACGACTTCAACAGTAAAAAATTGTACATTTTTGGAATAGTATTTTGTTTTCGTTCTATCGTGTTAGATTTGTTCAGTGGCGTTACAGTGATTTTAATTTATTGTTAAGATGTCAAAAACCGCGGAAAATTTACGTAAATTTAAAAATCATCGACAATCGGAGATTAGAAGATTAGAAGATATTTATTTTGCTGCCGAGAAAGCCTTAAGAGGTGACGACGTTGAATTGTTTTTTAGCATGATTGATATGGTTGATTCAATTCATTTAGAATTTTTTAAACATCACAATTCCATTGTTGGATTAATTTCATATGCAAACCTCGATTTTGACTTTGAGGATGACATTCGCAAAAAATTTGAAAAATTGTTTTATTCAATTAGGTCTATTTTTGATAAACTGAAATCTGTTCAGAATTGTACGCCACAAAATATAGCTCGGGAACAGGAAAGTGTTGCTTTGCCGCGAATTGATTTGCCTTCATTTAGTGGAGACATATTGGAATTTGGTACTTTTATTGATTTGTTTGATTCATTAACTCACAATAATGAAAAACTCAGTGCTATGCAGAAGTTCAAATATTTGCAGTTAGCTTTAAAAGGGCCTGCTTTTGAGGCTATTAAGAATTTTAAAATAACACAAAACAATTACGTGAGTGCTTATGAAACACTTTTGAAAATATTCAAGCGAACTCGTTTTATCGCGGAGTCTCATTGGTCAGCTTTAGAACAATTCCCCCAACTAACTTCAGATAGCACTTCAGAGGTTCGGAAGTGATTGGATGACTTCAGTGATAATTTGGAAGCACTGAAGAATTTGGGTTTACCAGTAAATCAGTGGGATTTTTGTATCGTTCAGACGATGTTGAAACGAGTCCCAAAAAATTTAGCCGGTAAGTTTGAACTTTACCATGGTACTGTGACCGCTCAAGATGACTTTCCGCTCGGAAGTTGTTGATTTTTTGTCGAAGCATTGCGATGCCTTTGAACATGTTGAATTATCCCGCAAGACAAAGCGAAGTGTTGACAAAAAGTTACCATTGAATTCAAAGCAACATTCTTCCCGGTTCACTACATCTTTGTTTGTCACTAAGAATAGAAATTGTTTAGTTTGTAAATCCGATCATACGATTTACAAATGTTCTGAATTCTTGAACAAATCAGTATCCGCGCGGTTTAAGTTTGTTAAAGATTTTAGACTTTGTTTTAATTGCTTAGGCGATTCTCATCAGTCGAATCGCTGTAAATCTTTATCCACTTGCCGCAACTGCAAACAACGCCATCACACATTGCTTCATTTTGTAAATCGTGGTGATTCAGGCATTCGGTCTGAATCTAGAGCTCCCCCCGCAAACCTGGCTTCCACATCTGATGGATCCAGTACCATTAATACTGTTGAAAGTCCCGAAACTTCTCTACCGCAGACTTCTTGTCATAGTTCACTTTTGTCATACAATTCAAATGTGTTGTTATCTACCGCTTTAGTTGAGGTATTAGATAAGCACGGTTCTTATCAAACTTTGCGATGTCTGCTAGATTCTGGTAGCATGACATCATTCATTGCGAGCAAGGCTGTGAAACGCCTTGGCTTCCGACCTATGCCCACTTCGATTCAACTCAACGGGCTAGGTTCTATGTAGAGTACCTCTGCTGAGGGCTCTCTTACCCTTTCTCTTCGCTCTATAGTAAAGCGTGAGTGCAATTTTGTTGTTGATACTATTGTTTTACCCCGCATTTGCAATGATATGCCTGTTGCGCCCATTAACATGGCTAATATGACATATCTAACCAATTTGAAACTTGCTGATCCTGGTTTCAATAGCCCAGGCGCTATTGACCTTTTGTTAGGTGCCGATATATTCTCTCAAATTTTGTTGAATGGACGCCTTCAGGGCAAGGAATGTGTTCCTGATGCTACCAACACTGTGTTTGGTTACATCCTTATGGGTAGAGTGTCTTCGAGTTCAGTTAACTCTCACTCTCAGTCAGTCATAAACCCAACTTCGCTTTTTTGTCAAATTGAAGATGTAGTATCATTAGATGATTCACTCAAAAGGTTCTGGGCAATTGAAGATGTTCCTACCGCACTGGTTCAGTCCCCTGATGATCTTATCTGCGAAAAAATATTTTCCGAGGGATGCAGGAGATTGGATTCAGGTAGATTCGTTGTGCCCCTTCCCTTTCGAAATTTCGAAATACACTTCCTGCTTTTGATGGAATATATAATCTCGCCGTACAACGTTTCTACTCTTTAGAAAGACGTCTTCTACAGCAACCAGATCTCTACAAACTATATTGTGATTTTCTCAAAGAGTATTTGGAGCTGGATCATATGGAGTTGTTTCCTGATCCATCTACTGCTTCTGATTGTTACTACATACCGCATCATTTTGTTTTGAAACCTGATAGTAGCATAACCAAACTTCGTGTAGCGTTTAATGCATCCGCTAACATACCTCATCGGTTATCTTTGAATGATTGTTTGTTTATCGGTCCCAAATTGCAGCAAGACATTATCGTTATTTTGTTGACCTTGCACAATTTAGTTTTGCCTCGCCTGCTTGCTATAGAAAACTTTTCTAGTTGTGAACTTCACGCAATTGGTGATGCTTCTGAGAAAGGTTATGCTGCTGTTGTTTATTTTGTGTTCGAAACCGCATCTGGATTTCGTCAAAGTTTTTTTGTGTTGTCTAAATCGAAAGTTGCCCCTTTGAAAACTTTGTCACTTCCCAGATTGGAACTGTGTGCTTCAGTTCTTACCGCTAAGTTGGCTCTTTACATTCAATCTTGTGATAACCCCGCTGACTTGGGTTCCCGCGGCACTTTGCCATCAGAGTTATTAGGCAATACACTTTGGTGGAAAGGCCCACAATTGTTGATTACCGCTTGTTTGCCACATGCTTGCTCAGACTCAAGCATGTCACCGCTAGTTATGACTGAAGCCCGTATAGTGGCGTTTCAAGTCACCGCTTCACCAAATTTATTTGGTACTTTGTTAGAAGAACATTTTTCTATTAATCGCATTACCCGCATTATAGCTCATATTTGTCGCTTTGTTGATAACGCCCGCAATCCAGACCGTACGGGCTCTGGATCATTTTTGGCTGCTGAGTTATATCAGGCTCAGCTTCGCATTGTTCGCTATGTTCAAGATCAATATTTTTCTAAAGAGATTTCCCTTCTTCGAGAACGAAAACTTTTGCCCAAATCGCTTCTTAAACTTTCGCCGTTTCTTGATGAACAGGGAACTCTTAGAGTTGGTAGTAGATTGGCTAATGCTCCATTGCCGTTTGACACTAAATTTCCCGCACTGCTACCAAGTAAAAGTCGTTTGACTAATCTAATTGTCGAAGATTGTCATGTCACCAATCTTCACGCAGGAATCCAAACCGTTCAATTTCTTTTGCAGCAACGATTTTGGATTCTATTCGCAAAGAAAGTAATTCGTAGTGTTAAAGCTCACTTAAGACGTGTCGTTGGAGATCAAATCTTAACCTACGAAGAACTTTCTACTGTATTTGCACAGGTCGAACCAGTTTTAAACTCGCGACCTATAACCCCTTGTAGCAACGATCCATCGGATCTTACCGCCTTGAGTCCTGGAATGTTTCTTACAATGGAACCTTTAACAGCACCTCCTGAATCTGATTTCTTATCTGTCCCATCTAATCGTCTCAACAGATGGCAGTTACTAAGTCGTTTGCATCAGGCATTCTGGAAACGTTGGTCGCAAGAATATTTACATACTCTTCATCAACGGAGTAAATGGACTGATCCCTCGGAGGTTGTTAAGCCAGGTACTCTTGTTATTTTGAAGCAAGACACTTCACCTCCTTTGAATTGGCCATTAGGGCGCATTATTGACGTACATCCTGGAGGTGATGGTGTTGTACGCGTTGCTACAGTTAGAACTGCAAGTGGTACTTTGAACCGACCTCTTGTAAAACTTTGTCCACTGCCAGTGGACCCTTAGTTTTGAAATAAGTAATTCAAGGCTGGCGGAATGGTGCGTTCCCGCAATTTGTTTAGTGTATTGTTTTCAATTTGATTGAATTACTTCATTGATTTTTAAACTTCTGCACCTTTTCTAAAACTTTCCGTCGCGCTAATGCTAATTGTAAGTGTTTTTTGCGTGTAAAATATAGACAGTATTGACATTCGTGTTTCGGCTCCCTACCTATTAGGACGCTTGGGAGGTTCGTGTATTGTGCTCCGAACTGTTCGGACATTTTTTGATTCCGTCTGAAGAGACGCCGCTTTTTGTTGTTATAGTGTTACGAGTCCGCGAGTTCTTAGCTCCGTTCGTAGCGACCGCTAAACCGCTTTCATTTTGTTTCTTTTGTGTTTACAAAAGCGCATAATTTGTTGTTAAACCCGCCTTTTTGTTTGCTCAATCAATGAACATTACGTCGCTATTTTTTGTGTAACGTGTTGTCCAGAAGAAGCTCTAAGAAACTGTTCCTGCTGTTACAGGGCTAGCCTCCGAAGAAAGAAGACCCAAGAAAACACCAGAGCTTCGACATAAAAGGTTAGTGATAACTTTTATTTGGTGATTCGTTTATGTGACGGCACGTGTTTATTAATTGTTCCGCTAAAGGTCCTTCGTCAATTATATACTTGCATTGAACCAGCATTGAACTAAAACCGCAACATCTAATTCATACATTTTTTTGATATTCTCTATGGAATGTGCTATCGAACACATTCCAGTATATGTGTTATTTGTTTCACAATTATATTGTACATATCTGGTGTTATATGTTTAAATAAAACAAAACATGTTCAAATTAGCATTTTTATTTTTAGCAAACGTATATTTTTAAATACCGTGCAATTTTCCGTCTACATATAAAACAACTATTAAGGAACAATCAAAGCAACTTACAAAGTGTCTTCATGGCAATAGTAATTTCATTACTTAAGCAAATTTTCAATAGTCTAAGGGTTTTGTGGTACACGTTTTAAGCAATAAACATTTAGCGGATCCCTTTTTGTGAAGCTCTTCGAAATTATCGTAAGATCAGAGATTTCTAATCTCTGTATCGCAGCAATTGCAGGTTATGCGATCACCATATCTCTTGTAAAAGAAGCCAGCATTCGCAATCTTTTCAGGCTTTTGTCTCATGGAGATGTGCCAATCTTTGAAAGTCGCAAACCTGCTGTCAACCGTTGCTTTGTTTTGATAAATTATGGTGATTTGGTAAGTGTCATCAAAATCAAATCAGCGACACTATGGTTTCCAGTCCAGATGATTGGCAACAAGGTCGTCATCGACCTCCCATTTGAAACAGCGTTTATCACAAAATGGACATTCAACAGCATCATTTAAGTTGCCATCGGATTCTATTGCATCTTCTCGGTAAATGAAGCCTACTCTGGCTAACTTTTTAAGTGGAATCTTGACGGTCAGTTTTCAAAGGTACGTAGTTGATTTTTATATATCTGATAAGAATCGCGACACTCCATGGTGTTGAACTGATGAAATAAAATCCAATCAGTTAATTTATAAGCATTTATTCAATCAAACTGTCACAGGTCATCCAATTCCTGGTTTACTATATGGCGTCGAGGAAACTAGCTAGCAAATATCGACTAATGGACTAAGTAGACAACATATTATTGACGTAACACAACCTTAGGAATATTGTCAGCGACTGCTTCAAGTTAATGAGTTTGTTGCATCATTTGATTTGCAATATCGTCATGTAGTGTTTCCTTATCTCGGTATAGGTCACGCACTACTTTAGTAATCTTGTCTCTAATTTCATTTAGGTCTGAAAGATCTCTAACCTTATGTTTGCGAATAATATTTAATACTTCTGTTGCATCAGCATCTTTAGGAGCTTGTTTCACAGCACGTTCCAGTTCATTTATACTTTTTTGCTGAGATATACGGTTGTCATTAACCCAGGATTTAAATTTTATGATGGTTTACTTATAGTGTTTGCTAACTAATTTCAATTGAGCTTCCATTGTATTGCATTTTGACATTTTCAAATGAGAAGCGACATGTTTTGTAGTTGGGTTTCCATAGCTTGTTCGGTTTTCGACATGCGAGTATTCATTGGCGCAAAGTTTTGGGCTCCACGTTCATCGCTAATCTTTTGATTTTGCTTAAAGATAGATAAGGTTTGCTGAACTTCACCAGTGTAGGTGCTGAAAGCTATTTGAAAATCACTACGTAGTTGCTATAGTCCGTTTGCTATTCCCTTATCAACGTACTGCTTGTTGGTGAAATCCATGGCTTTCGTCGGTACTTCGACATTGGTAATTTTCAGTTTCTCATCATCGATATTTCCATCTGTAGTAAAGGAAAATGACACTTTCGTAAAAGCTAAGTTGTGTGAATATGCTGGCTAATAAGGGTTAATATTTAAACAACCATTTTTCTATAGAAACATTTATTTATCTTATATACTATTAGCTTCCTTAAGTTCATTTAAAATGACAATTATTTCGGTGACGTGACAGGTGTTGGCTGATTTCTTGGATACAATCAGTAGTTTCAGCCATTCAACTAATTTGTTGGAATCATCCCAGTAGACTTACTCCATTGGCTTGTTATTGTAAGTTGCTTATTTGTCAAAGCAGGAAATATGGGCTTTATAATGTCAATATATTTACATAGACTTGAAGCGTTCAAACGACCTACGGCAATCTTGTGTGCTGATTTCATTGTCAAAATAAAATCACAAATAATAAAAAATCATGAAACTGTATTTTTTTAAAAAAGTCCTGTTAATAAATTCTCAAATTTTACATTTAGTACATTAGAAATGGAAACTCAACCGGAAATGGTGATTGCAACGAAAACAAACTGTGATATTTTTGTTTACGCTAAAGGAAATTAAGTTAAATGAACTTACGGAAGTTGTGATCTGATAAAATTATCAAGTTGTTGCAGGAACTTTTGCAGGAATTTCTCATGTGATAAGCAATAATTAGTTGTTTTTCTAGAACGAACAGAAATTTCGTTTTACGCAAATGTCGTAGTTCGATGCAGATAAATATATGATTTTGAGAATTTTCAGTTCATTGCTGATTCGTCTACGAAAGAGGTCATATCTCAAGTTTATCTAGTTATTGTGTGTGTGTTGTGCTTTGGTGAAAAAATCATTGTAAGTATTTGCTTATATTTAATTTCATTTTGGTGGTAGTCTTTTCAAAATTTTTGTTAATTTTCTTCTAAAATTTTATGCCTGCATGTTCTTTTTCGAATAGAGTATTTTCTGTCTACTTTTCATAAAATGCCTGGTTTTCTTTTAAGTAGTCTCAATTATTTTATCAATTTATTCATTTCTGTTAGCTACATGATTTAAATCCATTGTTTTGAGTTGGAGTTGAGCTGATAGTGTTCAGGAAGTATATTTCAATGATTTTATAATATTTACTTATTCGACATCGCATATACTCTGCCATTAACGCAGGTTCTGTTCTACATTTTTAAATATGTTTCTAGTATTTGATGATAGGTTTTTACGAAAATTTTTAGGTAGATTGATAAAATTATTTGAGTTATAGATGCATTGTACTATGTCTAAGTGTTTATTGGGAAATAACACCACACTTTAAAGGAAATTGCTGTATATTCCAAACGTTTCGGGGTCTATATCAGACCCCGTTGTCAATGGCTAAGAAACTACGGATTAAAAAGGTACAATCTTCTGTTCTAAATTTTTAAATATATATTTCCTTCAATTTGTGGTTGTTTTTCTAGTATGTGATGGTAGGTTTTCATGAGAAATTGTAGATAGTTTGTTAAAATTATTAGAGTTATTATTCGCGTATATGTCATATGAACTGTTTAGCGAGTTATAATCAAATTCATTAAATTATCTTTACCAGCCGATTGATAACTGTTGATGCTGGTAGTTCCGTGACGCACAGAATCTTTAGCAGCTAATATTTAACAAAGTATGCTCTTTGTGTTATGTTGTATTCAAATATCTGAATAGTTAAAGCGTTAGGAATTTCATAAGACCGAAATAGAGAGAACTCATATATTACCTCAATTACTAAGATTTTTTAATTAAATTTCATATATATATATATATATATATATATATATATATATATATACTAGAACTGAAATAGATAGGTTAGAACAACTTTTAAATGTGTTACTCTCAATTAGAACTGAAATGGAAAGGTTATAACAAGTTTTTATAACCTTTCCATTTCAGTTCTAATTGAGAGTGAGACATTTAAAAGTTGTTCTAAAGCTATTTATTGCAGTTCTAATAGAGAGAGAGAGATAGACATTTAAAAGTTGTTCTAAAGCTATTTATTTCAGTTCTAATAGAGAGGCAGAGACATTTAAAAGTTGTTCTAAAGCTATCTATTTCAGTTCTACTAGACAGAGACAACATAAACGTTTTAAATTTTTGATTTTAAGTTATTTAATTTGTTTATTAAATTTCACTGATGTTCATATTATTATTAGTCTTTTTCATATCATTGAAGAATTAAGCTATGAATTTAACTCGAAGTATACATTATATATTTTTATCATACTCTATCGATCAAAAAGTTTTTACGATTTTTACAAAAAGTTATCAATTTATAAAATATCTATGTTATATAAGTTACACCATGGACTTATATGAAACCATCTAGCAACACTCCAGCTTAGTCAGCATCCACGTGTCGTCTCAGGTTACCTTTCGACGACGTACATCCGTGAGGACTGCAAGCGCTGCAACTGCTTAGTCAGCATTCTTAAGTTATAAATTGTACAATTGCCTTATGTCTGTATTCAGTATTACTTACAGATTTGTCTAGTTTAGTTTACCACTTATTTTTGCCTTTTTAAATTATTATAAAGTTTTATTGTTATTTTCATTATTTTCAAGTTTGTATTAAAAGTTATATTATTTGTGCAAGTATAAATAAAATCTTTTTTAAAAAGATAAATTTTGGAACTGTGATATAACATCTATATTTGATAAGGTGATTAGTATTTAAGTGTTTCCCTATAATATTATTTATATTTTTTCTCAGCCATCAGATGTTACATTTTTTAATCTTGCTGATCTAGTTCGTAGCATTGCAATAATTTTGGGGCTGCTAGAATCAAAATATGATAAACTAGTTGTTCGAAAAGTTCTACCTGAATGTGCTCTAGTTGTATGAAGAATTCACAACGCCATAAAGAACACAAAGATTAGCGGAGAAAGACAGCATTTGAAGGCTTATCTTAGGAACATCAGGGCTCTCAGGAAACAGTTTAAAGCAGCACAAAAGCTGGGAGCAGGGGTAAAATCCCGGAAGGAAACCGCTCGCGATCGAGTTTGCTGGGAGGATTTTGATTCTGCACCACAGAGCAGGATTCGAAGGGGGTAATATCAAACCGTAAATAAAAGGCCCCTCCTCATTCTTAAGATTGCAAAGCGCTTTTATGCGGAGAGTTAAAAACACTTTGAAACATAATGATGCCCTTAAAATAAACGTAACCTTCTGTGGCGAATTTGTTATGGTAAAGGGGGACAGTATGCAATCATGAAGGAACTGGAGGAGTGATTAGCGGCTGGGAGTCAACATCAACAAATTCACCCCTTAACTTGGATCATCATATGTAGAGCTGTCATCTTAATTTGCTAGAAAAAAGGCTTACATAAATGTAAAGAATGCATGGAAATTATTTCCGCTTTATTTCCCGTCTCTCCAAATACCCCCACTACTCACAGGTGCTTAAGCTAAAAGGAATCCAGTTTTCAATGACAATGAAACAAATACACAATTTCGAAAAAAAAAATATTTCTGTGAATTTTTACATCCTCGACAGATAAAGAAAAGAAGGGTTATGTAATTTTACCAACCTACCTAACACTAGTCAAGCAGGTAAAGCATGTAAATGTACTAATGATATAGGACACATATAGTGATATACCTACAAAATATCATTTCGAATGGATAAACATAAATTAGATGAACATTCTGAGGATTGTTCGAGAATAAATGAAACAGCTACAAACAGGCCTGAGGGAAAAATATTTTGAGATTTAAAAATCATAAGAATAAGGAAAAGGCTCCTTTCATTGTTTACGTTGATTTAGAGTCAATTCTGTAGCAGACAAATAACCCTTAGGAACGACAGCATCACGTTCCAGCTGCTGTTGGATACTACTTGAAATGTTCCTATGATGATACTCTCTCATTTTATCGATCTTATTGCGGAGAGAACTGTATGCAATGGTTTGCAGATCAAATAGCTGAGTTAGCTGAAGATATGGCTCCGGTATTCTCGTGT
The DNA here is from genome assembly GCA_034190945.1 of Octodonta nipae. Classification (NCBI taxonomy): domain Eukaryota; kingdom Metazoa; phylum Arthropoda; class Insecta; order Coleoptera; family Chrysomelidae; genus Octodonta; species Octodonta nipae. The sequence goes on along the minus strand of CM067222.1, from coordinate 55,499,014 downwards.
GCATGTGATATGCAAATGACATATGCACAGGAACTTGAGTTCCGGAAAGCAACACACTGTCATATCTGCGAAAAAGCCTTTAAAGTGGAGATAAGCGTGTTCGCGAACATAATCAGCTTTTACCTGAAGACAACTATAGAGGGGCTGCACTTGTGGGATGAAACGTATACTATAAAGACGGCTACGTAATTCCTATAGTTTTTCATAATCTCAGCGGATATGATGCACATTTTATATTACGGATATTGCCACATGAATGAAGGGAGCAATTGACTTACTTCCAGACACCAAAGAGAAGTATATTGCATTTACAAAACATGTTGATGGCTATCCAATCCAATTCCGCTTCATTGACATCACTTGACATGTTAGCATCATACATGAGAGTTTCCTAATTTGAAATCACAGTTAAATTTTCTGCCAGTGGAACATTTCAAATTACTAATGATGAAAGGACTATGACTATATTGATTCATTTTCTCAATTTAATGAAGAAATATTACCACCAGTAGAGAAATTCTTTATTATTATTATTTATTCTTTATAGTCGAGCTCAACAAGTTTGGAGCACTTTTAGATATCAAAACATCGGTGAATACATCGATCTCTACATGAAGACGATCATACTTCTTTTAGCTGATGTTTTCGAGCAACTTCGACTAGCTGCTTATGGTTTGGATCCACCCCATTATTACACTTTACCTCGATTCACATGGGATGCTATGTTGAAATATACCGATCAAGATTTGGAGCTGCTTACTGATTCCGACATGTTTCTCTTCATCTAGCGAGGTATAAGAGGCGGTCTTAGTCAAATATGCTCGAAAAGACGAGGTATGGCTAATAATCAGTACATGAATAATTATGATCTATCGAAACCTAAAACGTTTATTATGTACTTTAATATTAATAACCAATATAGGTGGGCTATGGAGGGTTCAAGTAGACCGATCAAAACATGGCGTCACATCTATCTCTGATGATAATGATGTGGGATATATTTTAGAGGTTGATCCCGAATACCCGAAACATGTTCATGATCAACACAAAGATCTCCCGTTCGGGAACAAGAACATATTAATCCAAAATCAGGCAAGCCTCCAAAAACTGTTAGAGAAGCCACTAAATTGATGGCGACTCTTCATGATAAACAACGGTATGTCATTCTTTATAGAACGCTGAAGCAAGCTACAGCTTACGGAGTAGTCGTAAAAAAATAACCGGGTCCTAGAGTTCAAACAATCTCCGTGGCTCGAATCCTATATTGACTTGAACATAAATCTCAGGAAACAGGCAATTAATGATTTCGAGAATAATGCTGTTTTCGGTAAGTAATGTATTACATTGATAATCATGTTGGATATTACATATGTTTCGTTTAGGTAAGACCATGGAAAATGTTCGAAAGAGGGTAAAAGTTCACCTCCTCACAGAATGGAGCAGGCAATATGGAGCTGAAGCACTCATCTCTAAGCCAGAATTCAAAAACAGTACCGTTTTTAATGAGAACTGGTTGCAATAAAGATGCGAAATCACCAGGTCTATCTCAACAAACCTATTTATATCGGTCAAGCCATCCTTGATCTAGCCAAAACAACATCTACGTATTCTATTATGAGTACCTAAAGGAACTTGATACGAGTGAATGCTGTATATTATATCACGATACAGACAGCTTATTGGTGAGCTTATTGGTGGAGATCAGGCATTATGATATATATGAGATCATGAGGAGAGACTGCTTGAAACACTTTAATACATCTGACTATCGTCCGATCAATATTTATAACATCCCACTGGTTAATAAAAAGGTGTTTGGTGTAATGAAGGATGAAAACATCGTCATTCCTATAATAGATTATATTGGCCTTCGATCGAAATTATATGCCTTCAAACTCTTTCATAAGGATAGGGAGATTGCGGAGAGACGACGAAGATGTGTGGAGGAGCAATATGATTCTGATGAAACTGTCTTGATTATTAAAAATTAGTTATCATGACTATGAAGAATGTCTTGAGGAATGGAAGACCAAAACTGTACAACAGAACCTAATGAAATCATCTAGTTCACTCAATAATGCAGCAGAAAATTGCTCTAAGTCCATATGAAGATAAACGTTATCTGATTCATGGCACTGTTGAGACTTTACATTGGGGTCATTATTCAATAATATAGGTTAAGTCTCCTCACATATGAAATATTTATGTTCATGAAGTCTACACAGTAAAATAAAAATTACAACGTTTATTATTTTCAATGTCATTGTTACTGAAGCCAAACAGTGGTTATATAGGCCTATAGGGGACGTTCCACTATAAAAAACAAACGCGCCTTGAGTTCAGCCTTCAGGTTAGTATTATAAAATCTTAGTCACACATTAATTGTTTTCTCGTTGGTCAAGTGATTGATTTCCTACCGCATCCTCTTCACATCCATCATAGTAGCTTTTAACTCCTAGGACATCCGATCAAGGGATTTTCAGAGGATCATATGTAAGACATTATTTTCACTTTATTCTTTACAAACATTTAAGTTACACATACTGATGGCTTATGACGTCACAGAAAAAAAGGGGGTAGGCAGTCTACGGAGTATTATATGTCTCATTCTTTCCCACTAATAATTATGTAAGAAGAGATCTGATGACTTCACAAAAAAGGGTAGGAGGTACCATTTAAGAGATTTCTTGAATATATGAACATGAATCTATCTGGAGAGAGAACACGGTTCGATGTAGCAGGCGTTCTAATCGGAAGTAAATTTCAAGTACTTATCTATTGTCTGTTATGGTAATAAAACAATGTCCTGTATTTAAAATTTTATTTAAAATCAAAACACATGAATATTATTATTTTATTGTGAGCAAATATTTTATGATTTGCCAGCGCCGATTTCGAAGGTATTTATAATGCGTTTCAAGTCAAATTTAGAATATTACACACCAACCTCCCAGAACCTTGCAATCTACTTGTTGTGGTACCGCATCAACTGCTATTCCAGGAAGCAACTCGCACAGCTTATACTATTCAATAAATAGAACATTTTGTTCTTCTTTCTTGACATTACCCAAAATTATTTCTTGTCAAATCTCAATGTTTTTTAATCACCTAACAACCACCAAAATTTTATTTTTTGTATCTAACTGCTTGCTATAAAAAACTCACCTTTGATTTCTTTTAATTTACTCATTATACCGGACGATTTTTATGTTCAACTTTATTTTTATTTCAATGTAATAATTCAAAATTTCGATTTATGAAATCAAAAATAAATTTTCTATAGCTTATCTTACATTTATTATTTACTAATATACTATTCTATTAATCTTGGAGTATCTTGGGATAGACGGACGTATATATATATATATATATATATATATATATATATATATATATATATATATATGTTTTAGGTGGTTTCCGGGAATGCATCGGCGTAGTTGATAACTGATCCCTGCCGGGATCGATGGTAAAATGACGACGTTTCGGCAGAGTCACATCTGCCCTCTTCAGGTCGGTTCGCATAATTCTCGTAGCCTTCTGCTTTCGCTTCTAGTTACTCGAATACTAAGATTTTCTGAAGCGAGCGCGCTGTTATATAGTCGCGGCTCAGCGCCTATCGGTTGACACCGTGAACAGCTGCTTGTGATTGGCCCTTGGCGCTCAGTGGGCACGGCTCCATCCTTAATTCCGGTTGAGTTGTTATTGGACGGGTCCGGGCCGGTACGGTGTTTAATAGGATTTTCCAACAATTCGATAAGTTCTGAATTTCATTGCGTGCGTTTAGACTGTGAGGTCTCTTCGCTATTTCAATTGCCTCTCTCACGAGTCTTAATTTCGGGTGTTCTATATTTGCCAGTACCTAACAACTTATCTAGAGAAAACAACCAAGGCCAAAATCCAAGCAAGTAGGATCGACAAAAATCTCCAACTGCAACTCACTCCGCGTGAAAAGTCATCGAGATGTCCGAAATTCTATGGGTTGCCAAAAGTACATAAAGAAGGTGCACCTTTGAGGCCAATAGTAAGCTCAATTGGATCCCCAACACAACACCTAGCCAAATACCTAGCCCAACAACTTCAACCGATTGTAGAGGGGGCAGACTCATATGTAAAAAATTCGACACATTTCATCGAAATTCTTAGAAAAACGGTCTTACAACCAGAGTGTCTTCTTGTAAGTTTTGACGTAGTGTCCCTTTTCACCAACATCCCTATCGACGAAGCCTTGATATCATAATAGAAAAATACAAACCACCTCAACACCTTGTACACTTAACAAGGCACTGTCTGATTTTGTTTACGAGAACCAACGATACAAACAAGTGGAAGGAGCTCCAATGGGATCGCCACTCTCACCAGTTATAGCGAACCTTTTTATGGAGAACTTTAAGGAGTTGGCACTAAGTACAACAACTCTTAAACCCAGTTTGTGGTTGCGATATGTGGATGATACATTTGTGATTTGGCCTCATGGGAGGGAACACCTCAATACTTTTTTAGATCACCTTAATGGCATCCATCACAAAATAAAATTTACCATGGAGGTTGAAGCCAACAATCAACTGCCATTCCTTGATGTTCTCATAAATAAGAAGCAAGATGGAACCCTTGGCCATGCAGTATATAGGAAAGCAACTCACACCAACCGATACCTTCATGCTAATTCTCATCACCACCCAGCCCAACTACAAGCCGTCGTCAAGACTTTAGTAACCAGATCACAAAGGCTAGCTGACCAGGATAACATCAAACAGGAAATGGACAGTTTAAAAACAGCTATGAGACAAAACGGATTTACAGACCGAAATATACAAAGAGCCCTAAAGTCAAAACCGAGACAAACAGACGAGGACCATGAGACACCAATAACCAAGGCTTATTTACCGTATGTCAAGGGGACCACGGACAGTATTGCAAGAATTCTACGGAGACACAATATCGATACTATTTTCAATACAGACAAAAAATAAGCACGGTGTTGAGGACTCCGAAGACGAGGATCCCTTTAGAACAACAGGGATTGTACGAGATTCCATGTGCAGACTGTCATAAAACCTATGTGGGGCAAACTAATAGAAGAATTCAAGCTAGACGTGATGAACACCAGAACGCTGTAAGAAAGCAGGAAAAAACAACATCCATTGCGGAATACGCCACCACGATGTCACACCGAATAGACTTTGAGAACACCAGAGTACTGGCAAATATAGAACACCCGAAATCAAGACTCGTAAGAGAGGCAACTGAAATAGCGAAGAGACCTCACAGTCTAAACGCACGCAATGAAATTCAGAACTTATCGAATTGTTGGAAAATCCTATTAAACACCGTACCGGCTCGGACCCGTCCAATAACAACTCAACCAGAATTAACAAATGCGCAGGATGGAGCCGTGCCCACTGAGCGCCAAGAGCCAATCACACGCAGCCGTTCACGGTGTCAACCGATAGGCGCCGAGCCGCGACTATATAACAGCGCGCTCGCTTCAGAAAATCTTAGTATTCGAGTAACTAGAAGCGAAAGCAGAAGGCTACGAGAATTATGCGAACCGACCTGAAGAGGGCAGATGTGACTCTGCCGAAACGTCGTCATTTTACCATCGATCCCGGCAGGGATCAGTTATCAACTACGCGGATGAATTCCCTGAAACCACCTAAAACATTTAGTGCCCGCGAAAACTTAAAAACATATATATATATATATATATATATATATATATATATATATATATATATATATATATATATACATTGTATTACAGGTCCTAAACGTACGTAATATATAAAATAGATAAGTTTGTTAGTATATTTTCTAATTTGATATCATTAGTAGTAATAAGTCGCAGTTGAGCACAATAAATGCACATCTGGAGGTGTTTATGCCTTCAATCAACAGTCGCATCAACTTTATACAAAGGTAAGTAATCTTAAAGCCACGTTTGTAAAAACAATTATACTCCTTGATTTACTGTTTCAAACGGTTTATAATAATTAATAAATGATTTTAAACTACTTATTATATTATGAGGGTTCAATAAAGACATGTCATTGATTTATTTTTGTATTTCGTTTCACATATGGTTTAGATACTTAAATTATCACTATATTTCAGATTAGAAGGTTATTAATGTTTTTACATATTTAACGTCCACAAGAATTTCCTGGAAAACATTTGGCCTACATACTGATCACTTAAATAGTTTCTTCAAACTATATATTATCTTCAACTAACTAATCGAAGTTATTCGAATTAGAAGACATAAGGATTATTCCCACTGCAATTTAAAGGTTTCCGTTATTATATCAAATTCTATTCTCGAACGAACACAAATTCATTATAATGATTCCAGCGACTCTCTTCTGCATCTACACCAGGTTTTAGATCTGTTGAAGCTCCACCTGCAGTTCCGGATCCGCAACTACCAACCAACTTAAATCCTTGTTCGATCAGCATATCGAACGCTTGCTCCAAGAACGAGTGTTTCAGAAAGAATCTGTAACAATACAAATGATTTTAATCATTCCATTATATCATGTTGAGTATTTTGTTTATCAGAAAAATGAACCAATGGCTATCTGTCCATACTCTGTTACCCGTCTATTTCTAAACCTTCATTGCGCATTATTTAAGCGCCCTACCTAATACTCACTACTTATATTGTCACGGAAAGTTATAACCATGTACTTAATACTGATATACTGCTATCGCCCGTAAGCGGAAGGGTCACCGACTAAGAGACACAGCAGATTATACTATGTTACTCTACCGAAACCGTTTTGCGCAAGCGTTGCCAAGAATCATAACCACCAACAGAAAAGCCAATTGGGGCATTTTGGAACATGCGCAGAAGGCCTGAAGTACAGTAAAACGTTATAAGTCTAGACTCTGCTAGTAGTATATTAGTATTAAGTATATGGTTATAACCACAGATCATATAATAAAGATAGATGGGCAACTCAGTGTTATATAATGTGTTCACATTTTGTCCCATGAGAGGTTAGAATATGCATAATAAGCATCTTCAGAACTTCGTCAAGTACTAAATTTGACGTTTGTTGAATTTGACAGACCATCAATCACCATACTAAAAAGAAGAACTCTGCAAAATATTCATGCAGTTTAGCGTCCGAAATGTCATCAATAGAGGGCTGTATCATCGAATTATTTTTAATGTGTTCTTGGAAAACACCACAATCGAAACAAAATCTGTATTTTGGAAAAGAACAAACATCAAAACTCAAAATTCGAGTCGATGCGTTCCTCCATATTGTGGAACTCGGAAAGTTTATATATGACATTTAATCAAACTTATTAAATGACATATATAAACATTTTATATTTTCAATATAAAGCCATCGAAAATGAGGTCAGAATAGATCTGAAAACATTTGCTTTTTCCTTGAATATACAGATTTTTGTTTCTACTGTGGTGTTATTTCCCAAGAACACATAAAAATAATCAAGAATATGCCACAAATAACATTTAGAAGTCGATCGAAATAAATGAAACTAATATTGAAATTAAATTTATTTATTTACAAAAGATAAATTAACAAATACAGTTGAAAATGGCACTAATTATTTATACATTAAAATGACATAGTTAAAACTAACAAAACTGACAACCTGAACTTTCAGAGCGGTCCCCACAAAACATTAATTGTTAATATTAATTGTTAATTTAATAGTTCTGGTACTAGTGGGTACTAGTGGACTGCCATAATTTTTGAAAGTGCCCCGGTTGTTGTTAATCATAATAGTTGTTAAAATCTTCTTGAGTGTGTAACGTCAACAATCACTACAAATATTAGATTTTTGTGGGTACGGATACAAGTATAGTCGTATTCAATTTGCAATGGACAAAAGGAGTGGAATATGTTTGGAACAGATAATTCACAATTTTGGACTATTACCAAATTGTAATCATTGTTTCTGCTTCACATGCTTAAAAAGATGGGATCGAAATAAAGCCTTTGCTTTGAATATTCGTAGAGGCTGTCCAGAATGCCGTATTGTGTCTCCTTAAATCGATACCCCGAAGGGTTAGGTTAGGTCTTCCATGCGTAAACAATAGTTTACTCATGGAAGACCTAACCTAACCTAACCCTTCGGTTAAATGGTAAAACTATTGTTTACTCATGGAAGACCTAACCTAACCCTTCGGGGTATAGACTTAACGAGTAAACAATAAAACAATAGTTTACTCATGGAAGACCTTGAATTTTAACACCTTCAGGTTACATATATGCATGAATAAAAATCGTGAATCTGTATTAATTTAGAAAGTGTTAATAAAATCACAACTGCATTGTTGAAACTAATTTATTTGAATTAATCTACATTAATCGTGTTTTGCAATTAACTTTTTCAATTGTTTTAAAAAACAATTAAAGCTAACAATTATTTCGCTTTGATACAAACGGAAATATTCTGAATTTATCTGCATATATAGTTATTCTCCAAATAAAATCAGCATAGTCTGAAACCTAAATATAAATAAATTATTACACTTTTAACAATAATTGTATACGAGGTTTGTCAAAAAAAATTTTTCCTTAATAATGAAGTAGTACCTACCATTGCTTTTGGCAAAATGAAAATTGGTTATAAAGTTTTGAAAGAAAAAAGTGGGAACTTGGCAATTTTGGCATGGGTAAAAACTTACAAGTTCGCATGTTAATTTGAAGCATACTATAAAAGTGAGTTCTGTGTGTAATTATCATTTCAAGACAGTACATATCGTTGTCGTTATACAGGATGATTACCAAAAATGTAGCCAGCAAACAGTTACATATGCATATATAAATTGGTTGAAATTTGAAATATAAGCCGTTGTAGAATTATTATTATATAGGGTGGTTCAAAATATGTTAGAAATTAAATGTTTTATTGGGTTGTCCATAAGCAGTTACATTTAAAGGGTGGTTAAAATATAGAGTGGGGTGAAGTGAAACTATAGTTAGACAGTTGAATACATTTTAGATTTGGTTACACTAACTTCACTTTTTAAAAAATTATTTATTTTACAAAAGAATTTAAGAAAGCTGACCCTGTTTCATTTCAGTACGACACCGATCGCTTTGAGGCAAAAATGGTTCTGGAAATGACTCGGCAGCTGTAGGAGTGATGACTGACTTTACGAGAGTTTTCGATGCTGGCTTTAAACAGGAAGCAGCCACAAGTATATACCGCCACGACTAGCGTATATTGTAATGTTATTGTGAATCAGCTGTTCTGTTTAAATTTGATGTAAATAAATGTTCTAGAAAAGTGAAAGTGAATATTATTTGAATAATTTTAAATTGAACCCACGGACTTTACAACAAATTTGGTGATCAGAACTAGAGGATTAAGTGCAGTTAAAATCGTAATTTGATTTATGGAAACCCGTAGCATGGAAAAAATGGAGGAAACTACCAAAAAAATACTCAAGCAGGTTGCAGAGGGACTAGACGAAAAAATAGCCCAGATTCTAGATAAACGTGACAAGAAGAAGAAATTCAGCAAAGGTTAGTAAAATATTTTGATGAGAAACGTACAATAGAATTAGAAAATCTTGTCACTACGATGAAAAGTGAACAACACAATTTAATTGAAGGATTATTCTCGAAATTTGAACAAAAACAAGATCAAATACAATTCGATTAATTAATGCAAATACTAGGACAAGTTAATGAAACGGTTAATGAAAGAATGCAAATAGTTGAGTCAGATATAAAAGAGATAAATGATGACATTAAGACCATAAAAAATACCGTGGACACTCTTGAAACCAAAGTAGATGACCTCGATTCCATCCAAAGCCAGGTACAAGATAAAATCAGTGCCATCCAAAACAAGGTAGAAACAGAAATCAAAAAATGCAACAGGACTTACAGTGAGGTAAATACCAGAACACCGTGAGTACCAAAGGTTCCGTTAGTATATATCAAAATGAAATTTGGAAGGTGGATACTGCTGTAGATTACCTATTTGTTTCCAAATTTTTTTACAATTTTGAACTTCCTGTTTTACCGGAAGTAATGTCGATTTTAAAATTTGCAATGAAACACCCTGTATAGTCTTTTAGTTTCTGATGAAACATTTTATTGCGAATACAAAAATATCGGGTTTGATATGGTTTACTTCAATACTTACCGAGATATTAACAGAAAAGTAATTAAGGAAAGGAAAAATCTAATATCCATTAAAGAAATACATAATCATAATTATTAACTAAATCAAAGTGATTTTCAAAACATTGAAACTTAACTTAACTAAACTTAATGCATTAGATGTTCAAACTGAGCACCGTTTACTTCTTGCCAATAAGCAAGTCGGTTTTTAAATTCTCTAGTAACATTACCAATTACTTCTGGTGTAATAGTGTTATTCTTGCAGCTAATTCTTGCAAATTATTTGGTCTATCAAGATAAACCTTAGACTTTAAGTAACCCCACCGAAAATATTCTAGTGGATTAAGGTCGGGACTTCGTGCAGGCCATTCATAAGTACCCCTTCTTCCAATCCATCTGTGATGAAATGTCCTATCTAAATGATTTCGAACAATGCGAGCGTAATGGGGTGGTGCTCCATCCTGCTGAAACCAGATATTATTTGGTAATTGCCCATTTACCTCCAATGCCGGAATAACTTGTGTCTTTAATTAGGATTACTTTGCGACCAGTAGCGGCAGTTATGTCGATTAACAGCACCATTTAAACAAAACACCACATTTCTTATAAAATTATTATCACGGTTACAAATATCCATCATCGTTTCACAAAATTACAAACGTCTGTCGAAATCGTCTTCGGAGAGTTCTTGAAGGAGGCGAATTTTGTATGGATGATATTTTTCTCGCCTTAATATCCTTTCTACTGAACGACGGCTAATTCCATGCATATTGGCGAGGTCGGTAGTGAATAAGTGAGGATTTTTTTCCAAAGATATAGCAACATTTTGAGCTACACCTTCATTGCTACCTCGTCCACTTGTGTCGTAACTTCGCAAAGTTTTCGTCACCACTGAACGGGATATTTGTGTATTCGGATGAACAATGTTTCAACAGAAACTAAAATACTATACAGGGTGTTTCATTGAAAATTTTAAAATCGACATTACTTCCGGTAAAAGAGGAAGTTCAAAATTGTAAACAAAATTGGAAACAAATAGGCAATCTACTGCAGTATCCACCTTCCAAATTTCATTTTGATATCTCTAATAATTCCAGAGATATTTACTTGGTTCCACACATTTGCCCATCACTGTAGACTAAACATCTCTCGTTTTGAACACCTAAAAGAATATTATCCATTACCCTTTGGAAGATGGATGGAGCGTTTTTAAGACCGAAGGGCATTCTAACGAATTCAAAATGACCATTATCAACTGTGAATGCTGTTTTTTGGATGTCTTTAGTATCGATCTCGATTTGGTGAAACCCTGAAGTTAAGTCGAGAGTGGTGAAGTATTGGCATTTGCCAAGTTTGTCAAGTAAATCCGAAATGTTCGGTATGGGGTAGTTGTTGTCAACAGTAAGTTCATTTAGTTTACGATAATCGACGACGACACGCCATTTTTGGGTACCAGATGCGTATAGTTTTATAGTTTTTTGGAACTACCCAAACCGGGAATGACCATGGCGAATTAGATGAACGTATAATGCCTTGGTCAAGCATCTTTGATATCTGACTTTTTACCTCTTGTTTGTGTATTTGTGGGTACCGATATGACTTTGTGTAAAAGTGTTTCGCGTTACTAGTATCTATTGAATGCTTGATTTCGTTTGTAAAGGTCAGTTGGTCACCTTCTAAATAGAATATATCGGAATATTTGAGGCAAGGTTGAGAAATAAGTTCGGCTTCCTCATCGTTCAGATGTTCTAACCGAAGTTGTTCCATAATTGTAGTTTGTCTATCAGGCTGGGTTAACTTTTGCGAGTAATTTTCTGATAGAATGTTTACCGAAACATTGTTTATCGGTTCGAGTTCCAAATTGTAGAAATTAACAGTTTTGGGGATAGCATTTGCATTTAAAACTGAAGTAGGAAATTCGCCTTTTTCATTAATTTTAACAAGAGCATGGGGAAGATAAACTTTTTCTATTTCGGCAGATAATAGGAAAGCCTCAGTATTAGTGAGATTACATTTTAATCTACAGATTTGTTCTGTTCGGGGTTCTTAAGAAATTGTGTTTACTGAGATGCAGTTATTAAATTCTGAAGGATTCTGAGTAGGCATGACAGTATCATCCGTAACTTAGTAGAGAGGTAAAGTTTTAAAATTGGTCCCAAGTTGTTTGCTGTTAAAGTCTATAACGCAGTTATAATGTTCAAGGAAATCTGAACCCAGTAATCCGTCGAATTTAATGTCGATGTTGCAAATATACACCTTGTGTGGGTCGGCGGCAATGAAAGGTACAAGGGTGGATTCGTTGATTAAGATTTTCTTATCATTGATTCCTTGGATGACTATGTTTTCGGGAAATCGTTTTTAAAGTCGTTGGCAAGTTTCGAGTTTAAATATTGGCAGTCCTGCTCCAGTGTCAATAAGGAATTTGTATGTATTGGAAGAGTCGGTGATGTAGTAAAGGTTTTTCGAATTGACCGAAAGAAGTGGCCTTACAGAAAATTCTGTTCGGGAAAGTTTAGGTTTGGATTAAAATACTCATCATATTGTTGGTTATAATTGCGTTTTCGTTTGGATGATATTCGAATCTGTGGTGTTTGTGTGTGTCGGGGTAATAATTGTCTGATACGGTTTCGTATTCAGTTTGTGTTTGAACATTTTTTTGTACATTGTATGAAAAATTATAGGTGTGATCATATTGATCAAATTGTTGGTTATTTAGGTGGTGAGTTTTCTGTTGTTGTTTGAAAAAAATCGGATTTGACCTATAATTACTAGATGTAGGAGATGGTCTACTTGTTGAGGGTTGCTGTTGTTGGTGAGAAAATTGAGGTCTATTATTAAAATTCGTAGGTTAATTAGCAGACTGATTCGCATAATATGGGCGATGGCCCGAGTAGTTTGGGTGAGAATTTTGGTTCGTCTGGGATTGTCTCATTCTGATCAGACATTTGTTGCTGAAATGTCCGTTCTTTTTGCAAAACGAACATTGTTTTGGTTGTGGACCATTATTCGGTTAACGAAGCGGTTGGGGTGCATTTCGGTTGACTGAAAATTTTTGAGTTTCTAGATTAAACAACTGTAATTCTCTTTTAATACGGGAAATAGCGGGTAGGATATCTCTGGGATCACTGGCTCGCACAAGTTGGCCAATTTTCGGCTCTAGACCCGTAAGTAGGCTAGTTAGAAACATTGACTCGATTAAGTCAAGTTGGGCCTATGTCTCCTTGACAGTTAGATGTTGTTTATTAACAGCTGCTAACATTTTAGTTTGGTAATTGCATCATTCTTTGCAGGTCCTGAATGAGGGCGGAGAGATCCCTTGGATCTTCAAAATGGTTTTCTAATAGACTTTGAATGTCCGCTAAATGGCTGGGGTCACGTGAATTAACTAGTCCAGCGGCTCGTCCACGGAGTTTGTTCTTAATGTGGAGAATTAACAGAACTTGCTGATTATCAGATGCCATTTTATATGCGGTAATGCCAGAATAGATAAATGTGTATAAAAATATTGGGTTCCCATCGTATTCGGGAATAATGGCGAAAATTTCTGAGAGCTTGTAGGGCTCTACATTTTGTGCTACAGCTCTAGTTTCTGGCATTTTATAATTTTACTCAAGATTGTGCAATATTAGGAAAATACAAAGCTTGGAAAAAGGGAAGTAAATAAATGTGATTGTAATTAAAATTAACAAAAATATAAGAAATAAATTTTGTTACTGGTTCTAAAATAAGTACAAGTCGAATAAACGTGTAAACATAGATAAATATTTGGAATTTCTTAAAATTATCAAAATAAAATACGAAATAAAATTTCCAGATTCGTTCTTGGGTAAATATTTAGGATGGTTCACTTAAAATAGGAATAATGATAGAACTGGTTGTTCAAAAATTATTAAATATTATAACTTATTAAGGCATACGTGATTATTCCTATCATAGGACTTGTTCTATCCGTCACTGAACATTGGTTAGCCGCTACTTGTTCCCTTGTTGAGCTCGGTAGTTGGTGCCCAAATAGGTTCTTTTTATTCACGAAGGTTAGGAAACCACCGTAATTAGTTAGAATGTTTCTTGTTCTAATTACGTCTGGAATATCCTACTGGCTGCGCCAATTTTAGATTTGGTTTCACTAAATTCACTTTGTAAAAAATATTTATTTTACAAAAGAATTATATATTTAAGTTACAAAATACAATATTAGTATGAAATTATATGAAGATAATGAACGCTGAGAATAGATTGCGGTTACATTTATAACATAAAAATGCTGACGCTGCGTCATCAGTTCACATGTGAACAAAGCGTCTACGTGAATTCTAAGAATTCTAGGAATTTGTAATATGATACTTGTGTGAAGTCAATTGTGGTTCAACCACTTATGGTATCTTTCACGTGTGAATTGTAAGTTAGTACACTTCTCATATAACATACATATTATAGTTGGAAGATAGGACGGACTAGAACAATTGGTATACAGGGTGGTTTAACAAATTATGAAAGAATGTTGCACCTGTACAGTAGGCCCTTAGCAGTGACATTTACAAGGTGTTTGAATTATATGGTAGAGTGAAATTAATCTTATACAAGGTGGTTATTCAGATGAATATACAGGGTGGTTGACATATATTCTATTTATATTATATTAATTATACAGTGTGATTTAAAAAAATGTTAGAACAAAAATGCTATATTTGGTAGCCCATAAGGAACTGTATACATATGATGGTTGTAATATAGGGTGGAGAGGAATTGTAGTTATACAAGGTGGTGAAAGAAATGTAAGAAAAAAAATATATAATGGGTAGCCCGGAAGGTTTTATCGAGTTTAACACCTTCTCGGTAATCCAATCTTATCTGGCTATGTCTTGCTTGCCCCGTTTAATAAAAGTTGTGTTTATTTCTGTTTTTTTAGTGCATTTATCATATAATCTGCTGAATAGAGTCGCCGCAAGGTAAGTAACATTTTTTTTTTGTTTTTTCTCATCCTTGAAAAAGCCCCCAACAAGTGTGTGCGAAACGTCGGAAAACTTTGTTTATATGCCGGTTTAGGTATATAAATAAATTAATTCCAATTAGTTCTCAATCTGCTTTTTCGTTTATATCTCTCGAGTCATAGAAATATTCCCAATTGTGATTTACAATATCGTGTTTTAAGTTTTTGTAGTTATGTTTCTTATAGATATGTTTTGTTCGATTTTCTTTTTTTTTGATTCGGTTCAAATAATAAAGTAATTTCCCAAAGATTGTTAAGGAGGTCTTGAATTATTTTGTGTGTTCATTGGGTTTTCTCTCCTCCAATTTTTTTCCTGTAACAGATAAGTATTTAAAAATTGTATATGTAGAACAAAGTGTAGTAAGGCAATTTCGTAAAATTGCCCGGATTACTGGCTGTCTGTACAGAGAGTCTTCCTCACAGTTTTTCTGAGAGAAAGAGATGTCTATAAAATGATCAACCAGAAAACCCAATGAAGAGACAAAATAATTCAAATAATAAAGGCCATTGATGATTTATGACCTGTAATCTTTGTGTCAAATACTATACCTGTACACGAATCTTCAACATCAATAATTGTCAATATGTCGTACAGTGAGGTGAACTCAACCTACCTTATAATCAAAGTATAGTTTTCCGTGATTAGTTTGTTGGGCCAATAATCACCATTAATGTTAAGCGAATTTTTTAATGTAAATATTGTTCAAGTCTGTAGGGTTTCTTTGATGTTGCAGTGTCACTTAGTTTTGAGGGCTATGATTACGTAGCCTGGACTCTTCACCGCTGCCCAAAGCTCGCAGCCCATATCTAAGCACTTGGATCTGCTTGACAGCAGGCAACTCATGCTCCTACTTCCCAAACTGCAAAATTATGCTCGAATTCATTGTATTGCTTGCAACAAATCGAGTTTATCGTCAGTATTGAGCTCGATTCTGTCGCTGGTCACTTTATCTTTTTCGTGGGTGCATCATTTTCATATGACAATCATACCTGCGGAATTGTTTGTTTTTCATGAATTATTATCCCGAAGTCATTGAAGATCGAAAATAAATGTTTGAGTCGTACATACATTCATAATGTACTTTTGGCAGCATTTATATAACATTTATGAGGACAATTCCATCCAGCTATGCACAATTCCTTGGAGGTATTTGAATCGTAATCCTGGAATTATGCTCACTCTATCTGGATCTCGAAAGGTTTCGATTTCCTTACCGCACTGCTAGGAGGTTACGCTGTCGAAGAAGGCTCCAGCATTTGGCAACAGGGGTAAATTTACATTACCTGCTGTTTTAACCACTTGCCCAGGATTGGGATGAAAAAATCTGCTATGGATAGTTTTTAAATGGCGGCATACGGGCAATATGTTCTTACTTTCACCATTTTTATCGAATCACCCTTTTTATTTTAAAAGTCCAAATATTTCAAGGTCAAAATCAGACATCGTTTTCAATGGTATTAACACAAATTTAAAAAAAAAAAAAAGTTAAAAGGATTCGCATTGACAAATATCGTAATCACAAGTTGACATTAATGTTTGACAATAAAACTGATGTAACTAAGGGAATTTACTGCAAATTTGATTTATACAGGGTAGCAGAAAAATGTTTAAAGATCATATGAAATAACAAAGCTTCTTTCAAATTGGAAGAATTTGAAAGAGTTATCTTTAGAATTTCATGTTGCGTTCCTAGGTACGACTTTGTTATAAGATAGTGCATTAGCCAAAAATGAGACCAAAGAAATTCTGATGTTCCAGAGATCTTATTAAAGTCCTAAGGGAATACCTCGGAAAAACCTTATGAAATATCCCGATACGGGGTTGTTCGAAAGGATATTACCATTATTAATTTCATCCTTGTTTATTGGCAACCAGGAACGGCTGAATTCTATAGAAGTACTACTAGCTATGCAATCGCTTTCATTTAATAAAATTAAAGCAGACTCTTTCAGCTTTCTTTTTGTGTTGAGTTCTTCTTTGTGTAATAGGGTTGAGTTTTGAAATTGTATGTTCACAAATTTTTGACTTTTCGAAATTGTCGTTTCTTTATATAATTTTTGTGTTTATTTATTCGAACATTTATAGGCCTATAAAATTTGTCACATTTTTAAAGAATCTTATAAATGCAGTTTTTTTGATTTTTGTGTTACGTTATTTGGTTTAGTTTTTGAAAAAAAATTGATTTGAGTGTATTTCGTGTTTTGAAAGTTGTTTTAATATTAAATCTGTTTCCCACTCTTTTCAGTCTTTCTGAAAGACCCTGTATGGTATGGTATGGTTGTTGTAGTAATGTGGTTATCAAGGGTATTAGTATTGTATGGAGTAGTTTGGTGTTGAATGTTAGTTATTTTTTTGTGTTAAATTTTATCTAACTCTATATTAATGAACTTTTTAGGATAATTGTTAGCAGATAATACATTTTGTAAAATATTTTTTCTTTATTAAATTTGTTATTCCCAAAGAACTTAGAAAAAATAAAAACCAGAGATGCCACAATTATCATTCAGAAAACAACTAGAAAGTGACCTGCTAGTATTAATTGATATTTTTTGAGGTTTTTAACGTTCCTTTACATTATTGGCATTTTTTTACGTTTTTCTCATTTTGGATATTCTATGACATTTTGAAATATTTGGATGTTTTTGACACTTTTTTACAATTCTTAACATTTTTTATATGTTTTGATTTTGTTTGACATTTTAGTCGGTTTTTGGAATACTATGACATTTTCGGCATATTTACACATTAATATTTTGAAAAACATTTTTTATCATTTTTGAAAATTTTCCCTATTCTTAACATATTTAAAATTTTTATTTCTTAAATTTCTTAACATTTTTGACATTATTATTTGACTTTTTGATAGCCTACATTTTTTCACATATTTGACATTTTTACATTTTCTAGTATTCTTGGTATTTTTGGTATTTTTGACCTTTTTAGTCCGAACGTTGCAAACTCGTAGCATCTAATATACCATCTAAATCTTTGCAAGATTTCTTTCTTCTAGTCTGGAAACTAGAAGTTCTACCGCAGTTTGAGGGAGTCCAACATCCCTTACTAAGTCATACAGATCTGTTTGATTAGGTAATATAGGTACTTGTGAGTTATTAGAATCACCATATTTACCATCAACAGTGAGTTACTGTCACTAATTTGCTGACTGTCTTACCACAAGAAATATAATTGCTGAAAAACTAAAAATAATCGATTTCAAATTACCTACGTAAGCTGTGGATGCCGCTATCATGCTGGACGACGATAGGGAAACAGACTAAAACTAATAAGTACAAGGTGCACTACGTTGGTAATGTTCCAGCAATCCTTGGTTTAAGCAAAGCTGACAGGTAAACAAACAAGCCATTGAAACATAATGAACACTCACTTGGAATTTGTTGGCACTAACTATACATAACCTAAATGAACTGAAACTTCCTGTGAACCGAGCTCCTTAAAGATTATCAGAGAGCATAAAATTGAAGATGTCTTGTCTACTATTTTTAGTTTCCCTGTCGCCGCCTAATAATCAAGTTTTTATGATAAACCAAATAAATAAGCACCTTTTTTACATAGCTTATCTATGGCATTGATAGATATGTAGATGTACAGTACAGATAAACAAGTAAACTAAATTTCTAAACTGGGTCAGTAATTTGCAACTCAAGACAAAATTCACCATAAAAGTAAAACTTAATACTGCTCTCAGCTTTTCACGTTTAACAGTAAAAAGAGTGAATAACATATTCAAATTTGAAATCTGTCACAAATCATCAAATAGCTAATTCCTAACTTATTTTGCTACCCCATTCAAGAAACTATGTATGATTAAGAGGCTAAGAACAATACTATTAAATAAAAATGATTTTTATATTAAACTTAACAATAATACTGCAATAAACTCTGGGGGTTTAAATTTAATTAATTTTAAAAACTGACAATCACTTCACTTTCTAGAACCTTACACGAAAACAGCAAATATTTACATGAGCTGATTTCAAATAACAATTTACACAAATATAAACTCAACTAGCTAACTAAGCTGTACCAACTAGGTTAGAAATTCTGTATTGCTTTATATATCCTACATCGAATTTTCTGGTCGTTCTGGATGGGCACTACTTTTGTTCGCACACCGTCCAGATCAGCAGTTGAATACTGTTTTACGTTGCTTTAGTCAGGCACGGCGTAAATAAATTTTATAATACTGCCCCCCCTTTAATTCTGATTGTCCCGATCATAAACATCCTCTCCGTGCGAGTCGATCTAAACCACCTTCAATTTAGCCCTTGGTTTCGACGGATACGGTAGACAACATCATCGATCGTCTTGACCAGCTCGTATGGACCTACCCAGGCGGGGGTAAGCATTGGAGACTTACCCTTGGGCCTCTGAGGGTTGTACAGCCAGACCTGATCCCTCTCTTGGAACCCGACTGAATTGGCCTTGAGGTCATATCGTGTCTTCATCCGGTCGCTGGTGACCAACATCTGCATTAGGGCTAGGTCATATATTGCCAGCATGTTACGTCAGAGCTGGTCGGCATAATCGTTGATGTCTTGGGACGGTTCTTCGGGGTAACCAAAGGCTAGATCGCAGGGTATTCTCAGCTTTTTTCCAAATAGTACCCTGGCGGGAGTCAGGCCTGTATGTTATGCTCATCCCAATAACCTGGAATGGGTGTTGTTCCATGGTCCTGTTGAATCTTTTCACCATTCCGTGGGACTGTGGATGCAATAGAGTTGTTCTCGGTTTCCTGATCCCAACATCGTACAGACCTTTTGGATTACATTCGATTCGAAGTACGCCCCGGTCTGATGACGGGACGCCAAACCTGCTGAATAGCTCTTCGACCAGCACCGTCGTACCGTAGTTGCCTCTTGATTGGGTATCGCATATGCTTCAGGCCATTTGCTGAAGTAATGCATTGCGACCAGAATGTATTTGTTCCGCCTCTCAGACTCGTGAAAGGGACCTGCGACATCGATGGCAATTCTCTCAAATGGGACGCCCACATTGTACTGTTGCACTTTGCCCTTGGTCCGGGTCTTCGGGCCCTTACTGGCTGCACAGGTGTCACATTTCCGGCACCAAGCTCTGACGTAATTTACCCAGTAGAACCGCTGGCGAACTTCATCTAAGGTTTTATTCATGCCCAGGTGACCCCAGTAAACTCATTATGTACTTCGGTTAGGATGGCTGGTACCTTCTTCTTTGGGACTACCAGTTGGGACTTGGTTTCTCGGCCATCAGTGCTTTTCCAAACACGTTTGAGCATTCCATTCTCTACTTTTAGAGAATCACATTGGGCCCATAACGATTTCAGAACTTCCGAGTATCTGGCTACCTCGTCCCATCGTGGCCTCTCTTTTTAAGTGACAGGATTGGTTCGATGCACTGGGATAAGACGGTCCCCAAATCTGTGTTGCTGGCGTCAGTGTTTAAGATGAACTTGCCGGACTGTGTAGGAAACGCTAGGATTGGGCTGGAACAGAGTGCCGCCTTCAGTCGTCGGAACGATGTTTCACAGTGTTAAATCCAATTCTTTTTCGGTGGTCTACCTTTGTAAGGGTGCGGCAATGGTGGCAAATCCCTCAACAAATCGCCTGTAGTATGAACAGAGACCCAAGAAGCTACATAGTTCATGCTTGTCTCTCGGGACCGGCCAATCACGGATAGCTGCTATCTTGTCTCCGTTGGTGAGGATTCCTGACTCGGAAACTACGTGGCCCAAAAACTTTTTTTTGAAACATGAAACACTTCTTCGGGTTGAGTATCAGGTTGGCGTTCTTAATTCTGGAGAATACTTCGCTCAGGTTCTTCAGATGATCGTCGAATGTCTGCTCCATGAACAGGAATTCGTCGAGCTATACTAAGCACGTCCTCCAAGTCAACCAGATCAATACATACTCCATTAGCCTCTCAAATGTAGCGGGAGCATTACAAAGGACATGACCGTGAACTGAAACAGCCCTTTATTGGCGGAGAACGCTGTCCCTCTGTCGTTTTTGTGTAGACCAACCTGCCAATATCCACTCTATAGATGTATAAACACAAAGTTTTATATCCTAACACCAAACATTTATTTTTACTCTACTGTCTCTATTCAAACTGATTGGGTTTTTTGCGGATTTGGAATATATCTGAACCAACAAACAAACAAAGTTTTCCGACGTTTCGCCCACACTTATGAGAGGCTTTTTCAAGGGTGAAAAAATACAAATGTTACTTATCTTACGGCGAACACATTCGTTCCGTCTTTTTCTCACAAACACACATTGAAACTTCACTTTGTTAAACTTGTCACACTGAAGCACAAATTGAAAATGACTAACACTTTGGATCTATCAAATGATGAAATAATAATTGGTCCCCTGAAATTCCAAGTAAAAAAGGGTAGGAGGTACTTAAAAGGATTTTTTCGGTTTGTTTTATAGTTGTGATGACATTTTTTGAATAAACTCCTGGAATTTTATTAGTATGTAAGGGATTTTTTTTGGTGATGGGATTTGTGATGAAATGTGAATGCAGGATTGCCAGATTGACGAAAGTTGAAATTCTTGGGATTTTTGGCGATTTCAACGGCCTTTCCGAATTTTCTGGTGAAATAATACGGAGATTTGGCCACCACAGAGGAGCTGCCGAAGAGGATTTGGGAGCCCGTTTCATGATGGTGTACAGCTACAGCAGAGTTTGAAAGAAGGCCCATTTTCAAACAACGTTTGTGCTCACATAATACAGATCGACCTGTTTCACCGATGTATACTGCCCTACACAAGCATGGGATGGAATAAACTCCCTTGGATAAAACAGGATTTTGTTTATCCTTTGGAGAGGGTAATATTTGTGACATTTTGGATAGTGCTTTGTAGACTGTTTTCATCTCGTGCTTATGGAGAAGCTTCCCAATCCTATCAGTGACCTTCCTGATATATGGCAAATATGCTACTGATTTATTAGGTGACAATTCTTTCTTAGGACGGAGATTTGAGTGACGAGAAATAGAATTGCGAATTCCTCGTTTGCTGTAGCCGTTGTTTAGTAGGCTGCCCTCAACCCAAGCTAATTCCCTTCTCAAACTTTTGGGTTCGGAAAGGATATAGCTCCAGGGAGTTCACGACTGACCGTTTCTGAGATGGGTGATAATGGGACTGGGCGTGCAGATATCTGTCGGTATGTGTTGGTTTTCTGTATGCAGAGTGACCCAGGCGACCATTTGGCAACCGTAAAACCAACACGTCTAGGAAGGGCAGGGATCCATTGGACTCAATTTTCATAGTGAATTTGATGTTTGAATGTTGGGTAAAAACGTCTCATCAACATATCTCATCCAGATTTTGGGTTTGTGGCTCAAGCGCCACTGCTTCAAAGGCTTCTATAAAGATATTTGCCACTACCGGTGATAGCGGAGAACCCATGAGGGTACTATAAGTTTGCATGTAATATTTATTTTTAAAAAGAAAATATGTGGACGTGAGGCATTTTTCCATCAACATGACTAAATCCAAGGTTTGTCCGTTTTCCGATAGCAGTTATCTAATAATCGATAGAAAATGTCATTGGGTTCAATTAATATCTCTGACAGAAGAGTTATGAAGTGGGATGAGTTTAAAACATGTGAGGGCGATTTCCAGTGGATGTCTTAAGAATGTCCGCTAAATATTTAAATGTATGTTGAAGAACCGATTAAGTTCACAATCGGTCGTAACGGAAGTTGTTCTTTTTTCGGCAGGCCACGTAGGCGTGGAGAGGTGCAACTACTAGGAATTAAATGTTTTTGTGTTGCTTTGGGAATGTTCGACTCTTTTATCAATTTATTTCACGTTCTATTTTAGGAGTGAAATCGCGATGAATGGGAGAATAGGATCCATCTTGAAGTAAATCATTTACTTTATTGGCATATTCTGGAAAATCTAGAACAACCGTTGCATTGCCTTTATCCGCCGGAAGAATGACAATGTCACCGTTTTCCCGGGGATTGCTCAGGGCGACTCGTTCAGTTCTGGGGATATTTGATGGCGGAAGTTTTGCCTTTCGGAGAATTTTACTCGCTTTAAAACGTATGCTTTCGGCTTTGGGCTTTGGAAGACCTCGGGTAGACGATTTAATTGAGCTAATTATGTTTTCGATGGGGATTTTTCTAGGGGCAACCGCAAAGTAGAGTCCTTTTGAGAGAACGGAATTTTCGTCTTGAGTTCATGTCTTTCAAACTCTGCTGTAGCCACCAAATCCTCTTCGACAGCTCTTCTATCGTGGCCAAATCTTCGTATTATTTCACCAGAAAATTCCGAGAGGCCGTTGAAATCGCCAAAGATTTCAACCGAGACAAAGGTTTTGAACTTTCGCCAATTTGGCAACCCTACATTCACATTTCAACCCAAATCAACAAAATAAATCCTTTACATTACCTATTAATAAAATTCCAGCAATGTATTAAAAATATATCATCACAACCATTAAACGAACCAAAATAATCCGTTAAGTACCTCCTACCCTTATTTTACTTGTAATTTCATCATTTGAGAGATCCAAGGTGTGAGAAAAAGACGGAACGGATGTATTCGCCGTAAGGTAAGTACCATTTGTATTTTCTCACCCTTAAAAAGGCCCTTATAAGTGTGGACGAAACGTCGGAAAAACTTTGTTTATATGTTGGTTCAGATATATAAATAAATTAGTTCGAAAAATGACGCGGCCCAAATCCCGAAAAAGCAGAATCAGCTATGACTCTGGCGGCGAAAACCTACGTTCTCAATGTCTCTATTCCTTCAAAGACCGGAACTCTCATGTAATGAATAAATACTCCAAATTATATTGATCCACTGTGAGATGATCTTCTAGTGATTAAATTCATTTCAGGAGAAGATCATGTATACCAAATTTTGCACCTGCATCTTTTTTGTTCCCTAAAAATTACTGACACCCATCGTCGGCATTCAATAACAGAATTTTCGTAAAATGTCACATCAAATCTCTATTAATCTCAGGAATTAATATTATAATTCTCATATCTATATTATTTTCTGTTCCCGAAAAATAGTGATTTTTTCTTAAAAAATACCTCACTGGGCTCCTATCGGATAACTGAATGTTTACACATTGATAAAACCCGCTGTTGTTTATTAGAAGAGTTTGTATATTAAGATCCACACCAGTATTACTTTGTATTTCGGATATATTAAATTCTTTCTAAAACAATAGTAAGCCCCCTTTTCATCCGTTTAATATTTCGATTTTGGCAAAATGCCGAATCACGTGTTACTTAAGTTAAAATAAGGAAACAACCTCTTAATTCTTATGACTATATTACTTTAGGTTCCGGGAAAATAGTAAATATTTCAAAGAACAATTCGTCTCCCCATGAGTTAAATAAATTTTTGCAAAATCATAATACTCGTTATTTTTTGTTTGGGTAGAGGAGTATATACACTAGTTTCCGAACGTCTGTGTCAGTTTTTTCAAAATATTATATTTTTTTATTTCTTATTTTTGTTCTGGATAGGTACACTCTAATCACCTAGCCGTATGAAATATACCTAACAACTCTCATACCTATCAAGTACATACATGGCTCGAAATTTTACTTTTAAGTTTATAATTAAGAATTGATTAAATAATCTTTAAAATTTTGCTTCTTTATCTTTTGATGGGTCTTTTCTTTTCTTTTCTCGGGACTTGGGTTCTGTACTTCACTTATTACACATATGTGTTATTTTATTAATAAAACCTCTCTGATTAACGTTCTTAGTCGTGAAGAGTGGGGAATAAGACTCTACATTGTTAATGTACGAAATTTTACCCTTGAAACTTGTGGTAAAATATAGTGGATACATCGCTGCTGGTGATTTACAGCTGAAGTCTTCAAATATATTTATAATTTTAAATAGTAACAGTTCATCCAAAGCACATATAGCATCATTATTACTATACTTTTTACAAGGTTTTTACCTTTTTCCAAAGACAGCTTTGCCTGTGTCATCAATTGTGATTGCGTTTTGATTAGTGTAAACTTTAACATTCAATCTTTCAATCTCAATAAAATGTTTCTTAGATGCTTTTCCCAAAAACATTTCAAAGTTTTCATTAATAGTTATATCCAGTCTATTATTTATTTTAGAACTTAAACTTTTTAATATTTGCTCAACATTTTTTATCATAAATAGTAGTTGTTGGTATAATCTTTCACTACTAGCTGCTTCGCGGTTAACTTTTGGATAAGATGCTTAGTATCGTGCAACTTCAGAGTAAATCTTCGAATGGAAAGCCGAGTATCGTCTAACTACCTCGGGATGTGAAGCAAAGCCACCCCAAAGTCTATTTCTTCATATATTGACTATGTTGAGAAAGGGAAGAGACCGGAGCCATCTGGCGGCATATAAACTACAAGATGACGGCGTGTTTTCAGCTCTACTGCGATTGAAACTATTTTACAATCCATGTTCACTTTTAAATAAGTAAGAAAATTGATAATTAAATTACAATTACATTAAAGTAATCCGGAAATTTTGCATTAGTAACTGAACAAGGTTACTTCTGGCTCACAAGTGGACCCAGAACAGCGGGAAATTTAGTTGTCGAAATTTTTGAATTTAAACTGTTGTGTTGCGGGTTGTGGCGTGCGCAGGC
Source organism: Octodonta nipae (assembly GCA_034190945.1). Lineage (NCBI taxonomy): Eukaryota > Metazoa > Arthropoda > Insecta > Coleoptera > Chrysomelidae > Octodonta > Octodonta nipae. Next base: position 55,473,282 of record CM067222.1, on the reverse strand, counting down.
AGTGTAAGTTTGAATTAAATGGTGTGGCGCCATCATGCGGCGATCGTGGGAAGTAAATAGAAAAAACTAATTGCATTGGTTGGGTTTCGAGCCCGGGAACGCCGCATGTCGGTTGTCGTTACATAAATATGCTATATCAAGCCGAATAAGTAATGGTTGTCTTTTAGACGATATCTGTCTCAGTGCTGTTTATAGGAATATGTTATTTGATTTGAAAATTCAAGAAAATGGACTTCGAAAATAAAATTTGGGATATTAGAAGACGGCCTGCGGGATATGATATACGGGATATAGGAATAAAGTCACGAGGCTCTCGCCACATCCGCAGTGACGTTATATGGGTATTAGACATACACAGAGATGTTGTGTGAGTATTAGACATGCGCAGTGATCTTGTATGGATATTAGACATGCTCAGTGAAGTTGTAAAAAAGTTAGACATGCGTAGTGAAGTTGTGTTAATTTTAAACATGCGCAGTAATATCATGTGAGTTTTAGACATGCGCAATGATTTTATGTGAGTGTCAGACATGCGCAGTGATGTGTGAATGTAGGACACGCGCAGTGATGTTGTATAGATGTTTGACGTGCGCAATGACGTTATGTGAATAATTGACCTGCGCGGTGAGGTTGCGTGAGTGTTAGACATGCACAGTGATGTTGTATGGATGTTAGACATCCTCTTCATGATCTAAATGGACCACCTTCAACTTAGCCCTGGGGTTTCGACGGATCCAGTAGACGACGTCATTAAGCATCTTGACCACCTCGTATGGACCATCCCAGGCGGGTGTAAGCTTTGGAGATTTGCCCTTGCTCCGTTAGGGGTTGTGCAGCCAGACTTTGTCCCTCTCTTGGAACCCAACTGAATTGGCCTTGAGGTCGTGTGGCGTCTTCATCCGGTCACTGGTGGCCAACATCTGCGTTTTGGCTAATTCGTGTATTGCCAGCATGTTATGTCGGAGATGGTCGGCATAATCGTTGATGTGTAGGGAAGGTTCTTCGGGAGATCCAAAACCCAAAACGCAGGGTAATTGCAGCTCATTCCCTGGCTGATATGCCAACAGGAATAGGGAAGTATTCTCATCCCAATCACGCTGTGGGTGCAATGGAGTTGTTCTCGTTTTCCTGATCCCCAACATCGTGCAGATCTTCTGGAATACATTCGATTCGAAGTTCTGCCCCTGGTCTGAATGTAGTTCCATCGGGACGCTATACCTGCTGAATAGCTGTTCTACTAGCACCGTCGCTACAGTGGTTGCCTCTTGGTTGGGTATCGCATATGCCTCAGGCCATTTGCTGAAGTAATCCATTACGATCAGAATGTATTTGTTCCCCTTCTCAGACTCGGGAAACGTACCGGCGACATCGATAGAAAGTATCTCAAATGGGACGCCGGCATTGTACTACTGCAATCTGCCCTTGGTCCGGGTCTTCGGTCCCTTACTGGCTCCACAGGCGTCACATTTCCGGCACCAAGCTCTGACGTCTTCAAAGTAATTTACCCAGTAGTATCGCTGGCGAACTTTGTCTAGGGTTTTGTTCATGCCCAGATGGCTTCCGGTAATCCCATCATGTACTTCGGTCAGGATTCATGGTACCTCTTTCTTAGGAACTACCAGTTGGTTTCTCGGCAACCAGTGCTTTCCCAAACCGCTTGAGCATTCTCTACTCTTAGAGAGTTTTGAGTGACAAAATTGGTTCGATGTCTGGATCGGCCATTTGGTCCTGGATGCACTGTTCCGTTGTCCAGTCTTCATTGGTCTGCACTCGGATCTGTCTGATGGAGATACCCTCTCGTTGTTCCGTCTTCAGACAATGTCCGCATTCTGCTCTACAGGTGTCTTCATGTCCAGCAACCATTTGTGGGCGGCATGATATGTTCAGATTAAGAAATGATGACCATAGAGGTATTTGTGGAAATGGCCTAAAGCCTTTATTATTGCAAGAAGTTCTTTTCTGGTGAGGATTCCTAACTCGGAAACGACGTGGCCCAAAAACTCTACTTCTTTTTGGAACAAGAAACACTTCTTCGGGTTTAGTCTCAGCCCTTAACTAGTGGAGAACGCTGTCTTATCTCTGTCGTTTTCGTGTAGACTAACCTGCCAATATCCACTCTTTAGGTCTAGTGTGGAGAACAAACGGGAGCCTGCTAGTATGTTCAGAGTGTCATCAATACAGGGTAGTGGATAGTCTTTCTTTGTGACGTCATTCAGCTTTCTGTAATCTACGCAAAATCGGGTGGTTCCATCCTTCTTTTTAACTAGCACGAAGGGAGCGGACCATGGGCTGATGGATGGCTCAATAACTCCATTTTGTAACGTGGACTCTATGTTTTCGTCGGCTGCGTGTTGTTGTCCCAATGGTAGTCGCCTAGGTGGTATTCGGATGGGTTGAGCCATCCCGGTATCTATTTGGGGCTGGATGATGTTGGTACGACCGGTGCCGCCGGTGGTTCCATCTTGACCGTTAAAAATTTGCCAGTGCTGTGTGATAAATTGATTGGTTTTCTTCTGTTCCTGTGGTGTAAGGTGTGTCAAATGGTCAGCAAACTGTTGTAGGAACTCTTTACTGGGTCCTGTCTTCTTCACAGATGTCTGGTACCCTTCTTCGCAATTGATGATGGTCTCGACTGGCTCGAAATAAACTATCTCTCGACCATTGGAAATTCTGATGTCGTTGAACAAATTCAGGACTCTAATTGGTATATCTCGTCCGGTTTTAAGTATAGCCCGTCCAACTAAGTAGTCATGAGCTGAGGGTACGGGCCACCATTCCAACGCAGCTCTCTGGATTGCTTGCTAGCTGGCCATGAATCATCTGTCCGTTCGACCGGGAATTCTGGCTGAGGATTTTTTATGGAGGTAGCTGAACTGTTGACGGGCCGTGTCAATACAAATTTATCATTTAGGAACCGAAGAACATCGTATCTCGGGTCGAACATAAATCCATGTTGGCTGATTAGGTCCATACAAAGTATAAAATCGTCCTCAATATCCGCTACCAGGACACTATGCCGGATCATGTTGTCCCCTATCTGTAGCACGACTTCTGGCTCACACTGTATTGACATGGACTCGCCGGTGACTGTTCTGAACTGGATGTTACTGTTAATTGGCCGGACTCAAAAACCTGGACTTGGCAGTGGACACAGCGGCGCCGGTGTCGATGGCGATGGTAATTGCTCTGCCATTGATGGTGCCCCTGATAACTAGGCTGCTGCTATCTCGGCAAATCCCCGGATGGATAACGTTTTGGGGGCTGGTGGAGGGTTAGTCAGCATTCGCCCCCTTATGCTGACTGGCTGACGGTCCCTGGATATTTGGCTGTTCTGTTGGTTAACCCTGGACGGTGATCGTTGAGGTAGCCTGACTCTGCAGTCGCGTTGAAAGTGCCCTGTCCGTCCACAACGGTAACACGCTCCTCTGTGGTCAGTTCTTTTGACTTTTATAATAATTTGTTCATACCAGACAACAGTGCTTGAAATGGTGACTCTGGCTTTTCCTGGTTGAAGGAAAATGCTCGGACCCTCGGCTTAGACATGTTCATGACAGCTTCTACTTCCAAAGCCCGAAGTAGAGCTTCATTTATTTATCTTGACGCCACTTAGTCTTAGATTTCGTTGTACTTCCACATCTCTGATACCGTTTATGAAACTCTGTGTGGCCAATTGATCTATGGTTTCCTCTTACAAGTCTGGGTAGAACAAGTGCACTAAACGTCTAACCTCTGCTTCGAATTCTTGATGGCTCTCTCCGGATTTTTGCATTTTTCCACTTAGTTGCACCTGGTATACTTGGCTCAAGGACTGATTTTCGTATCTTTTGTCCAGGATGGCGATGATCTTGTCGAAATTACCTTGTTCATCGACTGGAAGGCTTTGGAGGACCTCTAATGCCGGACATCTTAAAGAAATTACCAGAGAGGTAGATTTTTCTTGGTTATACCATCCATTAGTTGCAGCCACGGCTTCAAATTGCCGTTTATACATGGGCCAAGATGAACTGCCGTCAAATGTGGGTGGTTTACTAATGGAACCTTTGGTACTCAAGGTGTGCTGGTATTTTCCTCTCTGAAAATCTTGTTGTAATTGTTTAATTTCGGTTTTTACTTTGTTTTGGATAGCACTTATTTCAAATTTCACCTGGCTTTGGATGGAATCGATATTATCTACTTTGGCTTCAACAGCCTCCACATTATTTTTTAGGATCTTTATGTCGTCGTTTATCTCTTTTATACCTGATTCTACTATTTGCATTGTTTCATTAACTGTTTCATTAACTTGTGATACTATTTGCATTAATTGTTCAAATTGCAGTTGTCTTTTTTCTTCAGTCCGGCTTTGTTTTTCTTCAAATTTCGAGAACAATCTTTCCATTAAATTTTGTTGTTCGCTTTTCATCGTAGTGACAAGATTTTGTTGTTCGCTATTCATCGTAGTGACAAGATTTTGTTGTTCGCTTTTCACCGTAGAAACAAGATTTTGTTGTTTTTCTTCCATGGCAGTGACAAGATTTTCTAATTCTATTTTATGTTTTTCATCAAAAGATTTCACTAACCTTTGTTGAATTTCTTCTTGATGTTGTTTCGCCTTCTTGTCACGTTTTCCCAGAATCCGGGTATTTTTTTTATCTATTCTATCCGTAATCTGTTTTTTTGTAGTCTCGTCCATTTTTTCTTTTTCCATACTTCGGGTTCCCATATCTCAAATTGCGATTTTAACTTCACTTAGTCTCACTTCTGACACCAAATTTGTTATAAACTCCGTTGGTTCAATTAAAATTGTGAAATTTATATTCACTTTCACTTTCTAGAAACTTTTATTTACATCAAAAATTCACCACAGCTATTTCGAATATTTAAATAATAACACGAAATACACTCTTCGCAATAACCAACTAACTCCTGCGATGATGGGCTGCTCCTTTTAAAATCAGCATGTAATGCTCCCGTACAATCTAGTTTCAATTTTACAGTTGTCGAGTTATTTCGACATAAATTTTTTTCCCATCTGAACCTTCTAGCTCTTCTTTTATTCTATCCCAGCGATTGATGTCTCACGGAATGAACCCACGGACGGACTGGATAGATTTTTATAACAATATGATAAAACATATTTAAATAAAGTACATGAAATAGGAGAAATCCTATGAAGAATGTCGCTTGGAGTTGGTCATTACACTAAACAAACAATTAACCGAGGAAATTAACGAACTTAAACGTCTCATATTGCAAGTTAAGAACTCAGCCGAGGCAGAGTGCATTCGTCTGCAACAAGATCGTTGTCGAGCCAAAGAAGAACGAATTAGAACAGACCAGGAGCGTATTCGAGCTGAAGAAGAACAAACAAAGGCTGAAATGGGTCATATTAGAATTGAAGAGAAATGTATCACAGCAGCCAAACGTCATGAAGAGTTCCTGAATAGAGTAAACATACTCATGTTGTGACCCGTTTAAGGAAGTAACCCCCCGAGTAGCTCCTCAATCCATCAGTAGCAGCAAACAAAGATGTATGGCTCTGCTGGCTTTAGAGGAGAATGAATGGTATGTGATTCGTAGGCAGAGAGGGTCTTCTCAATCAACCATAAATGCTTTTATTAAGAAAAATCCAAATGCAAAAGTTGTTAATAAGTGGTACAATGTGTCGCCCAGTAGACGTAAGCAACATGCTCAAGTCTCGGTTAAGAAATTTAAAATGGTTCGCTCGAGAAAACACTGCGAAACCCCGATCATTCTCTGATGCCCTTGTGTGATGGTGATCTTGTGGACAATATCGAATTTATCATGGGGGAAAACATTGCTACCGAGATTTCCCGAGATACTCAAACCTTTCAGTTGCACAATAATTATATAAATTATGCTTGAAAATAATTCTCAGTGAGCAATCAAACCAACTAGCCAAGTCTCTAAATGGCAGAAAAACAATTGACATGTAATTAGAGAGGCAGAATTTACAAGCCTTAGAGTCAGTGGGGTTTGGGGGTTGTTTTTAAGCAGTAAACAATTATCGACGCTTTTGCGTCATAAAGTAAGAGATTCTTCAGTTCTATTCCACAATAGTAGCATTTGACCCTGTCGCCATATGCATTATAGAAAAAGTCAGCAATGGTGAGCTTCTCTGGTGTTTGTCTTAGAAAAACGGCCCTGTCGGTGTACGTTGCAAGTCGATTTTCAAGTGTTGCCTTGCTCTGGTAAATGGCAGGTCTAATTATGCGATACGTTGCATCCAAATCGAAAAAATTACAATATGGAGACCAATCTAAAGGGTCGGCCATTGTATCGTTACTCAGTTGCCACTTGAATACCTCAGTTTGACAAAATGGACAAACAACATCACTTATCCCTTCTGGTTTCTATATGAACCGAGCTCGGGCTACCTTTTCAGCTGAAAGTTCAGTTTACCAACTACCAAATGCACGTAATCGATTTTCATATGATTAATAGTACTCGCGACTTTCCATATTCTCAACTGATGAAATCAAACACAACATTTAATTTACACATTTATTCCTAACCATTTGTGTGTCCCGTTCAAGCTAAAGTACATGGAGAGACGCTCTTTTAGCCTTTTGATTGTTCTTTCTGCAATTTTCCTACCACTAAATGTGCTATAATGATTGATCCCGTGGTATTTCCTAAATCGCTAAAAATGACGATTGTAATATTTTATACCCTGGTCGGTTTGAAGGCTTTTCGGCTGCCGTTCCCCAAGAACTCTCAAAGGCACGAGTTACCTCTTCACTGGACTTAGTTTTCAGTGGTCTCGTCCTCACGTACGTTGAAAAGCAATCAATCACTACGAGGAAGAACTTGAAATTACGATTGGATTTCGCATAAAGATCCGTTTGTGCGAGGTGAGACAGCCAGGAGTCATCGAAATCGTCTCAGAGGTGTATGCAGCTCCGTAACGATTTGTACTTTTTCTTTGGAATATTTCGCCATAGGAGACCTCTCATATACCGAATAAAAGTAACCAAAGCATTGTTTTTCTTGACCAAATAACGACTAAAGAAAGTAGATAAGGTATTAGTGATGTAGTCTTTCTTAGAAGTATTATCAGCAACTGCTTCAAGTTTTTCGTTTTGTTCCAAAATTTGAATTGCAATATCGTCGTGTAGTTTTTGCCTATCTCGATATAGGTCAGGCACTACTTTAGTAATCTTGTCTCAAGTTCAGTTAGGTCAGTAAGATCTGTAGTCTTATATTTTCGAACGATATTTAATACTTCTGCTGTATCAACACCTCTAATAGCGTGTTTCATACAAAGTTCCAGATCATTTATACGTTTTTGCTGAGATACACGGCTGTCTTTAAACGATGTTTTAAATTTTGCGATGCTTTCCTTATAGTCTTTGCTGACTGATTTCTATTGAGCTTCTATTGTATTATGTTTTGAATTGAGAAGCGATATATTTTGTAGTTGGGTTTCCAGAGCTTATTCGGTTTTCGACAAGCGTTCATCGCTAAACTTTTGGTTTTGGTTAAACACAGATAAGGTTTGCTGAACTTGACAAGTGTAGTTGCTGAAGGCTATTTGGAAATCACTACGTAGTTGTTGCAGTCCGTTAGCTATTTCCTTATCAACGTACTGCTTGTTAGCGGCATCCATGGCTTTCGTCGGTACTTACACATTGTTAATCCTGTTTCTCAGCCTCGATATTTCCCTCTGCGGTAAACGAAAACGGCACTTTCATAAAAGCTAGGTTATTTGAAAATACAGGCTGATTGCGATGACGCCCAAATTTGTTAAGCGTCATCGCATAACTGATAGATTTGCTAATAGGGGTTAATAGTTAAGCAAACATTATTCTATAGAAACATTTATTTATCTCGTATAATATTAGCTTCCAGTAGACGTACTCCATTGGCTCGTTAATGTAAGTTAACTTCATACCGGTTCCAGGAAAACGTTGCTTTTTCGACTGAGGAGGAAACATTCATTGACTTTGTAATTTCAGTATATTTATATAGACTTGAAGCTTTCAAACGACCTGCTGCATTCTTCTGTGCTGATGTCATTACCAACATTTTTCGGTATTCTTGTAAATCATCCGGAGAGTAATCAGGTGACTTGTATAATATTAATTGATATAGCCATGGAGTACCTCGAAACTGCAACCCATCAACGATAATGTGACCTGTACTACGACAGAAATTGATTTCCTTTTGTCCAAGGAACCGTTTGGAACTTAACTAACCTTATATATAGGTCAATATATGTTGTCAATGTCATCGCTTTTACTAATATAGTCTTCAAGATACTTGTGTGCTACTGGAGGATACTGATCCATGTATTCCTCTATGACTTCTTTAGAGAGATTACAGGGAGCATCGTAAAAGGTTTCGTTCTTCACCTCATCATCATCATTGATATGCATATTAGTTTCAGCGATCGGTTCTTTATCGACAAATCTTGTCTCTTCCAACTCATATTTTTGGACTTGTGGCGGCTCCTCCACTTCTTGATTAATTACTTCACGATTCTTGGCCTGTGTTGGTATCTTGATGAGAACGTTTGTCGTTCTTGAAACTTTTTAATTTAGCGGTGTAACTAATGGTCCAAAGAGCTTACTCAATTTTTCATCATGTTCCGACGTTAACAGCTTCTAACTAAGATATTTTTTGCGAATAGAACGTGCTAATTGCTTGATCTTTTTCTTTAATGAAGACATTGTAACAACTAACAGCATTCACATTCATTGCACCCTTATATATTTATCGAATCCACCAACAAGACGTTTTACATGTACATTCCGCTGGGACATTTATTTTCGATTTCAAAGACTACAAGCGAGTGATGTGGGGTAAACAAAAGATATGCCTGGTGCGAAGCCGTAGCGGTGCCGATTGCCTTATAATTAATTATGCTGCTACCAAGGGCAAAGTGACTATAAACAACATCGAACTTAAAGTCTAACATATTTTTCCCAACTATGACGTTAAACTTGATTTGCTGCTAACAAAGCAAATTCCAGTATCATTAAGCCGTTTCGTAAATGGGAGCTTCAAGAGTTGCCCGCTCTCAAAGCGTCAAAATCGACTTTGAAATGTTTGGTTTTCCTTTCAATATACAGCTTTTTATTTCAATTGTGGTGTTAATTCCCAAGAAAACATAGCTGACTGACTGAAATATTCGTCTGCACATTGAAAGTCATACAGGATTTCAACGACTGCGTAATAGAATTTCCCCCACTCAGCGAAATTTTTCGAAGCCTGCCCAGATTCCCCTGTTACTGTCTCGAAAAATCAGTTTCAGTTCAGCTCTTCGACGGTTCACTATCGAAATTGCAGTTGTTGACATTCAAGGCTCCGAAATCGAGGGAATATTCGTTCCCAAGGAACTGGTAATCAAGCAAGCAAACGCACAGGGGCGTTTTTTAAACCACCCAAACCTTTTTGCTCTCTATCAGCAGCAGACAAAAAACATTTTCGATATTTGGAAGCACACCTACATAGACTCTACTACTCAAAGGGCCACTACGATTTGGATACATTGAACAACATTTTGAGAATATTTCTCACCCCGTGCACCATGTATATGTACGAGGTCACCAGAAATATGACTTTTTATTTTCCAAGTTATTCGAAGAGCTGAAAATTCACAATCTGCGCAAACTACTCAACGAAGATGGACAACCACACTATGACCTAATAAATTTGGAAACTACAGGAACTCTGTTCACTTGGAAATTTCCGAATCTCCATGCTTTCTCACTGTTTGTGCAAGGACCCAGTACGCTGCGCAAGAGAAAATATTTTTCAAATTATAATTGGATAATGAATAGTATTATGTATAAATAAAGAAAATTATCTACAATTATGTGTTTTTATTCATTTCCTTATTAATTGAAGTAACAATACTGAGATAGCAGATAGTATTGTGCTAATAAGAATTAGCAGCTTGTGGAGCTCCTCTTGAATGTTGTTGTAAGTAGCTTGTAAGTCATCCTGGATAGCAGTCGAGCTATTAGATGATGAAATGTCATCTTCACAAGATGCCGCTGTTGAAATCCAATCAGTCTCACCTTCAGTGTAGTCTGAAAATATCAGCTTCAGCTTAAACTTTTCACTGCTGTTTGACAGATGAGCAATACATGGGTAGGTGCATACTGTTTAATGGTTGCTAATGAATTAACGTATAGACGGAGGGATCTAAGCATTTTTTGCTTGGTGAACAAACAGCCATACCCTTGATTCGATTAGGTATATTAACATACAAGAAGTTTTCCAAGATTAATGTGAATATTACAAAGCTTGATTTCAGTGAAGGCGTCTTTAACGATCTGCCTTCGTCTATAGTTGACAAGAAACTGTGATCCTCTTCTCCCCGATCTATACATTATTCTAAAATTATTAGATTTCCAGTGCAGATACAAATATATATTTTTAAGCTGTTACTATTTAGAATAATTCAAAGACTGTCAGTGCAAAATAAATTAATTTTAAAATTATATTTGATATAGTATATTCTAAATATTAATCCCAAAATTTACGCTCGACCTCGCCGTTTTATCCGACCATTTCAATAATACAGGGGACTGACTGTTCGCCCATCTCTGCCGTACACGCTACTTGTTGATGCAATCGTTGTCGACCAACAATCCTAATAATATCGTGACCAAATATTTTATTCCTAGATACCCTATCCTGCAGGCCTACTTCTAAAATCCCCAATTTTATTTTCGAAATCTAATTTCCCGAATTTTCAAATCAAATAACATATTTCCGTAAACAGCACTCAGATAGCCATCGTCTAAAAGAAAACCAGTAATCAACTATATAGGCCCCCAAGTACTAACGTAGAGGATTTTATGTCTAATATAACTAATTACATTCAAAATATAAAACAATTTAATGCCACTCATCATTTTATAATAAGCGATATTAATATAAACCTGCTTTACGAAGACCAGGCTTCGTCAGAATATCTAAATGTAATGTATGAACATAATTTTGTATTTTCAATTAATAGAGAAACTAGACCAAGCAATGGTACAGCCTTAGACTATATATTTTACAAATCAAAATTTACTGAAAGTGAGTTCATGTTATAAATAATAGACTTAGAGATAACTGATCACGTTGCAACAATTATAAAACTTTCTACTGCTCAAATTAATAATAATTATGAGGATTCATTTAGGAATATTATTGATTATCAAAAATTAAAATTAATGTTTCAAACAGTTGACTGGAAAAATTTCTAAGCAATTGGATGAGTTGAAGAACTAGTGAACTTTTTTAAAACAATCTTAACAACCAACATTGACATGTGTAGTAAAAAATAAAAATCAAACATAATGACAAAAGAAGGAAGGAGTGGATTACGCAAGGACTTGTAAACAGTATAAACCACAGAAATAAATTATATAAATACTGCAAAATCAATCCCGATAATTTGGAATTAAAAGACAAATTCATAAATTACTCTAACAGTGTTAATATTATTTCAATAAAAGCAAGATAACTTTAAAAGGATAGTAAATTATTGTGGAATGTAATAAAAAATATTTCTTCACCAAAAACTCAAAGGAGATTAACAAAATGGAAACAGAAAATGGTGAAATAATTAATGATACTTATGAAATAGCACATCTATTCAATTCTCACTATTCTTCTCTCAAGGAGTTATATGCAAACAGAATTGTGTCACCCACTAATATATCTCTTGTTAAACCAGCTGTCCAAAAATCTTGGTTCCTAAAACCTGTTACAGAAGAAGGACTTCGTGACGTTATAGAAACATTTAAAAACAAAAAATTACCTGAAATTGATGGTATAGAGTCAGTAAAAATAAAAAGTATCGCTGAACAAATAGTTAAACCCATGACATTTCTTTTCAATAGAATACTTTAAACTGGACACTTTCATTCTTCCATTAAAATAGGAGTAATTAAACCACTGCTTATAAATGGTTCTAAAACACGAATCACAAATTACAGACCTGTTGCAATAATTAGTAATAATGGTAAAGTATTTGAAAAACTTTTGAAAGTACGATTAAGCCACATAGATAAAAACAACCTGCTATCGACAAAACAATTTGGTTATAGGGAGGAAATCTCCTCTAGTGATGCCATTTGCGCACGTATCTTTCAAGTGTATGAAAAACTTGACAACGAAAAACTATGTTTTTGGACCTTGCGAAAGGTTTCGATACATTGGATCATGTTCAGCTAATTGAAACGTGGGCTGAATGTGGTTTACGAGGAAAAGCAAATGATCTACATAAAAGTTATCTCGATAAAACAATACAATACGTTGAAATAAATAAAGTTTAGAATGATAAAAAAAATAATGAAATTTGGGGTACCTCAAGGCACGGTGATGGGACCTATATTGTTTACAATTTATATAAATAGCCCACTCAAAAGAAAGAATCAGGACGCTTATAAGTTTTGCTGACGACATTGCAATTTTATATGAAGGAAAAGATTGGAATGAGGTTAAAAATATTGTTGAAACTGATATGAATGCTAGAATGCTCCAGTTACAAGAAGCTAACCGTCAATTTTGAAAAGTCCTGCCTCATACCTTTTAATTGTACAAGTGTAAACAATCCAAAATTTAATAAGGTATTCATTTTCTCTAACAATTGCGTAATCAACATACACTCCTTTCATGACATAAAATATTTAGGAATTCATATTGACATATATTTGAGATGGGATATTGATGTTAAGAAAAGGGTCATTACATTAAGGAGCTTGTTACATAAGTTTAGATTCAAACCAACTAAAAATCCTTTATCATGGTTTGGTAGAATCGAGGCTATCATATGGCATAGTCACTTGAGGAGGAATTGCCAACTCACCTTTAAAATTACTAAATGTTGTGCAGAAAAAAATCCTTAAAATAATGTTCAACAAATCTAACGATTACCCCTATGATGCATTATATTCTGAACAAAAAATTCTGGACCTAAGGCAAATATACTTCTTAAAATGGGTTGTACAATTATATAAAAGTAAGCGTGAACTTGAATATGTTCATCACAATTATAACACATCAAAAAATCGATAATGTTGCAAAAACTAAATTCGTCTCAAGACCTGTGGGGCAGAGAGGGTTTAATTATCTTGCTAATAGACTATATAATTTCAAGCCGAAAATGATAAGAGATATAAGAACTATTCACTCATTTAAAAAAAACACGTAAAGTTGTTTTTATTATCAACGAAAAGAAGTTGTATTCATGATCTGATAAATCCAAATAACTCTAATAATTTTTAATAAAACTTGATTAAATTTTAATATCACTATAAATCTATATTTGTATTTTAAAAGTTAGCTATTTTGTGTTCAATATGAATTATCTCTACTCCCCAAGCACAGGTTTTACCTTCTATGGGTAAACAGAACATTTATTATTGATATATATATATATATATATATATATATATATATATATATATATATATGTTCTGAGAGGCTCCCGCGGTCATTACTATGAACTAAGCTAGGTTCCGGGTGAGAACCGCGTCTGAATTTATTAAATACTCGACGTTTCGACTCCTGCTTTGGAGACATTATCAAGAGACAAAAAGTGAAAAAGAGTTTCAGAATCTAGATCGAACTCGGGGCCTCAATCTGCCTACTCCCCAAGAGTCACTAGATAACTGAACTGAAGGTAAATCTGCGCTGCTTCTTTTATTTATAGTTATCGGTCGATTAGGAGGAGATGTCGCGTGATGAAGAGGCTGTGCGGTGATTGGTTGGGTGTGTGAGCGTGCCTGGTCTGTTTAAACTGGCAATTACGGAGGTCCAAGCTGTGGGAAGGCGAGTACTGTCATCGCGTCTATTTAGACAGAGAAGTCTTTTCTCTATTTCGATGGCTTCGCGAATAGTGGATGCCCTAAGAGAATTGAGAGATATGACAGTCCTACTGTCCTCGAAGTTGATAGACTGCCCTGTTTGGATATGGTGATGCGCGAGAGCTGAAGTCGGATCTTTTTTACGAACTGACAGAGAGTGTTCATATATTCGATGGTTAATGCGCCTATTAGTACGACCGATGTAGCTTTGTGGGCAATCGCGACATGAGTGGTGTTGAAGGCAGTCTTTATTTGATGTCGGTGTAAGATCCGTGCTATTTTGTCAGTGACTCCTCGAATGTACGGGAGGACGGCTTTTCGATGTTGTTGGTCTGTTTCTGACGGGGTTGGTGTGATTCGGGGTTGTTGAAATTGATGAATTATACGAGCAATGTGGTCCGGATGATAACCGTTTTGTCGAAGGATTTGTTGAAGATGATTAAGTTCGTTTTGTCTATTGTCAATATCTGTTAAACGAATAGATCTAAGAGTCAGAGATTTCATTACAGAACTCAATTGGGCAGGGTGGTGGTGTGATTGGGCATTTAAGTATCGATTGGTATGGGTTGGTTTCCTATAGACGGTATGTGAGAATCTGTCATTGTTGGTTTTTGTTATGAGGACATCAAGAAACGGGAGAGAAGAATCGGACTCGATTTCCATTGTAAATTGTATATTAGAATGTATACCATTGAGGTGTTGTAGAAAGAAGTCTAATGAATCTCTGTGAACATAGACCTTAGTATTGAGAAGAACAGTCGCGTTTCCTTTGTCGGCAGGAAGAATAGTTATGTCATCGTTGTTACGTAGTTGTTTTAGTGCATGTCTTTCGTTAGAAGTTAGGTTTGATTTTGGTGGCTTTGATATGCGGAGTACTCTGGCAATGTCTTGACGAGTATCTTCAGCCTCAATATCTGTTAGTTCAAACAAAGCTACCTCAACTTGAGAAATGATTCTTTCAGTTGGGATAGTTTTCGGCGTCCCTGCGAAATTGAAACCTTTGGATAAGACGTGTAAACTGGGAAGTCAGAAAAGTTATGGACGGTCGTCTGAGGGGGTGAGGTAACAGCGGGTTGTTGTTTTGTAATAAGTCGTGTTAGCTTAAGTTTTTGAGTGACTGTTTTCTTTTGGGCCAGGTGTTCGGCTTTATCGCTCGAAATGCGATCAAAATTGTCCCACAGAATTGGATGAGGATTGAAAGTATGTAATGACGAATAACAGTGATACAAATTTCGGTTGGTTTGATCAAGTTGATATCTAATTGAATAGATGGAATTTCGTAACAGGGCCAAACTTGCTTTGTTAAGAATACTGGAAACTGAACGTGAAGAGGTGTGATGTTTTAGTTTGAAAGTATTTGGAATGACGTTATAAGTTCGACAAGATTTGAGAAAAACAAGATCACAAAGAAGCAGAGATTTTCGAATAAGAAGTTTGCTGTATGTTTTAGTGAACTATAGTTCATAATAATGACCGCGGAAGCCTCTCAGAACATTTCATTCGCCTCTACGGGGAGGATTTCTTCCAACTCACTAAAACATTTTCACTAACATTTTCATCGAAAAAATCGAAACCCAGGCCCTAAACTCGTCTAATTTGAAATCTTCCTGTTGGCTTAGATATGTAGATGACACTTTTGTCATTTGGCCTCATAGCAGAGATTCATTAGACTTCTTTCTACAACACCTCAATGGTATACATTCTAATATACAATTTACAATGGAAATCGAGTCCAATTCTTCTCTCCCGTTTCTTGATGTCCTCATAACAAAAACCAACAATGACAGATTCTCACATCCCGTCTATAGGAAACCAACCCATACCAATCGATACTTAAATGCCCAATCGCACCACCACCCTGCCCAATTGAGTTCTGTAATGAAATCTCTGACTCTTAGATCTATTCGTTTAACAGATATTGACAATATACAAAACGAACTTAATAATCTTCAACAAATCCTTCGACAAAACGGTTATCATCCGGACCACATTGCTCGTATAATTCATCAATTTCAACAACCCCGAATCACACCAACCCCGTTAGAAACAGACCAACAACATCGAAAAGCCGTCCTCCCGTACATTCGAGGAGTCACTGACAAAATAGCACGGATTTTACACCGACATCAAATAAAGACTGCCTTCAACACCACTCAAACTATAGGCAACTTAACCGGTAACCCCAAAGACAAAGTACCTAACGAGGATCGAGGAGTTTACGAAATTTCATGTCGCGATTGCCCACAAAGCTACATCGGTCGTACTAATAGGCGCATTAACCATCGAGTATATGAACACTCTCTGTCAGTTCATAAAAAAGATCCGATTTCAGCTCTCGCGCATCACCATATCCAAACAGGGCACTCTATCAACTTCGAGGACAGTAGGACTATCATATCTCTCAATTCTCTTAGGGCATCCACTATTCGCAAAGCCATCGAAATAGAGAAAAGACTTCTCTGTCTAAATAGACGCGATGACAGTACTCGCCTTCCCACAGCTTGGACCTCCGTAATTGCCAGATTAAACAGACTAGACACGCCCACCAACACCCAACCAATCACCGCACAGCCCCTTCATCACGCGACATCCCCTCCTAATCGACCGATAACTATAAATAAAAGAAGCAGCGCAGATTTACCTTCAGTTCAGTTACCTAGTGACTCTTGGGGAGTAGGCAGGTTGAGGCCCCGAGTTCGATCTAGATTCTGAAACTCTTTTTCACTTTTTGTCTCTTGATAATGGCACGGAACATTGACAGCTAACAGGTAGGCCATAGGGTGTGTGGTACGGAACACGAGTGACAGAGGAAGTATTCTACTACAGAGAACTTATGACGTAATAGATAAGCAGTTGCCCCTTGAAGCGCTCTCATTGGTTAATTACACGTGCTCAGCTATACCAAGCTCTCATTGGTCAATGGTGACGGCGTTACCTGTTCAATCGCGCCAAATTTCAATGATGTACAAAATAATTTACATATTTATATTACGAAAAACCGTTGCAGTGATGGGAAATCGAACCCCAGTCTATGGGTTTCCTATGGAATCACTTAGCATATGTGCCAACAAGGCGACCTTACTTACTCTTTCTATCAGTTGATAGTATGTTGAATAAAAACCCGTTTAAGGCGCGTAGTAATAATATCAGTCAGGTTGGAGACACGATGACCTTGCTGAAATTCGCGGATCGACAAGTCCGGTAGCCGGCCGGCCAGACCTACCAGTTCGCTCATTCCGTGAGCAAGCAGGCAAAGATCAAAACATTGTGTGTGTAGAAAACTATCGTCACACAGCGATGGTTCACAGAGACAGGTATTAAACAATGTACATGTTGATAGATGGCGTTTAAAAATTATATATATATATATATAATATATGTCTTTATTGTAACATAGAAGGGTTACAAAAGTTAAAGCATAAGCTTTCTATCTTAACCCATATAAAAGTTTAAGTAATCACTAGTGCCACGCCACACGTTGGTGCTAAAATGCCACACCAAAATGTTACGTGACGCCAAATTTCTACCCTACCTAGTTATGCTAAGGGCAGAAGAAGGTATGTCCGGTTGTCTCAGTGAAGGGGTTCGTTTTATTTGAACGTATATGCCAGATTTTGCTTGGCGATATAAATAAAGAGAGAAAATAAGGGCGCCAGGTAGATTCCCCTATACCTTCTAAATACACATAATCAGGACACCTACCCGTCCTAAAATATCTGCTGTAGCAAATTTTGCTAATTTGGGGCGCTAGATTTCTAAATATAAATAAATAAATGTTGTAATCAAAAGGGATAATAAGCATACAACAGTTCCAAAATATAAGTTTAATTTGCGCGAACAGACTAGTACAAGGCGCTAAAAATATGCCATAGGGCACTCTATTAATGCAAAACAGTCTTAGAATGTTTAAGCTAAATATATCTAAAGAAAAAAATGAAATGAAACAAATATACACTTAAGGACAGAGATTCAAACTGTACATATAAACATGTGAGATCCTGAATAACCTGTATACAAATATTTAAATATTCCTCTAATACAATAATTCTAATCATTAGAATATTTAACTAAATCGTCAATATCAAACACTACCTTAATGGGAACCGATAATAAATTACCTGATATTTATCATTCAATAAAATTCAGAATTCCGTCGTTGGTGTCATCTATACTACACTCGAGCTCGAGGGTAAGTGAAATTGATCAAAATAATACTAAACTCGATAGTAGGCTAATGGTCTATACTTTCGGTTAACAAATTCTATCTTACTAATTTCAAATCAAATACTAAAGTTTATATTATTATTGTAAAAATAACTGATAATGAAACAGTAACCAAACACACAAATTGTCACTTATCTGAAACCACAGCTGAAGCTGAAGATAGAGTCCCTTGCGCTCACTCCACCACTGGAACTCTGATGATAGAAATACCAGAAATACAGTGTTCGTGTATGCACCATCAACTAGTTCATCTGCATGCTAAGTCCATGATCGGCATGATACCATAATGCCAAACCAGGTCTGTGTTCTAGTGTCGTAATAGAACAGCAAAATATAACCCCAATCTCACTGGATGCAGAACAAAAACAGGAACGCAGCACGTAGAAACAAAAACAAATGGAAGAAATACGACAACAGTAGAAAAATAAGTAGAAGGAAGAAGAACCCTAAAAAAAAGAAGAAAATATCTATCAATAGTCTGACAATACGAGAAATCGGCAAGTGCACAAACAAAAATCACTTACCCTATCAACCAAAGGGGTTCAAATACCAAAGGTTCCATTGTGAGGGTGGCCCCAAATACCATGACCACTCTGAAGAATGACGCAACAACAGAAGTTTTCAAATCCTCAATGAGAGAAGTACCCCAGCAACTAATCAACAGTACTACAATATGCTGGAACACAATGTAGGGATTTCCATATAACTCCCGAACTCGGATGGCTTATCAAAAGCCAGTATACTAGTGGAAAATCCCTTAAAAACAACTGCACGACTTCTCCAGTTAACCTCACACAATTTTCTATACGCACATCCTTCCCGCCTTGTCGACGACAATGACAACTGTCAAGAAACACACAATGCCAACCAGAAATATTCGATAAATCAATTCGTCTCAACAGGTCAAATTCAAACATCCTTCAAAAATAAATCAGAACCAAACATAATAATAAGGCAAAATCAGCGCGCAAACGGTAGGTTATCGATCGCTAACGGAACGGACGAATAAAAGCAATATTTTGACCGGTCTTAAACGCGGGAGTAGCTACGGCAAAACACATCACACACATAACATAGAGTACATAGTAACAAATTATTGTACATATACTACGATCACGTTTAAGGATCATTTCAATTATCTTATATAGTTTAGATTCCTTGGAAGTAAAATATTAATGGTTATATACATTAAAGAAAAAATCTAAGAATTAGCAAATTGCAAAAATTCAAGCGGTACATATATTAAATGCTCAAAAAATAGATGATATTAGTGGACGAAGAGAGCGCCTGAACTGTTTTGGATGGAGATGCTTTAAGCGTTCCGGAACTTTGTTGTGGAGTAGAGAAACTTGGTAAGTAAAAGATCGCTCATAGATGGTAGTTTGGTGGACAGGTGGCGTTATTGTATATTTATGCCGTAAGTCTAATGCATGAAAATCATGTCTGAATCGAATTTTTTTCATAGAGATAGCTAGGGTTTTTACTACATATTATTTTATTAAATAATACGAGAGAATGAAATATTTTCCTTTCTTTCGTACTCTGCCACCCAATTTCTTTTAGCTTCTCACTCACACCTCTTTCATACTTTCGTATTCGTCCAAGTAGACGCAAACAACAATTTTGAATTAATTGAATACGCTTTATATTAGTATTTAGAAGACACGTATGATATAAAGTATCACAAAAATTAAAGTGTGAAAGCACTAAAGAGTCACACAAAGACTTTCTAATACTTTCACTTAAAATTCGTCTATGGCTATAGATTAGTTTTAGATTAGCAAAAGCTCTGCTTACGCACATATTTATATGAGCCGAAAACCGCAGATTAACATCTAGAAGCAGTCCCAAATTTCTCGCACTATTGACGCATTGAAGTCTCTCATTGTTTAAAATTAGATGTAGAGAGCCTTTCAGCTGACCTCTACATTGGCTACGTCCAAATAATCGAGGCAGTAATTCATATAAACTCTAAAAAGAGTGTTCATATCATTCTTTAACTTTTCATTTCATTTTGGCACAGTTGCCAACTGGGAAGTATACATGGTAAAAAAAAGGGGGCCAGGAATAGACCCCTGAGGTGCACCACACAGAATATTTAAAGCCTGTGATTGGTCACCCTTCACCTTTACAGACTGAACTCTGCCGTTGAGGTACCGAATTACAAGCTTGCATGAGTTTTTACTAAAACCAATATACCCTAAAATGGCAAGAAGCAGTTGGTGATTCAGTCTGTCAAAAGCCCTAGATTAATCCAGGAGAATCAAGGCCGTAACTTCCCCACGGTCTGCTGCTTCTAGTATATCATCAGTTACTTTTAACAAAGCTGTACCCAGTGAATACAATTATGTCAAACTGATGTCAGAATGAAGTCATGATTTACGTAAGATGTGAGTCATATATGAGTCATATATGACTCATAATTTCTCACTTCCTGACGTAAGATTCTTACGTAAGATAGATGACGTAAATATGACCTCTGATTGACATCATTATGACTTAATTGGTGTCAAAATGACATAACTCTGATGTCATAGGAAAGTAAAGATGCTACCGGATGCTTACAAAAATATGATGTCCAGCTGACTTACTTGTCGTTTAGCTGACGTCAATATGACATAAATTTAAGGAAATAGATTACATAACTGGTGATAAAAAGAAATATTAAATGCTTACAATAATGTGATACATAACTGACATAAGAAATAATTCACAGTATTAGAAAAATTACTTACAATTCGGAGTAGTAAAATTATGACATTATCAAGGACAGTGGAACTGTCACATATGATGGCTGATTACTATTGGGGTTTACAAAAGGACCAGTCTGCTAACGAACATTCAAGAAAATCATATAAAAGGAGATTATATGGGCGTTAATAACAAATAACAATAGTTAAAAAATTATGTTAAAAAAATGATTTCAATTAAACAAAAAAGTAAAGATGATACAAATAAACTAATATTTATTTGTTATTACTACTTAAAAATTCTTTCTAATACATGGCATATTTTAGAAAAAAAAATTAGTGTTGACCAATGTTATTTTTATCAAGCAGTATAGTTTTTTTGGTGACCTGTTTGGGTTGTTCTCCTGCTCTCCGATTACCGAGCCTAAACCAATTGGTACCAGCTTTGCTGAATTCAGCTTTGTCCCACGTCGGAAATTTTTCAAGAATGACCTCTGAAAGATAATTATATGAATATATTGCTGCTTTGTTTTTAAAATTTATAGATTAAATTCATTTTTTACTTTCACAAATCTCGATCACTTTCAGTGTTAACTTTGTACTTGGTTATTTTACCTTCCCAGGTGTTTTCCTTTGCAAATTTATTTGAAAAAATAATCGCTAATGCTCTTTCAGTAAAATCTTTGCCATTAGCTCCCCCGACTTGCTTGACTTTTCGAATCTAGATAGAAATCTAATTTAGCTGAAATAATAATACCACCATTTAAATGTACCATCAAAATAAAACAATTTCAACATTTAAATCATCCATTCACTTATAACAGAAAAGTGAGAAATATTCAAGTGATAATATTACTGTCAAGATTTTCGAGCATATTATTGTTTGTAAGTTATACATCTGTGCCCTCATCACCAACTCCACCACTTTTTGAAGCTGTTGCTCCTGGTTTGTTTTGGTTAGATTCACAACTGTTTCGAAGTGTCTGCGCACAAGCCGTAGTCCTAGCAATAGAATCCTCTGAATCTTCACTATCATCATGAATACTATTGAATTCTTGGATATTTCTTTGTATACATCTGGCACTCTCTGGAGTAAAGTTTTTGGGAAACTGAGGCAATCCAGGCGCTGAGAAATAGAATTATAACATTTATATTAATGAAAAGCAATACATACAATGCATTTACTTAAAAATACTGCTATGGCAAATATTAATTACCAATAACTTTACGAATAACAAATACTTTTAAAAAAATTACGAATTAAAAATTTCTACCTGGTTCAATTCCTTCATTGTCGTCATTCGAACTCGAGGAATAAACTCGATTTTTCTTGCAATTATTTTTTAAAACATCTTGAACTGGGGAAGTGACTGTCCTTCTTCTGTGCCCCCGTTCAAAAGTCTCTGGCGTTGATGAGTACTGCGAGTTAAAAGTTTATCAATTAATTAATAATTCATAGACATCTTCAAGGTATTTTTAAGTATTATTATTTATTATCAATTAAATAATTTTAGGATGAATTATCTAATTTTTATACATGAATAAATAAATGTCTAGGTTCAATAACTGACACAGAGGCTAGCAGAAATCTGACATTTTTTTCAGCAGTAAACCATTAAAAAAATACAGATGTAGATATCTGTTGCTTTCAGTATAATTAATAACTTTAATACATACTACAATATCTCAAAATTTGGATCTCTTGAATTGTCCAGTCCTTAGCTGGTGGTTCTCTGTTCTTTATCTTTTCGGTAATATTTTTCTCCCTTGCCCCTGGCCAGTGACAGGCAAACTTATGTTTGAATTTCTCTTCATAGAGAAGCCCATTTGTTGGTATTTCCGAATACGAATTGAACTCGGTAGAAAGTACAACAGCGTAATCTTTATTCGTCTGTATTTTTGTACTAAAAATTAAAAATAATGAATTAATAATTTTGAAAAAAATATTATAATTTTAGTTTAGGTTTTCTGATGTTATGTAGTATTATATACTTACATCTTGCTCATCTTTGGTAAATGTTTTTTTACCTATAATTATCACTGTTTTACGAATCTATGTAAACTACGATGTATATATAATACCAGTAAATTCACCTCCATTGCGCCATTACATTTAACAGCGTCTTGCGTCAGGCCACGCTGTTAGCAAGGTTGCCAACTCGTCATTTAAAAATATGCAAAACTGGGTTATAAATAAAGTCAAAAATATGCTGAGTTCATATTCGGATTGCTAAAAAAATGCCAACGAGTTGAGTAGTCATATTGGCTAAGAAAAAAAAGACAGTGTTTACATAATACAACTAATACATAAATAAGATGTGTATTTTAATACAGTCGTGACATTAATATTATGTCAGTTGTATGTAACAGAATGACCCGAAGCTGATGCTTAAGTATGACGTTCATCGTACCTCAATTTTACGTAAACATATGAGCTGTTTCTTACGTAAGCATATGACGGTATTATGATATCACTTTGACGTCAGAATATGACTTGTAATTTATGTAAATTTATGATTTATTTCTTCTGTAAATAGTATGTAATATGTAAATTTATGACTTTGATGTGACGTCACAGTATGATAGGGATAGGATATAATATTTACGTAATATTTGAGTCACAATTATGACGTCAAATAAAAGTCAAATTTTAGGTCAGTTCTATGTCATAATGATCTCATACTATATGACATCACATCAAAGTCATTAATAAAGTCATTTTTATGTCATATCCATGTAAAAATTATATGACCTATCTATGACATCATATGGAGGTCATCTGTTCACTGGGTAGCACAGTTGGGAATTTTCCGAAAACCAGACTGCCAAGTAGGCAGAATATTAAATGTGTCAACATGTTTACGTATTTGACTCTCCATAACTTTTTCTATGACCTTTGACATGGTTGGCAGGATGCTAATAGGACATAAATCTTTAAGCT
This sequence comes from Octodonta nipae, assembly GCA_034190945.1. NCBI lineage: Eukaryota > Metazoa > Arthropoda > Insecta > Coleoptera > Chrysomelidae > Octodonta > Octodonta nipae. The sequence continues at coordinate 55,449,613 of CM067222.1, read as the reverse complement.
ACACTGGACATGGTACTTTTGGAATTGGAATCATAAAGCTACATTTCCATATTCCAGGAAATGTTGATGTTTTAATACAATAGTTAACGAGATGAGTAACATATGGGATTATATGTTGACAACAATTTAAGAGCATTGTAATGCCTATGCCGTCGACTCCAATTGCTTCAGACTTAATACTAAATATGGCAGCTTGAACCTCCTCAACTGTGGCAAGCCTAAATTCAAATGGGCAATTTATTATCCAAGTAAAAATTGAGGGTATCAGTGTCAGGGCTTAAAGCATTTGTTGCATCAGTAAAATACGTGTTAATTTTATCAGCGTTATCCGGGACTAAACTGGAAGTTTTCTCATAGATGTTTAAATCTTTTAGAAGCTTCCAATTTTTCCTCTGATTATTCTGTCGAATATTTTCTTCCAGGAACGTTTTTTTACTGTTTGCAATTGTTATTGAGTTTCTGAGTTGCCTATAGTATTCCCAGTTATTTGTGGTATTTGTATTTTTATATTTGCTTAAAGCTCTATCTCTAATACGAATTAAATCTTTTATGTATAGAGTTATCCATGGTGCTTTTTTCTTAGTGATACGGACATTTTTTATCAGAGCATGCTTATCAAATACGCTCAAAATATAACTGTTAAATATGTTAAGTTTGTCATTTACATCCTCCACATAATACACATCCTCAAGTGATATTTGTTGAAGATCGGCATAAAGTACAATGCCATCAAAGCGCTTATAGTCCCAGTATGTGACAAAAAATGGTTTTGGTTTAACTATTTCCAACTTTAAGGTACATTTAATTAATAAGTGATCTGATAAAATTACAGAAGAATCGACACCACTAGTTATTCAATATTTGCTGTTTGAGCATATAAGAAAATCTATAAGAGAGGCAGTATAGGTTCCACGCCTGGTAGGTTCGTTAATAATTTGATTAAGGTTGTATGCATCCAAAAGTGCACGAAATTGTTGACTATACGAGCAATCAAGTTTATGAATATTAATATTAAAATCCCCTAAACATACCAGATTTTCACAGGCTAGTAGTAGTTTACAGATGTTTTGTTCAAATTCATCCAGAAATTGACGCATATGGAGGTATCCAGGTGGCCTATAGGTTACCCCTATGACATTTTTAATCCCATTTAAAGTAAATTCTATTCAGAGGTGTTCAGAGTAATCAGTATTCAAATTGTTTAACACTCGAAATTTTATAGAATTACGCACGTATAAAAGAACACCACCACCACGCGTCTGATTGCGATCTTTTCTTACCACTCCATAACCAGCAATGCGTATCACATCATCATTCGTAGTATTCGATAACCATGTTTCAGACACAGCCAGTATATCGAATTTATTCATTAAAATAACCTCTTCAATATCACCTATTTTTGGTACAATAGAACTTATATTAATATGTCCTATATTTAAATATTTGTTGTTTATGTTTACATTTCTGGTCATTAACCTTTTAAAGCAATATAAAAGTAAAAAACTAAAACAAACATATTTGTATATTGACACCAAGTCATGTTTCACTTTTTCATTCCTTCCACTTGAGCAGCAGTAATAATTCTAATAACAGGATCCCGATCGTTTTTCCTCACAAGAACATTGTCGTTTTTACACTAGACATACGTAAATCCGCATCGTTTTAGTTCTTTAGCTTTTAGAAAGAGATCACAGGTATGCTTGGTCAGGTCTGGATTTACATAGATCTTTCTTTTGTTATCACTTAAAATGCTACATATTTCGGTATCAAGTGTGATAGTTTTACGTTGCTCGAGGATTTTATCTTTTAATTCTTCATTTGCGAGTGTGACAAGAATGGGTTTTGTTGCATTTTTGCTAGGCAAAACTCTGACTGAGAAGTCGTCTTGCGGCAAGTTAATATTCATCTCTGCAAATGTTTTCGTAACATCCGTTTTAGAGTTCTCATCACCATTTAGACCTAAAATGACTACATTCTTGCTCTTTGTTTTTGCCGTTTCTCTGTTCGAATTTCTTACATGAATTACTTCATGTTCCAGTTCAGCTACCCTAGTTTTTAGTTGTTCATGATCTTTTTTTAAAGCCTTGCTTTCGTTAGATAAGGAGTGAACAGACTGCTTCATCTGTTCCATTATATGCCCATTAAATGTAATGGAGTGTGTTAGTTCTTCATACATTTTCCTTATGGCATTTATAATATCGAGATTTGTTGGATTAACATGATCAAAAATGTCTTCTAAGGTACTTTCTTTGGAAGAAGATCGTGTGCTTATTTTATCACATATTGTGGCCTTTTTCTTTTTGTTTGCCATTATTAGAAGCCGTCTCTGTCCCTAGGACAAAGTCCAACGAACGATAAATTTGCAAGAATATAACCTATATTTGTTTTATGAATGATACTTGTGGCATATTTTTCAATGGCCGAGGTTGTGGTCTTGTTTGGTATGCTGAGTTTGTGCTCTTCGATTCGGGCTTCGATCCTACGGTCTGTTTGACCTACATATGCTTGCTCGCATCCGCCGCAAGGTATCTTGTAGACTTTTATCGTCTTATAGAGGTTTGTAGGAAGTTTTGATGTTGCTTTTCCTAAGGATTCATCCGATCCGATCTGTCACTCCTTGTATGTGCGGAAGGGTGATCCCTGCCTTTGGAGGGTCTTGTTTGCTTTCTTGGTGCCTTGGTAGTTCTTGTTGATTCAGGGCTCGTCGTATGGTGTTGTTGCTGTACCCATTGCTCCTCAAGGTCTGTGAGATGGTGTTTAGTTCCTCTTGTTTGTGTTTGGCGTCTGCAATGCGTCGTGACCTGCATATAAGTGTATTTGCTACTGCTTGTATTTGGGAGGGATGATGGTGGGATTTAGCATTAAGGTATCTGTCGGTGTGTGTCGGCTTTCGATATACTGTGTGTTCTAGCTTCCTTGTTGTTGTCTTTTTTAAGTAGATTTCCAGAAAAGGAAGGCATCCATCTTCTTCCATCTCCATGGTGAATTGGATCCTTTCGTGTAGAGAGTTTACCAGGTGTAGGAAATTGCTGAGTTCCGTATCCCCATGAGGCCACACTATCAAGATATCGTCTATGTATCGTAGCCAGACTTTTGGTTTCAGGGGGGCTGTGTTTAAAAGGGCCGTTTCGATATAAGACATGAAGAGGTTTGCCACCGCTGGTGAGAGCGCCGAGCCCATAGGTGCACCGTCGACCTGTCTGTAAAGTTGCCTGTCAAAGGAGAAATACGAGTTTTTGAGGCAATGTTCCGCGAGTTATATGATGTGCGCAGGAAAGTCTTCATTCATGGCAATGTGGTCCAAGGCTTCGTCGACGGGGATGCTTGGGTAAAGTGATTTGACGTCGAGACTTGCGAGGCGGTCTTCTTCTTGTAAGTTTAGGTCCCCTATTGTTATGAGAAGATGTTCGGAATTTTTTACGTAGGATGCGGCATTTTCGACTAAAGGTTGCATGGCTGCTGAGAGGTACTTCTCGAGTTGTTGAAGAGGTGAGTTGAAAGCACTGACTATCGTGCGCATCGGGACTCCTTCCTTGTGAATTTTTGTCGAACCGGAGAAAGCCGAAGAAATAAGGCAAGACGTAGCAAGAATCCTGCGGTCTGCTAAAAACCAGAGCCTCGCAAGTCTCGACGTCAAATCACTTTACCCAAGCATCCCCGTCGACGAAGCCTTGGACCAAATTGCCATGAATGAAGACCTTCCTGCGCACATCATACAACTCGCGGAACATTGCCTCAAAAACACATATTTCTCCTTTGACAGGCAACTTTACAGACAGGTTGACGGTGCACCTATGGGCTCGTCGCTCTCACCAGCGGTGGCAAACCTCTTCATGTCTTATTTCGAAACGGCCCTTTTAAAGAGAACCCTCCTGAAACCAAAAGTCTGGCTACGATACGTAGACGATATCTTGATAGTGTGACCTCATGGGGATACGGAACTCAGCAATTTCCTACACCTGGCAAACTCTCTACACGAAAGGATCCAATTCACCATGGAGGTGGAAGAAGATGGATGCCTTCCTTTTTTGGACATCTACTTAAAAAGGACAACAACAGGGAAGCTAGAACACACAGTCTATCGAAAGCCGACACACACCGACAGATACCTTAATGCTAAATCCCACCATCATCCCTCCCAAATACAAGCAGTAACAAATACACTTATATGCAGGTCACGACGCATTGCAGACGCCAAACAGAAACAAGGAGGAACTAAACACCATCTCACAGACCTTGAGGAGGAATGAGTACAGCAACAACACCATACGACGAGCCCTGTATCAACAAGAACTACCAAGGCACGAAGAAATCCAATAAGACCACCCAAAGGCAGCGACCACCCTTCCGTACATACAAGGAGTGACAGATCGGATCGAAAGAATCCTTAGGAAAAGCAACATCAAAACTTCCTACAAACCTCATAAGACGATAAAAAGCATTCTAGGCAATCCCAAAGACCAACGTCCACTAGAGAGTCACGGAGTCTACAAGATACCTTGCGGCGGATGCGAGCAAGCATATGTAGGTCAAACAAACCGTAGGATAGAAGCCCGAATCGAAGAGCACAAACTCAGCATACCAAACAAGACCACAACCTCGGCCCTGTTCCAACATCAACAGCAAACAGGACATAGAATCAACTTTGAGGGCTCTAAGCATCTGGCAACAGAAAACAACTTCAAAAGAAGAACAATTAGGGAAGCTATAGGAATTGAAAAGGAAGGAGGAATCAATAACCGTAACGAAGCTCTACACCTGCATCAAGCCTGAAAAAACATCTTACGGGAAAAGAAAAACAAATTAAAAGAGAGGGCAACAATACCACAACGTTGCATTCCGTCACTCGTAGCTAACTATCAGGACGCCCACCCATCTAACGAACATCTGCGGCCGCCATCGGTACAAACAGAACCACGTCATCGGTACAATTTGCGACAACGCAATGGTGTCACCCAATCAAAACAAACGGCACCGCCCCCTCAACACAATCGGAGCGGCAAAGAAATAGGAGTGGACTGAGGAGATAGCATAAATAGCGGCGCGCACATATCGGAGCTCACTTCCACTTCAGACGCCACGGAGAGCAGACCAAGCGGAGAACGACCTAGCCGACGATCTCGGATACGAAGTAGTTCGGAAAGGTTAGTACAAATCCAATACTATATACCCCACAGAGGTTATCACAGTAACCTGTTCGTAGGACTGCCCCTTAAATACTAACTCTTAAAATTAAACATGTAATTACATAACAAAATGATATAGTTTATTACTATATCCAGTTTTTAAGCTCTTTTTTGTGATTTTTTATGTTTTTTAATATATTTGGTAAGCTGTTAAATATAAATATAGCCTTCACATAGTTTCTTTTACAACTAACATTCTTAAATCTACCTGGCAGCTGTATACTTTTATTTCTAGTGATACTTTCAGGTACAATATATTGTTTTGATAGATCTTCATAATGATACAGCATCGACTCAAGAGCATATTGTTGTTCTATATTACAAGGTCTATTGGTATATATGAATTTATTTTTATTAATTATTTTTAATAGTCTATTTTGTAAATATTGCAAGGATATTTTTTGGTTTATGTATGCTCCTCCTCAGGCTATGATTCCGTATTTTAATATACTGTGGAAAAAAGAATAATAAAAAATCAGTAGAGTCTTTCCCTTCACTATTTTAAATAACTTATAAAATATGTAAACCAGATATTTAGTTTTATTTATGATTTGTTGTATAGGTAAAGCCCAATTTAATCTGTAGTCCATGTAAACGCATAAATATTTACAGCTTTCAACTCTTTTGATTACTTTATCTTTAATAAGTACATTAAAATTTTTTGGTACACTATTCTTATAATTGCCAAAAGTAATGCAAACAGTTTTATCTACATTCAAAGACAACCCGTTCAAGTCAATCTATTCAGAGATTTCGTTCAGTTGACCATTAACTTTATTTTCTGTTATAAACCAATTATTTTCCTGTGTAATTAATGCTGTATCATCTGCATAAGAGATGATTTCACCTTCAGGCATGCTATTGAGTAAATCATTAATATATAGAACAAACAGGAGTGGTCCAAGTATTGTTCCTTGCGGAACACCCATATTTATTTCATTATATTCACTTAAAGTATCGTTTACTCTGACCCTTTGTAGTCGACCTTTTAAATAGTTTGAAATCAAGTGATATGCGTTACCTCTGATTCCATATCTATAAAGTTTTTGCAGCAAAATGTTATGCTCAACAGTGTCGAAGGCCTTAGACAAATCCAAAAAAGTAATGGCTATAGGTTTGCTTTAATCAAGATTATTCAATATTATATCGACAATAAATGCAAGTACATCTTTGGTACTTTTATTTTTTTTAAATCCAAATTGTTTGATATAATTTTACATTTGCTGATAAATTTCAATAGTCCTTTATGCAATATTTTCTCTAATGTCTTAGCCAAATTTGAAATCAGAGATATAGGGCGATAAATTAATATTTTTCTTTCGATTTATAAATAGGGACAACTTCAGCCATCTTTAAATCATCAGGCCATTCCCCCGATTCAAAACAAATATTTATCATATGTGTTATCGGCTCAACCAGAAAGTCAGTAAGTTCTTTTATTATTTTTGCACTTATTCCATCTATTGCACCTTTTTTATTTTCCATTTTTTCTATTACAATAGCGACTTCCTTTTTATTAATTGGATACAAAAAAATTCTTTTAGGATTCATAGATGGAAGTATAAGACATTTATTAAGGGGCTTTTTAATTTTATTTCCTAACTCCTTTCCAATATTACAGAAGTATTGATTCATTTTATTTGCTATTATTTGAGAATCAGTTATGTTAGTAGGTATTATTTTCATCAACTATATATTTGATATATTCATTTCTTACTTTATTTTTACCTAGTTTATTATTGACAATTTCATATAGACGCCTGGTGTTATTTGAGTTCATTCTAATCTCTTCCTGCTCAAATTTGCATTTAGCTTCTTTTATTATCTTATCTAATTCTTTAACATAATTTTTATATTCCATTCTGGCTACTTCATCATTTATATCATTTTGCCATTTTTTGTAAAGTAATTTTTTTTGTCACATAAAATGATTATTTCTTTGGTAATCCATGCACTTCTATATGATCTCTTATATTGGATTCTCTTAGTAGAATTAGATTTGTGAATGGAGGTATCAATTAATTTAATAATCATTTTTAGAGCTTCATTTGGATCCTGTATTGACAAAAGTGATAGCCAATTATGTTTTGCTGCTTCGTTTTTCAATTGAGAATAATTTATAGAATAAGTTGTTACTTTATTCTGTTTTTTATTGGTATTTTTTTTATTTCAAGGATTAAAGGATAATGATCATTAAAAGTATTTTCTATTTTAATCGCTTTTGTGTGCATAGAATTACTTCTCATGAAACAATTGTCAATACAGGACCCCTCATTAGGATTAGCTTCAGATGGTCTAGTAATGGTCTGATAACATGGAACATAGCCCATATCCAAAAGGTTATTCAGATGCTCAAGGTTTAAATTATCCAAGTCCAATAAGTCTATGTTAAAGTCTCCTAGTATTAAATGATTTTTAGAATTAACCTTTTGGGATAAGAATGTTCTTAAACTGCTTATAAATTCACATTTAGACAAATTATGACATCTATATAATGATGAAATTTCAAATGTAATATTATTATCCATATTTATCTTAGAGTGTAAGATTTTCATTCTACCTAATTCAATAATTTCAGTGACTTCAGAAATGTATTCTTTAGGGAGGATTACAACACCATCAGCTCGATTAATTTTACTTTCATTATAATAAATTTTGTATTCTCGCAGTTTAAAAAAATTCAGAAAACCGACACCCCATGTCTCAGTACATACAATAACACATGGCTTTATTTCAAAACTTTCAATAAATACCTGTAATTTCGAGTAGTTTGCATTTAAACTTCTAATATTTACACACAACATAAAGTCCTTGTTAGATCCCTGTAGATAAGTATTAAGAGTGTTGGCATCATTGTGTATAGTCTCACGTTGAATCAGCTGATCCTGTAATAATTCCAGTATTTTGTAGTTCTCATCAAGTAGAGTAGATGATAAGGTAGAAAATTTGGTATCTTGACTATGTAAAGAGTTATTATCCATTTAATGCCAGATATAAAAAAAAATTCTCACATTGTCCATATTAAGGATTGGCTTGACTGGATAATTTGTCCTATTAATAATTTTATTCCATATGGTTTTATAAATGTCACAATTATATCTGTCTGAAGCTTCATGATTAACTGGTCTTTTTTTAGTAAGTGACTGATTTGCCTTTATGCATTTTTTTATTTCTTTATTGGTGCATTCTTCAGTCTTATGATGACCAGAGCAGAAACTATATTTAAGAATGTTATAATTAACAAATTTATTGTTGTAACCTTGACACTTCATGCAACGATTTAAATTAAAATCATCACTGTAACGACACTTTTGGTATCCGATATATAATCCTTTATGGTTAATGTTTTGTAAATAAAAGCTAGGTTTAACTCTCAATTTAACGAATCTGGTTTGTTTCGTTATAGGATAAATATATTCAATTTTAAAAGAGTCATTTTCAACATTGTTCCTATCACATATATCTTGCTGTATTTCAGTAGAACTCAACCCAACCCAGAGAATCATATTTTTCAGCAAATACAACCTGTGCACCACTACCAAAATCCAAAGCTGCTTTAACTTCTTGACAAACATCTGTTCTGCATTATGCTTTCCTTTCTTAATATTGATAATTGGTTTTTTAATTTTAATTAAAGAATTTTTTGTTTCTGTATAATCATTTTGGCTTGGAGTGCCATCTGGAGTAATAATAATAGTTTTAATATTGTTATTATTATCTTAGTTATACTAGCATAACTACGATTACTATTCTACCCCCACCTACTTGTGCTAAGGGTAGCAAGAAGGTATGTCCGGTAGTCTAAGTGAAGACGGGGGGTTCGTTTTATTTGAACGTATATGCCAGATTTTGCTTGGTGGATATAAATAAAGAGAGAAAATAAGGGCGCCAGGTAGATTCCCCTATACCTTCTAAATACACATAATTAGGACACCTACCCGTCCTAAAATATCTGCTGTAGTAAATTTTGCTAATTTGGGGCGGTAAAATTTACTAAATGTAGCGTATTTTAAATATAAATAAGTTATGTTGTAAAAAAAGGAATAATAAACATAGAACAGTTCCAAAATATAAGTTGAATTTGAGCGAACAATCTAGTACAAGGCGCTAAAAATATGCCATAGGGCACTCTATTAATGCAAAGCAGTCTTAGAATGTTAAAGCTAAATAATAAGGAAAAAGTTGAAACAAATATACACTTATGGACAGAGATTCAAACTGTACATATAAACATGTGAGATCTTGAATAACACGGATACAAATATTTAAACATTCCTCTAATACAATAATTCTAATCAATAGAATATTTAAATAAATCGTCAATATCAAATACTTCATTAATGGGAACCGATAATAATTACCTGATATTTATCATTCAATAAAATTCAGAATTCCGACGTTGGTGTCTCATCTATACTACACTCGAGCTCGAGGGTAAGTAAGTGCAATCGATCAGAATAATAATAAACTCGATAGTAGACTAATGGTCTTTACTTTCGGTTAACAAATTCCATTTTACTAATTTCAAATCAAATACTAAGATTTATATTACTATTGTAAAAATAACCCTTAATGAAACAGTAATCAGATACACAAATTGTCACTTATCTGAAACCCCAGCTGAAGCTGAAGTTAGAGTCCCTTGCACTCACTCCACCACAGGAACTCTGATGATAGAAATACCAGCTAGCTACAATACAGTGTTCATGTATGCACCATGAATTAGTTCATCTGCATGCTAAGTCCATAATCAGCATGATACCATAATGCATAACCAGATCTGTGTTCTAGGGTCGTAACAGAACAGCAAAACACAACCCCAATCTCACTGGACGGAGAACAAAACAGGAACGCAGCACTTTGAAACAAAAAACAAAGGAAGAAAGAACGAAAGAACAAGAAGGAGAAGAACCCTAAAAAAAGAAGAAAATATCTATCAACAGTCTGACAATACGAGAAATTGGCTAGTGTAAAAACAAAAATCACTTGCCCTATCAACCAAAGGGGTTCCTATACCAAAGGTTTCATTGTGAGGGTGGCCCCAAATACTATGACCAGTCCAAAGAATGACGCAACAATAGAAGTTTTCAAATCCTCAATGAGAGAGGTATCCCAGCAGCTAATCAACAGTACTACAATATGCTGGAACAAAATGTAGGGATTTCCATATAACTCCCGAACTCGGATGGCTTATCAAAAGCCAGTATACTCGTGGAAAAATCCCTTAAAAACCACTGCACGACTGCGAATGACAACTGTCAAGAAACACACAAATGCCAACCACAAAATATTCGATAAATCACTTTGTCTCAACAGGACAAATTCAAACATCCTTCAAAAATAATTCAAAACGAAACACAATAAATACGGCAAAATCAGCGCGCAAACGGTAGGTTATCGATCGCTAACGGAACAGACGAATAAAAGCAACATTTTGACCGGTCCTAAACGCGTTTATCTCTACTGAGTAGCTACGGCAAAAATATAACGTAACAACTAAAAAAGCATTCTTACATTTCTATTAATTTCTATTAATTCATTATTGTTTTTGGTTATTTCTTCAATTAATTTCTTGGCATCTTTATTTTCTTTTATTAACATACCCATAGAGAGTGCATTAAATTTGTTGTTATTCGAACCTTCATCTTCATCACTAGTATCAGTTAAAGATTCATTTTGGTTTGAAAAATTCACTATTTCTTGATTAATTAGTTCAGCTTTTAATCGAAGGATATCTATTTGGTTAAAATCATCATGTTCCACATCTTGCATATGTTCAAAATTGTAGCTTATGTTATGTTCTGGGCACAACACTAAAGTATTAGTTATGAAAAAACCTTTTCCTTAGTTAACCTTCTTTAATAGACAACCTTTACAATAGGGGGTATCACATAATATGCAAATGACATGATTAAATTCAATTTGTGGGTGACAATAAACCTTTATTTTCGGAGGTACGTTTCTTGCGTCTTCTCCCGCAGACATACTTCGGTCGTTTATCCACTTTCTAAATTCGTTATTGTCAATACAGTTTTGTTTGATATTCTTTTTTGCACTATTTATTTATTTGTATTTGCAGATGATTACAATTCAGCTAATTATCCACAATACAAAATTATATTTCTGGCTTCCCGCTATAAATTAAGAAACCCCATTTACTTCACTATAAATAGTATAAAATCCAAATAAAACCGATAAGTTTAACCACTTTAAATTACAAATTTTTCGACGAGCGAAAAGTCACACGTCTGTAATAATATATATATATATATATATAAAGATACTAAGTTACTTAGTATCTTTTGAGAAAGCCAAATATGATTTTGGCGAAACGTCAAGTGATTTTTCAAACGAATACAGACGAACGGATGTACACCGGAATAAATCATCAACCACATATTTCCATCCGTGAAACAGTATACACAAACATATATATATATATATATATATATATATATATATATATATATATATTACCCTTATCTTATCTTAATTATGAAAATGCGTCTCAATATTTTGCGAAAATACGGTATTCGCACTTCTCAACGTCGTTACGGCGCCGATGGTGCCCACGTGAAAACTGAATCCAAATGATGAAATCAAGGCAATTGCAATCTAAGAACTTTTGGTTGAAAAATATAATTTAATGTAAACAGGAAAATTCCATAACATATATATATATATATATATATATTATATATATATATATATATATATATATATATATATATATATTTATATATTAGATTTGGTTTCACTAAATTCACTTTTTAAAAAATATATTTATTACAAAAAATTCATATGTTTAAGTTACAAAAACAATATTATAGGTATGAAGTTATATGAAGATAATGAACACTGAGAATTGTTTTCGGTTATATTTATAACGTAAAAATGCTGACGCTATGTCATCAGTTTTCATGTGAACAAAGCGTCTACGTGATTTCTAAGAATTCTAGGAAGTTGTAATATGATACTTGTGTGAAGTCAATTACGGTTCAAGCACCTATGGTATCTTTAACGTGTGAATTGTAAGTTAGTACACTTCTCATATAACAACTCCCCTTATACATGAAAAATTGATGCTTTACATCAACTTTTTAATAAAAATTAAACATCTGTAAATAGCAGAATATCGCTAGGAATATCAAATGGTAGTATTAACATTACAAAGGTAATTCGAAAATGAAATTAAAATTGTTAGTATAAAATATGTTAGTGTCAATAATAAGTCAAAAATCAAACTTATATAATATAACAACGATAAATGGTTAGTAAATAAAAAAAGGGTAATACATAAAATATGGGTAAACATACAAAAAAATACATTATTATAAATGAAATGTTTATACAGTTGTCTCTGTGATCGGGTTTAGTTTTAATACTGGCCTTAGTTTAGGCAGCATTCTTAGAGACGAAGAAGGCGTCGTCGGTTGGTCGGTATTTTCTTGGGCTTTTGGACGCTCTTCAATTTTCTTTTTGATGATGTTGAAAATCATGATCGCTGAAATGATCATGACGACAGCTATTGTCGTATACGTAAACCAAGAGATGTTCTTGGTTAGGAAAGGCTGATTTATGAGACCATCTAGGTCTCTGGAGTACTGTTCTAACTTATGGTTCGCAACGTCCAGTTCCTCCACGTTGATGCTGTTTATGTCGAAGGGTTTCAGCTCGGGAATTTGTACCTTTTCTGGAACTGTATCGCAACAGTTGTAAGGTACTGTAACTGTGTGATAGACTTCGGAAAGGGCTGTTTCTTTTCCAGCCTGGACCTTAGTAACACCTACAAAGGTACTACACTCCGATTGAAGTTTTAGAATGGAGTTGCGCACTAGAGTTAAAGTAGTTGAGTTCTTTTGATTGCAACTCACCACAACACGTAAAGGTTCGGAGGTCACGACAAGCCACATATTTTGTTGAAGTTTCTGGACACTGTAACCCTGGCTAAAAATTACTGCACTCCTGCAATTGTCCGGCACATTTTGAATACTTTTCAGAAGTTGCACCTCGCACGGTGCGTTAGAGTCTATAGGATACGCGTATAGGTCGGGACACAATTTTCTTCCGATAGCAAGCGGTTTACACGCGCTCAAGTCCTTGATTGAAATAAACATTAAAGAGTCTTCGTTTTTCGCGAGGTACTTTTAAGTAAAAGACAAAAGGTGATGTAACCCAGTTCTGTCATCGTAAATTGGGATAGGGTATAACCAGAAAAGGGTGTATGGTTGTTGTTCTACTAATGGAATTCCTTAAGACAAAAATAAGATCAGAGTTTGTTTGGAAAGCTTCTAACTCGATAATTTTATTGGTAGTGGAAGATTGTTTTTTATTAGGTTTTGTGATATTTCTTGCAATGCCGTAATGAGATGTTCGGGTGTTAAGATAGATGTATGTATGATTTTAAGACGCGCGAAAGTAATTGAATTTAGCACATTATTTAGGCTATCTTCCAAGTAAAGGTAATTCTCCATTAGTTTCTCGCATAATTCGAGCAACATAAGTTTCGTTTCGATATAGCCGACTTTATCGTTAATTTTTCCGATTGTTGTTTCTAGTTTTTTCATATTGCTGTTAAAAAGTTTTTCGTCAATTTGAAGTTTTTGGACGGTCTCGTTGAAGTTTTTAATGACAGAGATAGTTACACTGATTTGGTTTTTGAGTAAATTTTCTATTTGTAATTGACCTTGATTGAGCCTATTTATACTATCAGTAAAATATTTACCGTCATCCGCGTCTAAGTTTCCGGTAATTGCTTTGAAAAGAGTACCTGCGCCATCAAGTATGCCGCGTTTTGGTCTTTTGGTGTCCATATTTATTTCGATAAATTTGTCCTTAATTGTGGTGGATATTTGATTTAGAAGATTTATATGAGTTTGTACATCTGAGCGGAAGTAATTCATTGCGAAAGATTTATAGTTAACAGTTTCGATAAGTGTTTGTAAAAGTCTATTATTTGTCGTGAAAACGTGTTCGAGGGCCGAAATATTTTTGTGGACCAAAAGTGTCCATTTATTGTTAGAAACGGTTATTTGGGCTTCGTTGTGGTAGTATATCCCTAATGTGTTATTTATAGGTTCGACTTGATATTGGTTTACTGCTGATCCGAACAGCAGGCACAACCTGAAACAGAAATTAACTTTCTGGGAAGGGTTTCATCCTGTCGAAATTTACTTTAGTTTTTTGTTTGGTTTTTGGATTTAGTAATGTCGCGGAATTTTTGTGAATCTCCAGGATTTCGGAAGGACCATTGAATTTATTTTGGAGTTTGTCCTTGATTTGGGATTCCTTGATATAGACTTTATCGCCTATTTGATAATTCGGGAGATTTTCGGAAACATGTTTATCGAATCGGGCTTTCGCTTTGTGCTTTTGAACTTCTGTTCTTTCACGAGCGATTTTATAATAGTGTGTGATACGGTTGTTGAGATCCCGGATGTATTTATTTATCAATGATTGTTGGTTGTATAGAGTTTCGGGAGTCCTACTCGAAGTATGTCCGTAAAGAAGTTCGTAAGGAGTGAATCCGTGAGTTTTGTTTGCGGAGTTGTTGTATGCGATGATTGCATAAGGAAGGATATTGAAGGGGTGTTCGTCGGGGTTTTCTAATTTGTGGATTCTAATCATGTCTAGTGGAATCGTTCTAATGAACCATTCGACTGGGGATGTCCCACACTAGAATAGGACAGTTTGATATCAAATAGCTTACACAAATCTCTCATCAGAGCGTTGTCAAATTCCCTGCCATAATCACAGTGTATCCGTAATGGGGTACCGAAGTGTTGGAAGTAGAGTAGTAAAGTACTAACAACGGTTTTTGCGGATTTGTCGGTTATGGGGTAGGTCTGAGAGAATTTAGTTCCTCCCGGATAGTTAAAGCATAGTTTCTTGTCGGGACTTCGAGAATGTCGATGTTGACACTTTCAAACGGTGTCCGTGGAGTTTCGGTGATGACGAGAGGGCTGTCGAGATTTTTTCGGTAAACTTTTGGCTTCTGGCAAGTCTGACAGTTTTTGATAAAATTGTCAACGTCTTTAGTTAGTCCTTGCCAATTGTATTTTTCCTTTATTCTGCGGACAGTTTCATTGATACCTCGATGTATATTATTTTTGCCATTATGGAATTGGTCGAGAATTATAGGTATTTGATTTTTCTCAACCTTTTGGACGATATTTTGGCAAACTTTCCATTTTAAATCGATTTCGGAAAAGATGAACGAAAGCATTTCCAGAATGGGCAAATCTATGTTATTCTCAACACAGTATATTTCGGTTTCCGTAAACACATCTCTACTATTATATAAAGATGCGAAAAGAATCTCGTTAACTACTTCGGAGTCAGAAGGGAGAGGGACGATGAGATACCGTCTCTTTCTGACACTTTTGCTTGCAAAAACGTTTATTCGTGAGGTGCGAAAATCGGCATTTTCCTCAAAAATGTCCTCAATGATATCGTGGTGAAAATCTTTCATGAGAGAACCTTGGGGGAATACAAGAATGTTTTTGTTTTCTCTGTCTAATAGTTGGCAGTTAGAAAATTGAATTTTGTCGTAGTCTATTAGTGAGACGGTCTGGTATCGCTCTACAAAAGTTCTGAACTCCTCAGAAATTTGATGGAAGTTAATGGGACTTTTTGTGTCTGGTTCTCTTGAGTCATCGTCAGTCTCGTTTGTTGGGAGTAATGCAAACGGTGTTAGATAATTGTTTGTCTGAAAGGATACGTATTCATTAAAGTTGTTAACTTTAATGCGAGAGAGAGCGTCGGCATTTTTATTTACTTTGCCGTGCTTGTAGATTATTTGGTAATCATACTCCTCGAGTTTGAGGCGCCATCTGGCAAGTCTACTTCCAGGGTCTTTGATTGAAAATAACCACGTTAACGGGCGGTGGTCGGTCAGAAGTAGAAACTTACTTCCAAAAATTAGCGGTCTATAGTGCTTAACACTATAGCAAGAAGTTCTCTTTCGATGGTAGAGTACTTAGTCTCAGCCTTGCAAAGGGTTCTCGAGGCATTGGCTATGGGCAAATCGTTACCTATAAGAGAAAGAACTACGCCGATAGCAAAAGAACTGGCGTCAGTTGTGAGAATAAATGGTTCGTCGAAGTTAGGGTATATGAGAATTGGGGTAGATGTAAGAGCGATTTTTAATTGTTCAAAAGATTTAACGCATTCTGAGTCAAATTGAAAGGGGACATCTTTTTGAAGTAATTTTGTTAGTGGCTTGGAAATTTTAGCGAAGTTTGGACTGAACCGCTTATAATAGCCAGCTAAACCTAGAAATGATTTAATATCTTTTTGATTTTTTGGCTGGGGAAAGTTGAGAATGCAATCGACTTTTGAGGGATTTGGCTTTACGCCTTCAGGAGTTATAAGATGGCCTAGATACGCGACTTCTTTGCGAAGGAACTCGCACTTGTCGGGTTGTATTTTCAGATTGGCTTTTCGTAGTCTTTTGAAAACATCGGTGAGGCGGGCTATATGCTCATGAATTGTCGGGGAATATACGATGATGTCGTCCATGTAGACTAAACATCTTTCGTTTTGGATTCCGAGAAGAATGTTATCCATAACCGGTTAAAACGTTGATGGAGCATTCTTCAGTCCAAAAGGCATCCTAACAAATTCATAGTGACCATTGTCGACTGTGAAAGCAGTTTTGGGAATGTCTTTGGTGTCGATTTCAATTTGATGAAATCCAGAAGCTAAGTCGAGAGTGGTGAAATACTGGCATTTGCCGAGTTGGTCGAGTAAGTCAGATATATTTGGAAGAGGGTACTTGTCGTCTATAGTCAGTTCGTTTAGTTTCCGGTAGTCAACGACGACACGCCATTTTTGTGTTCCGGAAGCGTCCAATTTTTTTGGAACTACCCATACTGGAGATGACCATGGGGAGTTAGAAGGGCGTATGATCCCTTGATCTAGCATTTTGGATATTTGGCTTTTTACCTCTTGCTTGTGGATTTGGGGGTATCGATATGATTTTGTGAAAGATGGTTTCGCATTGTTGGTATCTATAGAGTGTTTAATTTCATTCGTAAAGGTCAGTTGGTCGCCTTCTAAATAGAAGATATCGGAGTATTCAAGACAAAGTTCTGAAATGAATTCAGATTCTTCCTCGTTGAGATGTTCTAAACGAAGCTGGTTCATTATCGTCATTTGTCTGTCATTCTCGGTTAGGTTACGTGTTTCGTTGTCAGGGAAGGTGTTTATTGTGAAATTCTGTATTGGTTCTAAATCGAGTTTGTCAAAATTTATGGTTTTGGGAATGGCATTAGCATTCAAAACGGAAGTTAGGAATTCACCATTTTCATTGATTTTGACTATGGCATTCGGGAGACGAACTTTCTCAATTTCGATTGAAACGAGAATAGCATCTGTATTCTTGAGGTTACATTTCAATTTACAGATTTGCTCAGTTCGAGAGGCCAAGGTAATTGTGTTGACAGGAATATATTTAGTTGAAGATGTAGAATTATTATTACGCATGATCGTATCATCCGTAACTTTGAATAGTGGCAGAGTTTTGAAATTTGTAACGAGTTGTTTCTTATTGAAATCTATGATGCAGTTATAGTGTTCCAGGAAGTCTGAACCTAATAACCCATCAATATCAATATCAATTTTAGAAATGTACACCTTATGTGGGTCGGAGATGTTAAAAGGCACTAGGGTGGATTCATTAATGAGAATTTTCTCATCTGTGATGCCTTGAATAATAACATTTTCAGGGAACCGTTGTTTAAATCGTTGGCAAGTTTCGGGCTTAAATATTGACAGTCCTGCTCCGGTGTCAATAAGGAGTTTGTATGTATTGGAAGAGTCGGTGATGTAGTAAAGGTTTCTCGAATTGACCGAAAGAAGTGGCCTTACAGAAAATTCTGTTCGGGAAAGTTTAGGTTTGGATTGAAATCGTCCAAGTTCATCGTTTGAATTTGTGTTTGAATAGTCTGATATGGTTTTGTATTAAGTTGGTGTTTGAAAGTTCTGTTGCTCATTGTAAGTAAAATCATAGTTATGTTCATACGGATGGAATTGTTCGTTGTTTAAGTGATGAGTTTTCTGCTGTTGTTTGAAAAACTCAGATTTGGCCTGAAATTACTAGAAGTTGGGGTTGGTCTACTGGTTGAGGGATGTTGTTGGTGAGAAAACTGAGGCCTATTATTAAAATTCTTAGGTTGATTAGCGGGCTGATTCGCATAATATGGGCGATGGCCCAAGTAATTTGAGTGAGAATTTTGGTTAGTCTGGGATTGTCTCATTCTGATGAGGCATTCGCTGCTGAAATGTCCTATTCTTTTCCAAAACGATCATTGTTTTGGGGGTTTACGAGTCTGTTGGGGTGCATTTCGGTTGACTGAGAATTTTTGAGTTTCCAGATTAGACAACTGTAATTCTCTTTTAATACGGGAAATAGCGGTCAGGATATCTCTGGGATCACTGGCTCGCACAATTTGGCCAATTTTTGGCACTAGACCCGTAAGTAGGCTAGTTAGAGCCATTGACTCAATTAAGTCAATCTGGGCCTGTTTCTCCTTTACAGTTAAATTTTGTTTATTGAGAGCTGATAACATTTTTGCTTGGTGTGTTTGAAGCCTAGCTGAAAATGTCAATGGAGATTCGTTGGGTAATTGCCTCATTCTTTGTAGGTCTTGAATAAGGGCGGAGAGATCCCTTGGATCTCCAAAATGGTTTTGTAATAGACTTTGAATATCTGCTAAATGGCTGGGGTCACGTGAATTAACTAGTTCAGCCGCTCGTCCACGGAGCTTGTTCTTAATGTGGAGAATTAACAGAACTTGTTGATTATCAGATGCCATATTATATGCGGTATTGCAAGAACAGATAAATGTGTTTAAAAATATTGGGTTCCCATCATATTCGGGAATAATGGCGAAAATTTCTGAAAGCTTGTAGGGCTCTACATTTTGTGCTACAGCTCTAGTTTCTGGCATTTTGTAATTTTACTCAAGATTGTGCAATATTAGGAAAATACAAAGCTTGGGAAAAGCGAAGTAAATAATTGCGATTGTAATTAAAATGAAGAAAAATATGAGAAATAAATTTTTGTTACTGGTTCTAAAATAAGTATAAGTTAAATAAAGTTATAAACATAAATAAATATTTAGAATTTCTTAAACTATCAAAATAAAATTTCAAAATTCGTTCTTGGGTAAATATTTAGGATGGTTCATTTAAAATAGGAAAAATGATAGAACTGGTTGTTCAACAATTATTAAATATTGTAACTTTTTTAAACGCTTACGTGATTATTCCTATCATAGGACTTGTTCTATCCGTCACAGAACACTGGTTAGCCGCTGCTTGTTCCCTTGTTGAGCTCAGTAGTTGGTGTCCAAGTAGGTTCTTTGTATCCGCGAAGGTTAGGAAACCACCGTAATTAGTTAGAATGTTTCTTGTTCTAATTACGTCTGGAATATCCTACTGACTGCGCCAATTTTAGATTTGGTTTCACTAAATTCACTTTTAAAAAAAATATTTATTACAAAAAATTCATATGTTTAAGTTACAAAACAAATATTCTAGGTATGAAGTTAAATGAAGATAATGATATGAACACTGGTTACATTTATAACGTAAAAATACTGACGCTATGTCATCAGTTTTCATGTGAACAAAGCGTCTACGTGATTTCTAAGAATTCTAGGAAGTTGTAATATGATACTTGTGTGAAGTCAATTACGGTTCAAGCACCTATGGTAACTTTAACGTGTAAATTGTAAGTTAGTACACTTCTCATATAACATATATATATATATATAGATGTGTGATATATAACTAGGATAGTATAGTCAGGATAACTATAGACAACATATCAGACGGATGCAATGCATCTCACCTGTTACCTTATCATAACAGTCAACAAACTGCTGTAACAAGCTTGGAACAAGCTTTGGTAAAGTTTCAAGAACAATACAATTTAAATGTAGACGGTACAGCAAATAACGAAACGATTGCGTTAATAGCTCAACCTCGTTGTGGAGTACCAGATTTCCCGCTAAACTTTGCTCTGAGGGGACAAAAATGGAATAAAACAACCCTGAAATGGTATTTTAAGCTAGCAGATGAACAAATGAATACGAATACATTTGAAAGTTGGGAAAATGTTACCAATTTACGGTTTGTTCAGGTGTCCGGCTTAGGTACTCCAGATATCTTCATCTCCATGTCTGACGGGAGATATGAGTACTCAAATTATTGAAACTGGCAGAAGGGTAAATGCTCTTTTAAATTCGATGGTAGGGTGGAGTATTGGCACACGGATTCATTTAAATAGGATGGAAGACTGGTATTTAGGGAAAGAGACGTGGATGATGTACCTCCAGGACAGACCAGTATGCTTTTTTCGGGCATATTTGCGGTTTAAGTCACTCAGCTTTGATATATCCCTACTACTCTCAAGCTAAACTAGATCAAGATGATATTATTGCAATCCAGTATTTGTATGGACTCAAGAAACAAACAACAAAAACAACGCCAAGGGCTGCAGTAATCCCTTCAAACACAACTGAGATTACTACTCCTTCAAGAACAACAACAACAACCGTAAGTGCACCCAGCCCTGCAAGCACAACTAAGAAGGTTACCCCTTCAAGTAAACCAAAACCTACACCTGCAAGTACTACAAAATCAACTACAATAACCGCAAACACTCCCTCAAGCACAACAAAGAAGATTATTACAAGAGTAGAAAATAACCAAACTAATAAAGCAATAGATTTGTGTAAAATCGAACCTAAATATCTCCAATTTCTCGTCTTACATACAAATATTTATATCATATATAAAGACAGGCTTTGGATAATGGACATTCAAACAAAAAAATTCACATCAAAGGATATATCATTGAGAAAGTTTTTACATTTTTTACCATTTGGTGATTTCGAAATAATATCAATTTACCAACGACCCTCTGGAGAGATAATTGCAATTATTGATCGAAAACGGCTCTTCTATATAGAAGATCATAGTTTTAAATTAATTAAGTCTCAATGCTATTGATCTCAAAATAGCTCTTACTGAAGACGAAATTCTTACCGCTGTAAGTACATATACAGGGCAAACTTACCTTTTTCTATCTGAAAACACATTTGTAGAAATAGATGAGTGTTCTTCAGAGTCGAAGGAATATGGTTATATTAACAGAAAATTTCCAGGTATTCCCTCAAATATTAGAGGGGTGTTCAGGTATATTAATGGCTTGATATACTTCTTCCAGGATAATAGATACTTGGAATTCAACCAGTTTACTAATTCACTGGAAAAGACAGATAAACTCAGATTAGATATCTTCGGTATTGATTGTCCTATCATGTATCCAGCATATCAACTCCCCGAATTCCTGTATCTAATTCCAACACTCCCGCTTCTATTATCCCGAATTTACTCATCTAATTCCCGAATCAATTATACTGTATCTATTTTCAAACATTTCATAAACAAGTTTGCCATTGTGAACACACCCTGTATTTTTTTAATTTTATGGTTATGGGACATATTTTCCGAGCCACCCTGTATCTTTTTATCACTATATATATATATATATATATATATATATATATATAATTTTCAAACGCCATCTATCAACATGTACATTGTTCATTACCTGTCTCTGTGAACCATCGCTGTGTGACGATAGTCTTCTACAGACACAATGTTTTGATCTTTGGCTGCTCGCTCACAGAGGGAGCGTCTCACTTCCAGTCGTTGCTGTGCAGTCTTCTATACACGCGATGTTTTGACCTTTGTCCGTTCGCCAACAGAATGAGCGAACTGGTACGTCTGGCCGGCTACCGGACTTGTCGATCCGCAAATTTCAGCAAGGTCATCGTGTCTCCACCCTGACTGATACTAAGCGTCTTAAACGGGATTTTATTCAACATACTACCAACTAATAGAAAGAGTAAGGTCGCCTTGTTGGCACATATGCTAAGTGCTTACATATTAAACCTATAGACTGGGGTTCGATTCCCCATCACAGCAATGGTTTTTCGTTATATAAATATATAAATTATTTCCTACATCATTGAAATTTGGCGCGATTCAACAGATAACGTGTTCACCATTGACCAATGAGAGCTTGGTATGGCTGAGCACGTGGTAATTAACCAATGAGAGCGCTTCAAGGGGTAACTGCTTATGTATTACGTCATAATCTCTCTGTAGTACAATACTTCCGCTGTCACTCGTGTTCCGTACTACTCACCCTATGGCCTACCTGTGAGCTGTCAATGTTCCGTGCCGTCGTTCTATGCCATACGTCATCGCCCGTTACCAACGTTCCGTGACATACGTCAACGCCCCAACTCTATGCCCTACCTGTCAGTTGTCATTGTTCCGTCGTTATATGCCATACGCCCTATACCAACGTTCCGTCGTTCTATGCCAACGCCCCATACCGTCGTTCCGTTTCAACGCCCCTGTCACCCGAGGTCATTGAGCTCCAGGCGATGGCACGTGCGGATGAGCGCAGGCGGTGTCAACTTGGTTCTCAAGTGGGGGAAGGGACCTTGAGAATTTTCCTGCTCATGTACATTCGAGTCCATTCGTCAATATTAGCACACATGCGAGGCCTGCTGTATTTAAAATATTTTTCAATGTACAACCGAGCCCCGGCAACATTACCACGCTCTACACCCTTGGGTTTGCTAGATGCGTTCGGCCTTTATATATCAAATTTTGATATTTTACAATTCTTTTATTTTTGTTTGTTAGTTTATAGCTGGCAATGTAAGTGCATGTTGTCAACAAATAATTTATTTTTAACCGACTTCCAAAAAAAGAGGAGGCTTGGACAATTTTAATGATTTAAACTGCATTATATTAAAGAACATTACAGAAAAGTGCTATATAGTTGTCTATAACATGAGATTTGCGGTTTTCTAGAAAATCAGAAAAAAGGTAAATAATAGATTTCAGCGATATTCAGTGAATCTTCACTGTTTTCTCTAAAACTGCTCACACAATTTGAATATTATAAATTGTATTATACAAAGATATGTTCCAGCTTGATTCCGTACATTTTTCTATATCGTAAGACATACAATTTTTCTGAAAATCGGAATAATATATGCACAAATGCGGTAAACATCAAGGTAAATGTCAAATTTGTTTCATAAATATCTAGTTTAGATGTCAAAATATGCTATGAAAATATGTCGTACAGGGTGTTTGTAATGATTTTCATGTTGATGCTTTTAAGTCAGTTTATTTAAGATACTAGGTTACAGTCGCGTGAAATTGCAGAAAATATTCCATTAGCTTATTAAAACGAAAATTTGTTATTCAGGCGATCTCTTCAGTGTGGAATACGGTTTAATGTGTGTGCGTATACAGGAATAATTTAAACAAAGAAAAATAGAAAGAGTCAAAAGTGTGGGGAGGATTCAGAAAATGATAGACCAATATGTTATATAGGGGTGACCAGTACACAAAAACACATACAGTGTGGATGCAATACAGAGTGAATTTGTTACATTTATAGAAAGTGGTCCAAATAATTAAACAAATAAAAAAGTTCAACTATATTTGGAAAATATAGACAACGAATAAAAATTAGGGAGGGAGAAAGAGAGAGAGAGAGAGAGAGAGAGAGAGAGAGAGAGAGAGAGAGAGATAAGAATACGCTAAAATTTTCAATTGAAATGTACCTTAAATCAGATAAAAAAGAAGATATTTTAGGTAAAAGTCACCTTATTGTAGACAGATTAAATGTTGCATATCTAGAGTCCTAAGAGTATATGCTTCCAAACGCAAAATCTTGCTAAACTTTATGAATGGGACTGAATAATATAAATTATCTGTAAGAAAAAATACAAGGATAGAAATTAACTCGTACACATCAGAATAGACTTGACAGCACATACATTTCAAATAGTTCATCATAAATTTAGAAAAATCCTACAAATCAAGAGGTTGAAGTATTCAAAGTAAAAGAAAAAAACTTTTTAGCAAAAATAGAGTAGGTCTGAATTAAAACATTCGTTTGCAAAGAGAACAGAAACTAATATCATAAACTGCTATAATCAGTGAAGCATTGTTTTTTTCTGAAACCTCTAGATCTACACTACTAAGTTTTGGTATACAAGATATTTATAATTGTTAAATAATTATTAAACCTTTAGTAAAATGAACTTTAAACAGTATTCTCCGGCTAATTCATATTTCCGTTTTTTTTTTGCTTAACCCGGGAATAAACTACTACGTTTATTCCCAGGTTAAGTAAAGCAAAAATGGCTGCGATGAAACCAACTTGAATGTAACATAACTTAACCTAAATGATGGTAATTTGAATCGTATGAAAATTATGGCCTTGAACTTCTGCACATTACTTATCACTCACTCTGGATTCCACGAAAATGCTTTGCTTAAAATCAAAGTATAAGTATATTATTTTTCTTAAACGCATATATTCTTTACTACTATGTCTGTTTATTGAGTTTTCCCTCTCCTCACTTCTTTCCTGTAACTGGCAAGTGTGTAAGTGTAGAGGGGAAATTACCAAAAATTGTGCGGATTACTTGTTGACTTTATGGGAAGTTAAACTCAAACATGTTCTGAGAGAACAAATAATAATAATAATAATATTGACAGATCTAAGTAAACTATTAGATCAACAAATTTCTATTTTGCGTAGTCATTTCCAGAAACCGCAGAATTTTCTGATCTACATAGAGTCATGTGCCAGGTTGATGACTCAACACCACTGCGACTGATACAACAACATGTCCAATTACACCACCAGACCACAGACCAGAAACTGCTAAAATGGAAAGAGAAGCCCCTTCATGGAAGACATATAAATGACATCAACCAAGATTATGTCGACAGTGCAGCGTCGAACTACTGGTTGATCTCTGGTCATATGTTCTCTGAAACGGAAGGCTTTATATTGGCAATCCCAGATCAAGTAATTCCAAATAAGAACTACCTAAAGTACATCGTTAAAGACCCTTCCATTAACAACGATAGATGCAGGTACTGTTGCCAAACATCTGAATCTATCCAGCATATCACAGCAGGTTGTCAAGCGTTCGCTGTAACTGAATACAAAGAACGACACGATGCTGTGGCAAAAATACTTCACCAGGAACTAGCACTGAAACATGAATTATCACAGTCGGTAAGATTACCATACTATAAATATAAACCAGAATCTGTTTTAGAAAATAACAACTACAAGCTGTACTGGGACCGCACGATACTGACCGATCGGTCTGTTGCTCACAATAGACCAGATATAGTTTTGGTAGATAAAGTCTCTCGGAAAACAAATTTAATTGACATAGCAATTCCCAACAACAATAATATAAATATCAAGCAGGCTGAGAAAATAACCAAATATACAGATTTGGAATTTCAAATAAAGACTCAGAGGAACATGAACAACACACGAACTGGACCAATTGTTATGTCAACAACAGGACTAGTCCCAAAACATCTATTAAACAATTTAAAATACCTCGGTCTGGACGAACATCTTTACAAACAAATGCAAAAACCCGTCTTGTTAGGGACAGCCCGGACGGTCAGGAAATTCATGGGAAACTGCCGTCACGACTCCAACCACGGGCCTGAAAACCTGGCAAAGGCTCCCACAGAGCTAAACCCTTTTGATATCTAGGATATCTGGGGTTTAGTGAATTTTCCCCTAAAGGCACTCATAGAGTGCCTTAGAGGGAGTGTGATGCCATACATTGTATGGTCAAGTCGGATAATATCACAGCAATTTTTTCCTACTGGACGGAAAGTGTTGAAATTTTTAAAATAAATTATTTAAAGATATTAAAAAAATATAAAATTTTTTACCTATTCCCCTACTTTATCTTTGAAACTACAAGCCGTATAATTTTGAAAAAAATTAGACATATATGGCCTCACCTAAATTTAAACCGGAAAAATAAGGTGAAACCTCTGCTATTAATTGGGGGGGGGGCAATTTAAAAGAATTAAATGGAAAATATGAAACTAAAATTGTTTCTGCAATATATCAAATGATATATTGCAGAAAGGGCTCATTATGAGGAATACAAATATATATTTTTCATATATTTTAAATTAATTGTTTACAATACATTAACAAATATAAAAAATTCCCATTTCCCACTTTATTTTCGAAACTATACTATTTAAAACTTTGAAAATAATTAGAGGCACTGGGTCTCACTTGAAATTTATAACAAAAAATAATAGAAAACACCAATATTAATTTTGCGGACAAATTATAGAATTAAATGGAAAATAAAAATTAAATTTTCAAACGCATCATGTAATATATCAAATAAAAGGCTCATTATGTGAATAACAAATAATTCATATTTGTAAATCATTTGTTTAAAAGATTTTACGAAAAATATTAAACATCGACTTAATTCCCACTTTAGAAACTACATTATCTAAAATTTTGAAAAATATATTTTATTTGTATTTTTAAATAATTTGTCTAAAAGATTTAATATTTGTTTATTTAAAACTTGACCTATATTTCCCTTTATCTTCCAATCTGCAGAGCCTAAAATTCTGCCAATTACACCAAAATTAGTTTAGTGTGGTTTTTAGGCTCTCTGATCATGAAGGTCAGATTTACAAAATTCAAAATAACCGATCAAAAGATGGCGGATGAAAATTTTTAAAATCAACCGATATACGCCAAAATTGGTATATAGGGGTCTTTGGGGTCTCTAATTATGAGCCCGGACCTTACAAAATTCACGATGGCGTACGAAATTTTCGTCTCGTGTGTTATTTTCATCTTCCATATTGGATCTCCTATCTTAAATTGTGTCTATAAGTGATCAGCGAACCCAAAAACCTCCTTGTAAGTAGTTTGGTGAAAAATGGCTTGTTTTTTAAAGTTTCATTCGCCATCTTGATTGCGCCATTTTGAATTTCAATCTGACCTCGTATTCGTGATCAAAAACCCTAAAAATTTCCCTAAACCAATTTTGGTGTATTTGGCAATTATTTAAAAAACATAATTTTTACGGTTTCTTAGTCATTATTACTATGTAAAAAATAATGTGATTTTAAAAAATGATGTGTCAAAAGATTGGCAAAAAAGAGGCTTTTAAAAAGAGGTATCACATGATACCCCTTTGAATTTGAACTTGTAGAGGTGATATTCACCCCCGCATAGGGGTTGAAACTGCAGGGTGACTGATACGTGTAAAATATAAACTAATGTGATTTTTGCATTTATCTTTTAAAGATATTTAAAAAGTTATTTAAGTTGGCACTCTTGAAATGAAAGCCGTGTATAGTGTATCTGTTGTGAAGACGTTTCAACTACAAGTCTGGAGTCATTGTCAGTTACTGTATATATTTGTTATTTCTTGTATCGTTCAAATGCTGAATTATTTCATTGTTTTAGAACATCTGTGAGGATGATTTTCTGTCAAAGAACTATTCGAAGTTGCTCCTACTACAGTTTGTGTCAGTTACAATTTTCAAATATTTATGTGTTACAGAAGAAATGAAAAGAAATAAACAAATTGAATAAACAGAATAAGTGAAGATCTCCTCAACAACAATTTCGAAATTAAATATTGAGGACTGGAATCGAGATTTATTCAGTTTATGTGTAAAGACATTTTTTTCCGATTCAGCATTGGGGTATTTCAATAATTCTTACATTTTGCATGTAAGGGCATTATTTTTGATTGCCAATTAGGTAGTTTTAGAAAACTTAAAATAAAGTTCATTTTTCACAACTGCGTTTGCTTGTGAGGTGATTTTTTTAGACTCAAATTAGGTTAGTTTCTTCAACTCTGACTTCTCTAAGTTATATAAAATGCTCCACAAATGGTACATTTTTTTACACCTTTGCCACAGGAGTTATAAAGGTATGATTTATTTTAATTTTTCAAAATCCCTTTAGTAGACCCTGGAAGAAAACTTAAATTAATTCACATTTTTGTACAACTCCGTTTGAGTGTGAAGGTAATGTTTTTCCGATTCAAGATAAGATAGTGTCTAAAACTCTGACTTCTCTAAGTAAAATAGAATGCACTAGAATTACGAACTAGAAAGTTAAAAAAAAAGGAAATGTGCCAAAAGTTAGATCTCACTTTTGGCGCATTTCCTTTTGTTACAAAGTCGCAGTTCCAGGTATTATCTCATCTAGAATCGGAAAAAATGACATCACACGCAAACGGAATTGTAAAACAATAATTTATTTTAAACTTTCTTGTTCGTAATTCTGGTGCATTCTATTTTACCTAAAGAAGTCAGAGTTTTAGACACTATCTTATCTTGAATCGGAAAAACATTGCCTTCACACTCAAACGGACTTGTACAAAAATGTGAATTATTTTAAGTTTTCTTAAATATATTCAGTAGACCCTGGGATAGTTCGTTCTTCTTAGAAAAGACATAGTGCCAGATACTACCCTATCTTGAATCGGAAAAATGGTTTCAAATGCAACGCAGTAATAAAAAGTATAATTTCGTTTAGATTTCTAAATTAAATTTTACTTTACTACAAGAAGTCTAAGAATAGATTTCTACTTCTTTTGAAATTGTTGTTTTCATTAAATCTGCAGAAATAAACACTCTTCAGATTTTGTTTATTTAAATTATAACATTTATACTTTGGCCTATAATATCATCAGCGGCTGATAGATTAAGTCGCATTCATTACTCTGATATCATTGAAATGAATACCAACTGTAACGAAAACCGAATCTCATATAGTGAGGCAAAATGAAAATTTATGCAACCTACTATTCAGATGGATTTCCGTCTCAGTCATACTTATTGCGATTAAAGAACGGATAATTGAAATTTCATAATAATAAATTTATAATATACTTACCCTCGGTTTTACCCGCGTATGGAATATACAATTCTGTGCAAAAAGAAATAGCTTATGAAACATATCATCCTATATAACAACTTTTTCTAATTTGTGGACCACCCAACATAACAACTAATTCACTAATCCCGAATATATTTCATACAAACTGCAAGTGCTTATGAGCCACCCTATATAACAGTTTTATTCAACTTTTTTTAACCACCTTGTATAACTGTAACTCTACTTCTCGCTTTAGCGCAACTATCCTTAGTAAGGTGCTGTTTATTTGTCACCACACATAACATTTCTTAAACACCTAACTATACCTTTACTACACCCTTCATAGCAGCTATGCAACTGCTTATAGTCTACGTTAAGTAACAATTATTTTTGAGGCTCCTTGTAAACTATAATTTCTCTCCACCCTATATTTTAACCACCCTTTATGTGCAACTTTTTCTAATATTGTTTTAAAGAACCTGTATAACTATTCGTCCCATATACACCACCCACATAGTAGGGTGTTTCTGTTCATGGTCTATATTTTTTTACATTTTTTTATCCACCCTGTAAAACTATGGTTCTACTCCGCTCTTGATTTCAACCACCTTGTATATACAACGACCTATTACATTTTTTGTAGCACTCTGTATAATTATAAATTCACAAATCTCCAAGATATTTCTCCCAAACTGCAACTACTTATTGAATACCCCATATAACTATTTTTTTTTTTTTGAACCGCCTTATATAATTATATCTCTACTTGCTTCTATATTCAAACCAGCCTGTTTATCCTGCTGCCAACTAGTCAACCATTATAACTTGTGTCTCCACCTTATATTTAAACCCCCCTTCCATGCAAGTTTAATTTTTCAACTTTTTTATTGTACAGCCTTGTACAACTACAACTCTACTTTTATCTATATTTAAAACAGCATGCTTATACTGTTGCCAATTAGTCAACCATTATAATTTATTTGCCTATCAGTTTTTTATCCATCCCGTATAAGCATAATTTTTCTTTACTAAATATTTCATACCACCCAGTATATGCATCGGCTTATTGTTTACCTAATATACAATATTTTAAATATTCACTATACCTCTACTCCACCCTATTTTTCAACTATCTTATCTGTGTAACTGATTAAGGGCTAAGCACCTCTAAGTTTCCTTGGACTCATTTCAAGAGGATGGAAGTCCAAGGAAACTTCGAGGAACGAGTTACATTATCTACCAGCTTCAGACTAACATGGGCTAAGCTATTTCACAATTTTTTCTCAATTATAGCCCATACAATATAACAATTTTGCACCACCCTATATACTTAGAATTCTACTCCACCCTATATTTCAACCATCCTATATATAAAACAGCTTGTAGATCATAACATTTCTTTGTGATATTTTTTAAACCCACCTGTATAACTGTAATTACACTTCGATACATATTTCAACCATCCTATATAAGCAACTACTTGTGGATATTAAACAATTTTTTAACCACCCTATAAACTATAATTCCACTCCATCTTATAACTCAACAACACTTTATAAACAACTGCTTCTAACATCTTTTCAACCCGTTTTATAACTATTACTCAAGAATATAATTCACATATCCTAACTGTTGACATAACACATTTTTTCTAAGATTTTTTTATCCACCCTGTATAAATGTAATCCTTACTACCCTTATTTATTTATAGCCAAC
Source organism: Octodonta nipae (assembly GCA_034190945.1). Taxonomy (NCBI): domain Eukaryota; kingdom Metazoa; phylum Arthropoda; class Insecta; order Coleoptera; family Chrysomelidae; genus Octodonta; species Octodonta nipae. The sequence continues at coordinate 55,418,899 of CM067222.1, read as the reverse complement.
GATTATAACATTTTGTTATCCACCCTGTATACATATAATTTTTCTCCATCCGTTTTTCAACTGCCTGGTATGAACAACTATTTATGGCCCAACCAGTTCTACTCTTTTGAACCACCCCGTATAATTAATTCCACTACCCTCTTATTTCAACCACATTGTATATATGCAGCTATTTAAGGGCCACCTAATATCACTTTTTAAAGATTTTAGATTTTGTAGACCCATGTAAATCTATTCCGCTCTATATTTCACCTATCCTACATATGGAGCACCCTGTACAATCACGCTTCATATATCAGGCGATTTTTTTATCGAAACATGTTACATTGGCATATTCCGAATTTTGTATAAAAGCTAAGCTGATGCAAGTATCATTTGGTGTTTGCGATGAAACCAATAGAATAATTGTGTTACCCAACATTGTAGAAGTTTTTTCGCTATATCTACCGTTTGTGTCAATGTAGGGAGATAAAATCTATACCAGATTAAATCAAACTATATATAGGCTTTGCAACAAAAAAAGATTCAGCAAAATCAGTTTTTACGTGATGCCCGAACAAACAATTTAAATTTAAAAAATACTCCTGATTTAGATTTTTATACACTTTAATCAATAACTAAAATATTTTTTCTAATTACCAAGCATAAAAATCCATTGAGGTATTTAACAATCAATAAACGCATGTATTATATTGGACATTGGAGTTCATTGATTGAATTTTTTATACCCGAAACTATCCAATTGACCATAATTTTAGATATTTGAGTTTAGTAATATTCACATAATGCAATGAAACACCACGCTATAAAATTAAAATAAAATACAAGAGTTTATTCATTTTTAAATTACCAACAACATTGTTGCCATGCTTAGGGACTCGGATTTGGCAATAACCCTATAAAATCAGTGCATATACGGATGCCTCTAGTTCAAGTTTTGAAGAACTAAAAACCGTATATTTCGCGATATGTACATCACTTATGAGCCCAAAGAAATATGGATTATGGTTTTGTGGAACTATGACTGGAAAAACAATCTTAAATACAAGCTTTAGAAAACGCGGGCTTTGTTTAGTATCTTGCACATGTATAAACGGAACTCGTTTGTGATAAATATAGGTTGAAATGGAAGTAAACATGAACCAAAAATAGAAATCAAATCAATAATTATATTTAGATGAATGATATAGGTATTAACAGATAGTAAATAATGCATTGTAACATATAAACCAATCTTGGAGGCAATAGAAATTTTGTACGAGTGATTCAAGTAATGTGAAAGAACTATGACAAATCAAATGCAATTTAAAGATCAATACATGAATAGAAGTGATTAAATAATAAAACTGGTAATTTGGAAATGATTTATATAACTAAAATCGAACAGCAAATACATTTTTGAAAATAAAAAATCTGACAGTTTAAAATAAATTTCTTAAAAAAGCAATTAAGATTTGAAATGAACATATAAAAATAATTTATATGTTTGATATATTACAATTAAAACATCTAACAAAAAGAAAATATAAAATTTACCTTAAATTCGAGATGTAAACAACTCATCTGACAGTAGTAGAGTGCTATGGTCCAGATTTATAGTAACTTAATATTTTAGATACAATAGGGGTAATAATTCAAAATTTTAGGATCTTAATAAAGTATTTTGGGATAAATAAACTTTCAAAACACATTATTTCTACACAAAATAACCAATTCAACATTAGAGTCATGTTAAAACTTTGGAGCAAGATTCTGACAGTTCTACCTATCGAAATACATTGAAATTCATAGGACAAAGCAAATATAGAACGGGGAATCAGGTGATAATATGTTTCGTGCCAACAATGAAAATTTTATAAAAATGTAAGTACAGGTTAAACTCAAAATAGCTGGTGCGCAAATGATGAGCACGAAACACAAAGTAAAAATTGCAATTTTAAAGAAATGTAAAAGGTATTTTAGGAATCTGTTTAAATAAGAAATTAAATTTATAAAAAAGAGTATTGTATGTAAAAAGGGGATTTCAAAATTGCTGATTTAAAAATTACAAGTTATAAAAGCAGTAACTGACAGCATGTAAAAGAGAGTCTAAATTTGCAAGGGTAACAATAAACATTGTTAGCCAGTACAAAGTGACAGCTATTGCCAAAAAGTCAAAAAGGTTTATTAACTCAAAAGTTTGATAAAAAGTGATTGAAATTTGAACAAAAATAATTATATCTAAGAATAGTGCAGGTAAAACAGTACAAGTAAATGGTAATGTAGGTACTAAAATCTGGCAGCAGATAAATATCAATAATTGGTATCAAGTAAAGAATCCAGTTTTGGGAAATCGAAAGCAAATAAAAATGTTACATGAGGAACGAACATAATTTGGCAGTAAAAGTATAATTCGCAGCAGACATAATTAGCAGTAACTAACAGTAAAAGTCATATTGGTATCAGGGACCATTAGCAGTTGATAATAAGGTGAGCAGCAGTAATCAATAAAAGCAATTTGAGCGAGTAAGGTGAATGCACTTTGATAAAATCAGGTATTTACATTTGAAGTTTTTAAACCATTTATAATTTTGATTTTCATTTATATTAACAATTAGATATTTTAACAGAAATTTGGGAAATAATCATTTTAATAACGGTATAAATTTTGGATATCTTGAATAACATTGTATTTAAATCATCATTGATCTTGAAATTTAATTGTTGTAAGTAACTTAATCGTTTCGAAACGCAAATCTTTTTAGATTAATTGAAAATTTAATTATAAGGTGTTTTGATATTTATATTTTGAAACTTATTTGTTGATTTGATTTATTGGTTTATGTTTGATTTCGTTTAATGTTTATATTTTAATTTGAAGCAGTTGAAAGTTTAATAATACATAATAATAAAAATTTTGGTTGTTTTATTATTGGCAAAAGGTCAATTGGCCCATATAAACTTTACAGCAAACGAGTCCCAAGAGCAGGAGCAGTCTGTTCAAAGAAAAGAAAATTGTGTGGAATTTTTACCGAGTGGAAAATTTTAAAATAAAATAAATCAAATTCAATCATCACCACAAAGTAAACATTCTATTACAATATATATATATATATATATATATATATATATATATATATATATATATATATATATATAAGGAATATTCTACACAGAAGTAGGTTCAGTAATAGTAAGAACATAATAGGATTGTTCATAGTAGCTAGTTGCCTACGATTCTAACGGTTTGAGAAATTCTACGCGAATCGAGGGTTGGCAGAGCCAACAGCGGAGATCGCTGATTGGCGTAGAATTTGTCAAACCGTTGGAATTATTAGCAACTGGTCTCTACGAACAAACATAATAACACCTAGTAATGTGATAGAACACTTCAATGCATTCAAATCGCATCAAAAATCGAGGCGAAAAATCCACTCCCATCGACGTGTGTAGGCAAGCTCGTTTGTATCATCCACAATAACAGCGGGTACACATTAGCCGTTTTGCACGCGCTTAATTCCATTCCCTAATTTAAAGGGTGGCTGGTGACTTACTAAAACCTCTGAGATATGTATTTTATTGTTATATTATTATAAAATGAACTCCCTAGATATCAATTTTTAAACGTCTAGCATCAAAATTTGCAAAAGCCTCATACAAACTTCCATCCCCTACTTTAGGAGGTTGGGGGATAAAAGTTTTAAGTTTAAGAATTTTTTTGTTGTTTGTGTACCAAGACTTGCTTACAGGCTAAATTTCAGCTTTCTAGGTCTTTAGGAAGTACCCTATGAATTTAAGTCATTGACGAAATCAGAGATTTAGATGTCAATAAAATCTAAATAATAAGAGCAATTGCAACTTTTTATCTTAAATTTTCATTATCTGGTACAATCCGAACCAAGTTTTGAGGGTTCAAAAAAACGAAGAAGCGCTTCACTTGGCTCGTCTTGGTGGGGGCATTACCGTGCCTCCAGATAAACATTTTTAATTTAATTTCGTTGCATCTTAGTGTAAACGACATGAATGCCGAGATTAAATCTAGTTAACTGAAATCTTTTCTATAAGCATAATAAAGTCGTGGATTGTTCAGCAAACCTGACTTTAACAAGCCCTGGTTTATTTCCACGACGCTAAACTTATGACCTTGACATGTCATGATCACATCTTCCTTTTGTTGAATTTAGAGCCACTTTCTGGAACGATAAACACCATTCTATTTTTGGCCATTATGTTCCTTTCTTGTATTTCAGTTAAGGAGTCAGAATCTGGAATATCTTGACATGTTGTGGACTGAGATTCCAGCTTTTATCCTGGATTTAATGGAAACTCTGACAGAGTAAAGAGAAAGTTGACTCCAATTCGATTATTATAATATTATTCAGTCGCATGGATTCATGCAGATTATATATTCACTTTTATAGGCATTGTTTAGATCATACAGGGAGTTAAAAATGTGTACAAAAACATTGAGAATAGCTTTACTACTTGCTATTTGTTTCTTGGATAAATGGGTTATTTGATCGTTAATATCCTGCTCTTTTTTCACTACTATTGAAGAGATTGCCACATTCACTAGTTCCAGGTATGAAGAATGTGACAAACTACTTAATGGTCGAAATGGATAAAATCCAATTCTTTGAGACGATGCAGCTGAAAATCTTTTAATCCATACTGTTATACAATTTTTATTCCCAGTTATGAGATCCTGCTCTTTTTTAACAAGGCGTAACGTACGGCTCAAATTGAGACGCGTACAGCGCTTCTGAGGTGATGTAACACGAGTGGCGCGACAAGCAGTGTGGTGATTTGCATATTGAGACACGGTTTATAGCCAATTACGTTGGAACGTTTGTACGTTCGTGAACGTACAAAATTTGTTTTTCAGTTTTGTCTTCATATAATTAGCATCTCTTGTGTCGTAGAGGTCCTTTCGATACCTTACCACTTCTATTAACGTCTCATTTTGTTATTTTTCAAAACTCTTAACAATTTGTTCACGTGCGCTACCAGAAACTGTGCCTTATACAGTGTGACGCGACTGTCAGTAGATGGGTGTCGTGCCTCGCAGCACTTTGGTGTCAATTTGAGCTGTTCCATTCGATCCTATAATTTACAAAAGATCGCACTGTGCTGCATCATGTCTCACGCGCTATTCGCGTCTCAATTTGCGCCTAGCCTAAATTTTGTGAAACTCAGCACCATATAGGGTAGGGCAACAATTATGAATCCAATCAGAAAATGCCGAACATTCTACTGCCAACTGTCTCGATGTGATATTGAGTTGACAATTAGAAAAATTTTGAACCATAAGTTCTAAATACAGCCCTTACCTGTTTAATAAACATATGTGCTCTTCATTCGGAGTGTTTTTGCTGTCGATAAACTTTTAATTCTGAACTGATTTTGAATAATTTATTGGAGATTTCCTTAGAAACTAATTTACCAATTGAAAGGATAATCATATTATTATATTCAATTAAATATTGAAATTTAATTTGACGATTAGACAGATTTGCTAATTTATTAGACTACTATAAACCACTTTAAGGCAACTCAAACACAGGAATATTTTAAATACATACTTTCTCGAAATATCATAAATGTATCCAAAACATTTGTATATTCCATGTCTCTATAAGGGCTTCATTTCTTTGTGTTCTGTTTTCAGTAGCTATTATTTATATTATTGCTTGTTTTTATTAAATTAAACTTCACAGCCTTTACATTATTTATCCAGATCTGGCATCTGGTCCTTACAAAATAATTAGCAATAAAGAAAAAGTGCAGTTTAAAAAAATATTTGAGACGAATGTTCATCATAAAATTATCCCTAATAATAACAAATAGTTGTTTTTATTGCCATAATTACCTGGAAGTATATCTCTCGGATTGACCATGATCCGGATCCCTACTTTCGTTTAATGTGTCTCCAAACACACTTCGACACAGATCCACTTTTCCGCAAATCAGAATCCTGAAAAAAACATAAATTTATAATACCACGCCGATTTTACACCAGAAATAGTAATTTTATATTAATTTCTGATAGTTAGGTGTAGGTACACCAAGCTGACGCGGCCAAATGGCCGGAATCCAATTAGACTTAAATGATAATTTTAAAGATAAAAACTTAGATCACATGTCATTTCTTAAAATTAAATAATTCAGTTATTAACCGGTAGTATAATATAACAAATAAACCTAAATAACAATTCCACTTGAATAGAAATTGCAAAATAATCTGTATTATTGTACTAGTAATACTTATTCAGTTCCCATTTGTACATTTAATAAATAGTAAATGGGTGACCGAGCTTTTCTCGTAAATTCAAGAGTTCATCAAAAATGTTGGTACATATATATATATATATATATATATATATATATATATATATATATATATATAAACTGATAAGTATATCTCGCCCATGGCTGATGTTGCTCTATCATTATATTGATTAATAATTTAAAATGCAAAATCTTAGACTTGTAATTTGAGCATGTATCACTCACGTTTTTCTATATTCTATGCAGGCTAGAGAAATTCTTTAAATAAAAAATCTGGTGGTATTCTTAAAAAAATAATATTTTAGATAACTATTTTCAGGGTTTTGTGGAGTTTGGTAAAGTTTAACAATCAAATTATGAAATATTCCAGACTATTTTTATGTAGGTCGGAACAGTTTCTTCTTGGGAAAGTTCTGTAAATAGATCTTAATTGAACAATTTATCTGCAGATTTGGCAATGTTTAGGTGTTTTTATTGTAGTTTTGAAATTTTATTACTCCATTAAAGAATAATTAAACTTTGGCTTAACAAGTTGATTAAAATTTGGTTCGATTGTTGGGTGTTAAAATTTGGAACTTTCTTAATAACACTAGCCTGGTAATTTGAACCAATTGATCAATTCAACGTTACCTACGTTTGGGGGGTGTAAATAGTTTAGGGGGATATATGAAGTTTGATGCTGTAAGAAGTTATATTTATAAAGTTTGAAAATTTTACTAAGGGTTGAGATCTGAATTCGGTACTATTGTCATATCTTGTAGGTGGTGTTCCGTAAAATTATATTATGTTTTTCAATATTCTTAAACATTTCGTTTATAGGACCTAAACTCTTTCAATATTAAGAGAATGAGTAGTTTTGTGGGTACCCATGACGAAGTATATTTCAATTTTGGTGAATGATTGTGGAAATCATACATGATATACTTAATGTCACAAGAAGAATTAAATATTTGCAATCCATTTCTTATAACTGAGAATAAGTATGATCTTGTAGACAGTTGATTTTCACCTATGCGTATGTTGATTAAAATTTTTAAAGGTAAAATCGTTAAGTAACGATATTATGATGTATGATTCACGTTAGTGGATATTCTATGTTGGGTAGAGGAATTGCATGAACCACTATAATTAAAATAAAATACTCGGTTTTGCTGTAATTTTCTTTTCAAACATATGGCAGAATAGCTTAAAAATTTTTTCAAAGCTATTATTGTTCTTAAATAGGAAGCTTTTCAGTGAGATAATCTGAAATGTTTGTATAATGAACTTCTTCAACTAAAAATATTAGTAGTACTCTTAGCTGAATGTAATAGTTTAAATTATTATTTTGGGGATGTGTGGTGCTCCATAATATTAATATATATGTATATAACATTTTCAGTAAACTTGTATGTATAAGTCGGAAGAATGCCGTAAAATTTCTGTTAATTTTTACAATTTGAACATTTATCGGCTGACTTGGAAATGTTGAAGTGTTTTTAGCGTAATTTCGAAATTTTGGTCTATTAATTGAAGTATTAACATTTGGTTTCACATGTTGATTTAAATATGTTTAGATTATTGGGGGTAAAAATTTGAAGTGGCTAAAAAACATTGGACTGTTAATTTGGTTTTGTGTTACCATAGTTAACAGTTAGTTATTTTAAGGATTACGACGGCTCTATGGGATTCCTGAATGTTGTTAAAATGTAAATAAACGTGAGTTTCTCTGAAATATATTGGTTTGTTATTGAGGCCTGTTGTTTATAGTAATTTTTTTTCGAAAACTTCGGCTAGAAAATCGACGAACAAACATGTGAAACAAATGAAATATATGTATGTGAAACAATAAAACGACAACATCTATTCCTGCCTTCTAGTTTTGTTGTAATACATTTTAAAAAAGAATGACAAAAATTCGATTGAATATATATCAATAATATATGTTTCTCAATAACCAAATGTCTCTAATTGATGGAATCCTATTTAAAACATTCTCCTATGATTCTACAAGACGAATATTTGCACTTGGAATGTCTCTATCTGACTTTGATGTCCACTCGTTTTTGTAGACGTCCCTCATTGCAGAAAATGAAAATTCAATACTTTTCCTAATAACTTGCTCTAGTTAAATTTGTTTTATTTTGAAAATAAAATGATGTTAAAAAATGAAACAAACTTATTTAATTTGCAATATAAGAGTTCACTACTGTGTCTACACGAATTTTTTAAATTGGGTAAAAACGACATACAATTATATGAAGGTTTTTGAATACTATGCTTTTTAATGAATTCAAGCAATCTCTGTTGTAGCATAATTTGTGTGTAGCGACAAACAAGTGATAATTTATATGCTGAATTCAGGCTGAAGGGTTAGGGTATCATCTTTGACTACAGAAAGCTGTTGTTTTCATTGACAATAATGCACCACCGCATTTTACTAGTGCACTTATTGACTGCCTTAAAATCGAATGAATCAATCATATTGGCTGCATTATCCCCGGATTTGAAACCCATGGGCGACAAAGGGAAAAAAAGAATACAATAGTTGTAAATGTTATTAGCAGCATACCAATCTTTCACGACGTCTTCAAGCTTATTGCATTGATGTCATACGTGAAGAAACAATCTAGTAAAATCAGTTTCATTTCATTTTCAATTTTAAGCTTAATTTAATTAATGTTTAATAATAAATATTTTTTGTGGTTTAATAATACTACTTCAGGATCAAGACGAGTGATACTTTCGGATAGTTTTTTAATTCGATCGACACTGAATGTTAAAGAGTTAAAATTGAAAACACTAAGTATTAACACTTTCAAACCTATACATATTAGACATATAGTATGATACAGTAAGACATGTAGTATAAAAAGCTCACATATAACATAAAAACAAGTTTTACTTTAAATCGCTATATCTGACTAAATTATAATATATTTGATAAAAGAAGCATGCTATGAATATTTAATCTGTAGTATTTGATAAAGTTTTTGTTCTGCCAGATTATTTATCATTTTGGTGTGTGTATTGAGAAATATAATACAGCTATAATTTTATCCCCGTGAAACTAGAGAATCAATTGACATTGTGGAGATATTTAATAATATTTAGATATTGGACATATTTTATACAGAATATTTACCTATAGAAATAATCATTATTAGTCAATATTAGTCTAAAACATAAATATAATTTGGGTCTTGTTCATTATTGTGCAACTATCTGAGGTGTAATTCATCCATGTCCTGTCACTTTACATCGTATCACGGTTTATTGCTTGGTAAGGTAGGCAACATAATATTAAATATCATTGTTAGGTACTTTCCTGGAATAATAAATACCCAAATTTCACATTTTGACATGTGTTCAACATTTGCTGAATGGGGAGTAAATAAAAATTGGTCATTTGGACGGTACAAATGCTAATAAAATTTAATTTATAATTTATTTCAATAATGATTTTTACCGTATCATTTTCAAATATTTGCAATGTAATGTAAAATAGTAAGAAAAATGGCGAGATAAACTCTTTGGATGCAAGTTAATTATGATATTTTATCAATATAATTAACAATCACCAAGTAGTGTTTTAAACAATCGAGCTGCTTATCTGTAATTAATTATAGAGGGAGTCCGAAATTCGCTTCTCTATACAAGGATCTTATTATACCTATAGATAAATAGGGAAAGTTTTAGAGAAAACCTAGTGCATTCGATATCTGGCTTCAGGTTTACAATTGGTCAATTGGCCAAAACCGAAAACAAGGGGTTTCGTTTTTCGCCGGTAAATCTGAAATGGTTAATTTGATCGCTGTCAAGATGTGACATTATTTAGACACTTTTTTTTAATCGAATAAGATGGCATTTATCACATGTCTCAAAAGTCTTTTGTCATTCCGCAAACTACTTCCATTTTTCTTATGGCCTCCATATTAGATTTTTTAATTTCTAAAATGGGCGTAAAATTTCCAGTCTAGTAATACACCACTAGTGCATACAAGATTTGAGTATCAACAAAATATCACACTTCGTAAAAGTTAATCCTTAATTTTTCTAAGTAGGTCATGATTTATTTGTCGCAAAGTAACATTAATATGAAAAGAATGTATTAACGCACTGAATTTTCAATAAAATATGAACGTAAATAAGTAGAAAATGATTTATTTGTTAAACAAGATTAACAAGTAATAGGTCTTATTTTCATTAGAATATGAACCTAAATAACGACTTCTCAACAAATCAGGATTAATAAAAAATAGACCCATTCATGCCATAGTTTAAAATCTAATTAAGTTCTTAACTGCTTCGTAAATAGGAATTAATTTACAGAATTGCAAATTGGCGTCCATTTACATAGGGACCATTTTGACAATTTGTGACTCTTTTTCGTACAACTTGGCAAGTGTATTTCCGGCAATAGTATTTATAAATGTATCTGAAATTCTATGTCTCAGATAAGTTAAATTAAATTACCAACGATCCTACACCAAAAGTTTCGTCCAAATCTAGTCTGTACATATCTCTTTGCCACTTCGTGAGGGTTTTCCACATCACATTGATGAGTACATATTGTGCTTATTTACAACCTTCACAATTCGTAAATCAACTCTCATAGGACCACAAATTATAATTTACATAAATGAGATATTCATTACTCTTTCTAATATACCACTCATAGAAACACATCAGTATCCTTAAATCCTTGAACTATTTTGGATTTGTATGGATGGTACTTATTCTTTTTTATCACTCTCTTTACCGTTCATTTTGGCACACGAAATTGCCGTTCAACAGTTTTTTACCTAGGCATTAGGCTTTCGTTGGCAGGTAGTAAAATACTTCTGTTTCGATTTTCTTTTTCAGCAAGCCCCATGATTAATTATATTAACTAGGATTTTTTTGAATTGGGCTTTATGAGGATGTCGTCGTTCAGGATACATCTCTAAATACCTTGCTGAGGTAATGTCGGTGTTTGTGTTTAATGTAAGTACAGTGCTAACATGTCAAACTTTTATTCATTTGAATAGAGAATACCGGCTATTTTTAACAGGTTTCGATAATTTGTGGTTCATATTTATAATTTTAATTAGAGAAAAATGTATTACTTACTAAAAAACAACTTTCACACTTTGTATAAAAATGGCGATAGAAACATTTTACAAGTTGTCAACAATATCCCTGGTGCATTGGTAAGATCTGTTGAAAGGGAATTTCTTGTGTCACGATAAACAATACAGAGAATGTTAAGAAAGAATAAGTACCATAAACCCAGAATAGATCTACAATGTAAGGAAACAATTTTCTATACAAATGCATTACATTTGTATTGAAAGTTACTTTCCTTAAGTAAAAAAAATTCGGATTTTGTAAATCATATCTTGTAATAAAAATAATAATAATAAAATAAAAATTGTAAACCCCCACGAAATGGCAGAGAGATGTTTATAGACCAAAGTTGGAAGTAACGTTTGGTGTTGCCTCATTGATAATTTCATCTTACTTACGTTTTTTAATTGGGTACCCATTAAATTTTATGAATATATTCAGGAAATCGACTTATAGGACCATATTTGTTTGACTATAATTCATTAATGTTATTTTGATACAAACAAGTCATGGCCTTTTCAAAAAAATAAGGGCTAACATATGAAGTGTGATATTTCGATGAAACTAAAATTTTGTATATTTTGTGACATATAAAAAAGTTGAGCGGGATAACAAAACACGTTTGAGATATGTGATACATGTCATTTTATTCGTCTTAAAAAAGTGTCACATCTTGACAGCTGTCAAATGAACCGGTTCGGATTTACTGAAGAAAATCATTTTCGGTTATTGCCGATTATTTTCAAAACCAAATGATTGATCGTAAATCCGAAGCCAGATTTAAAATGCACTAAATTTTCTCTAAAATGTTCCTCATTTGACCTTTGCTATATAGAGAAGCGAATTTAAATATACCTGTCCTCAGAAAAATGTAATCAAAAATAGAATATGATTTTGTTAACCGTTATTTTAGATAAAACAAAAATAATAGTGACACTACATCATATCTTATAATATTGGGATAATTTGGTTAAAATAATGTAAACTTCACATATTTGTATGTACCATAAATTTGAAATAGTTATTATCTAGTCAATGTGACTTTTTAGATGATCTTTTAAAGCTTTTTTGTTTCTCATTTGTCTTTAAGTGTTATACCTGGTTTTTTCATTTTTTTTTAATAGAATAGGTATTTGCATGCAGACGTATGACGGATGTAGCTTTCTCATATATGTTTTCAAGAAACATTATATGTCGGTATTATGTTGTAGCGTTTCTCAGATATGTTAGTGTTGTCCACTTTGAAAAAAAAAATACATTGAAAATCACATATTTCTGTTAAAATTCAACTCTGTTCTTTGCATTTCTATAACAATTCCGTTTACTGGTTTACTATTTTTCTTTTCTTTATTGAGTTTTGTTGACTTATTTTGTTAAGAATTTTAAATTTTATTTACTAGACAATAATAGGTTTACCATTCATTTTATTTGTATTTTTGCAATGCCTCTCTTCCTTCTTCAGTTCTTGAATTAGTTGTTTATCTTTACTTCTGAGCCATGACTGTTTTTATTGTTGATTTTCGAAAATTATGATTTCATTTCGTATGGAAGATGTCATGTAAGAAAATTTAAGAAATTTAAGCGTATTTCACTTACATTTTTCTTTTGTTATAGCTGATGTTGTTTACATTTTTTAAACAGTATATTTTTTTACTGTAAACCTTATGTTGACTTTTGTACTGTGTTAATTTCCTGTATAGCAAGTGCTCATATTACACCTTATTACCTAAATTCCAGTGATAGTCCATTTTAGCGTATTCAGTGTTTCTTCATCTACATAGAGATGGACGTTTCTTATCTCGGCGTTTCTTCTTAATTTTATGTCTCTCAATTTTCGTGGTTTTCATTTTCATGGAGGTTATTTAGAAACCACGTACATCACGCGGCTTGTGGAGTTTTCATGTTGGATGAAGAAAGATTAGTAAACAGTCAACAACAAATTTCGATATTGGAATCTTTGAAGCTGGCAATGAAAAAAATACCTCAAAACAAAAAAGACAACTAACTTGGTATGTATATTACTTTTCCTGAACTAAATTTAAAAATCCTAATTGATTCTGGATTCTCAAGATCCCGTATCGATCACAACGAGAAGTTTATTTAAAGATATAACAGTTTCGCACAATACATGAACATGTTTTGATTTTCAATAGCCTAAATCAAAACTTTTTAACGTTCTGAATTGTCTTATTGGCTTTGAGATTTCAAGCTATCGTTGACTAAGACACCGGATATCTTATTACAATATTTAAAAAAATTAATAAAATTCTTTTATTTTACAAACTTGAGAAAATATGTCTAATTTTTTATGCTCTGATATCCAAATTTTTATATAAGCAGAAAGTTATTTTTAATAATAAACAGACAAATCTACTGAAAACAATAAAATTTTATATAGAACATGTATAAGTACCTTTGAAGAGAAAACAGTAAGCGAAAACGAAGACGAAACAATTCGGCTATCGTCTGATATTGGTGATAACAACTATCAAAATATTCCTTCTCCCCAAGAAAATATTTCTCTCAAAAATAAAGACACCTCGAAAGAAGCTAATATATATTTTAATGCATATCGCCATTTTCGAATATACTGCAAGTTATAGACAGTTTAAAATAATATTTCATTCTGTTTTTTACTTTTCAACTCAGCTATAGACACTATCCTATACTATTCTAATATTTCTCATTAGTTTATGAGTTAAATAAAACGAAATTCTTCAGGTAACAAATTTATGCGACATTAGAAATTACAAAGGTTACTCAAACTTTACAAATTACTAAAATGCTATAGCGCATATCTCAAAAACTCCATTCGAAATTATGTTCAAGACAGTTGAATATATCAGCAGTCCCAATACTCTATGAATATGAATGTTCACAACAGAAAATGTTTTCGGAAGGATAGATCTAGATACTATTAAACACACTATTAAAAAAATTAGTGGGTACAAAATTTCAAACTATTATTTTAAGCTTTTGTGCTAACATGCATTGTAACTTCCCTTACATTTACAGAGATAGCAAATAATTTTGTTTGTTATATTTTTTATAACGGAATACCCAAATCAATTGTGGTACACAGTGGTACATAATTAAAATAAAGAGTTGTTTCAAAATTCGTTCTCTTCATAACTTCACATTTACACATCAAACTACCATCAATTCATTGTTATAAACATTACATTTCATCTCAATTGAACACCTTCCACTTGTAAATAAAACTTTTACAAATAGCCCTATGACGATTATTGATGCAAGACGAAATTTTCGAGATTTTCCAATTCATTGAACGCAAGACAATATATTGTTTCTAATCGAGAATTTTCATTAGTTGCGCTACCCTCAGCTGATTGAATTCTTAAATACTTATTTATCTATATAGTACATATAACTTAATTTATTTATTTTATCACTAAATGTATTCCTACACCCAGGAGTTTTCGGAAAATTGATATCACAGAGTTACCAAATTGGGAGTCATACTGTATATAACGCCGTTTCCCTGTGATTCCTAGGATATAAATCACACGAAAAAATTCGTAGAGGTTTACTAAAACCTGTCAAAGAAACGACGATACTAACTATTCGACATTTTTCATTCCATTGAACGCAAGATATTATATTGATACAGTATACTGATCGGTGCCATTCTTGAATATAATAACTCAATCCAGTTAGTAAACTGTTAGTGAAAATGGAAATGCTGTGGAACTTTTACTGTGTCACAAATGTAAAATCACGGTTTTACACCCTAACACCAAACCTTTATTTAAACACTCAACTGTTGGTTTACTCCTTAATGATCAGTGTTTGTTAGTGACAATGTTAATGATTTTAAAGCAAGAAACTCAATTTGGACTTAATTACTAACAGTGGACAAACCATGCAAAAATTGAGTCAATACTGTATTGAACAGAAAATTTTGATAAACTCCATATGGATAACACAAAGCGCTCTTTAAAGAGAGTTTTGATGTGGTTCTGATGCTTCCTTCTAAATTTAAAGTATATCTGAACTGTAAAATATCTAATATATATCACTGTTCCAAGCTAAAAAAAAGATCCAACATAAACATTAACATAAAAAATAAAGTCGTAATATAATAAATGATGACTTTGAAAAACAACAATTGTTTTTATTGACAATTTACTTTAGTCACAATACAAAATTTAATTAGGTACACAGTCTTACAATTCAATTTCAGAGTCAATAGCCAATATGGCGGAATTAATTTAAAAAATCTTTGCTCAGAATCCCCAAGAAGAAAAGAAGATGTCTCATTCAACTGCTTTTAATTAATAATGTAAAATTACAAAATATCCTTAAATTTCATAAACACTATGAATAATATATCAACGTTTTGATATTCCTATTTTTAGTTTATTTTCATACAATTTAGAAATGTTCTGTAATTATTTTTATTTTAATTGTAGGACTAAAATAACAATTAAAAAACCCAAAGATATTCATAATTTGCAATGAATTGTCTAACATGATTCTATTAGAAAGGAACGTATCATAAATCTAATATTTATTAAATTTCAAACATTCAAATTCAAACATTTACAATACAACTTCATAATATCTAATGTTAAAAATTTCATATTTATTATGCGCTGTAATGCCGAATGCTTTTTTATCACAGTGGCCCGTAGACGATTTTCGAATAATCGTCTTTCATGGAAATGTCGGTATAACGAAGCAGAGATCAAATACACGACCGAAATATTGGCACATTTTTTATATACCAACAGTAGTTTAAAGATTCGGTGAACTAACAAACCAAAACAATTTTTAGAATAGACCAGAAGAATAAATATTATTACGAAGGCGATATGTGTCGTCTTTAATAATGAATTACTGCAATAAAGTTGTGTAAAAAAATATACCTAAACTTATCTATGCGACAATGAAATTTGTCACTTTGAAGGATAGTTGCTGTGTATGCAGAAGATCTGGGTATTAGGGATTAATACATTTCAGAAATTCGAAGCAGTCACAAAATAATTTATATATATATATATATATATATATATATATATATATATATATAATATATTGTTATATTAAATTAAAACATTTAGAGATATGCAGAGAAAATTAAAAATCTGATTTATGCTACAGAGCATTTTAATTTAAATAAAAAACACAATGTCTTTTTTTTAGATTTTATTAAGGAAAAATGAATATCTTCATCTAGAAGTTTAGAAATTATGATACTATCTTTTCGAGAGTTTTTAATCCATTGAAGGCAAGACAATATATTGTTTATGTATTTCGCACAAATACCCGAACTTTACATGTTAACGTAAAATGAAAATCGACATCTTGGAGCTTCAGGGAAAACTAGCCAACAGATTAACAGTTAATCTACGAGTATTTGTTATTTGTTTCTTGTGCTTACTATCCTAGGAAAGGGTAATGGAGTTTTAAATATAGCACGGCTCTCAATTTAGAATCACTGTGGACTAGTTTTCCCTTAAACTACTAGATTTTCAGTTTAAGTTAAAATGTTAAATTCAGCCTTAAATGCAATACATAAATAATTATTCGAGATTTTAATCACCGAGGGGAGCGTAACATTTGAAGACTATCGACTAGAAATAACATATTGTCACATAATCGCATTGTGGGTTTTAGCTAACGTATAAATTTGTTTCGTGTGACTTCTATCATATGAATCAAAGGGTAAAAGCATTACACATGGCACGATTTTTAGTTTTCTCTAAAACTCCTAATAATTGTGCGTTAAATAGTTAAGCTTGGTTATATGTATGAAAAAACATTAATCATTATTCGAGATTTTAATATGTTGAGGGAAGCGCAGCTGATGAAGTTTCTCGACCTGAAACAATATATTGTCTTGCGTTCGATGGATTGTATAACGTCCAGAAGATAGTATCAAAAAATAATTACCTAATAGAAAAAGTTGAAAACATATAATGTAATTTAGCATTTGTTGTATTATTAATTGAATTGTTACTTAAATCATATATTTAATCTATTTATTAATATGTAAAAGGAAATGTTGTACCCCTATTTTAAGAAATTTGGGTGAATGATGGAGTGCAAAATTTGTGACGGTTAAAATACATAATGTTAACATTTACTTAAAACATATTTATTTTATTAACTAAGCCATAGCTTAGTTTAAGAGATTTAATGAAAAAAGTTTTCAATACAATGTCTTTTTTTAAAGATTACCTAATATATTTCACACTTTTAGGTGAAAAAAGTCAAAAAGTAAATGAATCAGTTTTGCTTGGTTGTATGTAAAAATTGTCTTTGCCATTTATAATGAGATGATTTAGTTCAGCATTTAAATAATATTTTCATAGTACTCAAAGCAGAAAAAACTATAGCTCAAAGATGTTTTTGGTCCTAAAATATTCAACTTTCTGTCTAATGAGATAAAAGGGTTAAATTCACTTTCAGTATTTAAAAAGAAATCCAAACAATACTGTCAATTCAAAGGGTACAAATGCATGAATATTAAATATTAAAAATATGTACAATTTTTAACATGTTAATAAAATCGTCTTTATAGTAAAACATGTTACTCAATTTTTTCTGTTAGTTTCTTTTTTAAGTTGTTGTGTTTTACTGTTATCCTAAAGTCTGCCTGTTTGTTATTTTAAACTTAGTTTATTTGTAAGCTGAAAGTCGCAAGGTCATTTACCTACGCAAAAGGATTATCCTTCTATGGATTTTCATTATATTTATTTCAACTTATGTTTTAATTAGGAGTACAAACGTGATTTTTTATTAATACTAATTTTTGTGTTATGAAAAAGAACTGTATGATGTTTTTTTTCATGTTGTTTGTATCAAAAATGGAAAAAAATTTATTATGAGAAACAGCCAATTTAGTAACTGCATAAAATGGTAATATAACGCCAATAATTAGGTCTTACCATCAGTGAAATAAATAGTCTTAGTGAAGGATTTTATATTAGCTTTGTTACAAAAAATGTGTCCCTTATTATGTGTCGTGTTTTCAGTAATTAAATTTAGGATTTTTGGAGTTTCCAGTCCCAAATCGCAAAACATTTTACAAAAAAAGAGTACCTGTCATCTAATGATTAAAAATATTATATTTAAAATTTTACCAAATTATTTAATGTTATTAGCGTTTTGAAATGTATTTTACTACGAACACATCTGATATCTTTGAAAAGGTTGTGAATTTCCACTTTAGTTAACATGCGAATTTAAACTCATGACCAAAAGTATTTCATGAATAATAAGAAAACACACAATAATCAAAAATTATCATGATTTCTCGAACTCTTAAGGAACTGTTAGATTTATATAAAAATATTGGATGAAAGGATATTAAACGACTGATTGAGTTCAAAGGAAAAATCAGTTTATCCGTGGTTAGATAACCTTTTCAAAATTGAACTGACGCTAACTGGCACGATAAACAGTTCATCATAGTCATTCTGGCTCTTGGTAGTAAAAAGGGTGGCCAAGAGTTATCCTCCAAGTAAATCCTGCTATGGAATCAGACCCCTCTGATATTTAACAGTGTCTAGAAGTCACACAAATTTTCGAAAAACACCCCAGTAGTGCGTTTTAGGTACTATTTAGTATACATAAGTCCTACTGAAATTGACTGAGTATTCCACTTTTTTCAGTCTCTCACTAAACCTCATCCTCTCCTAACAGCAGAGTATAAAAATAATAAATCGTATAAAAGTGGAACAATACCGAATTACTGCAGTTCATATGTACAATTTAACTAATTATACTTATTTACTTTACTATATTAATAGGGGTAAATAATGAGGTTAATAGGCACATTAATACTTATTTCTTTATTTTTTAGGGGTTCTTGCGTAGGGGGGTTATTTCAATTTTAAATTTTGCTTTTATTTTACTGTGCAATCTCGTAATCAATCTTATTTTAAAATAGCTATCTAGATTGAAGGTTACAAATGTAATCTAGTAGGGCCTTTCCTCTTTAGACATACTATGAATACCCAACGTGGCTTCAAATTTCTAAATACCCGAATGTTTCATTTTCTTAGTGTGCTATCCAGATATGAGGATGGCAAATATGGTAGCAACCCAACGAATCACCATGTTATAGTAAAATAAATGTTGAATGGTTCGTCTGCAAACTTTCAAAGGAAAAATAACTCCAAGATTTTAGGCCATTATCATTATTTTGATGAGTCCCCAAACTATATTAAGAGAATGCATATTTTGGAGACAGTCCCTAAATTATCATTTCGTCTACCGCCGGTTTGCAAAATGCATATTTTGGGGACTGTCCTCAAACTCTACGTTAGTTCAATGAGGGCTCAAACAATGCCTTCGTTTAGCGAAAGTTATTTTTTAATAGAAAAAATTGTTTATATAACAATTGAACTATATATGTATATATAAAATGTGATTTAGAAGCTTTACCTGCAAAAAATTTTGGTGTCCCAAACCATGCGTTTTACACACACACACACACACACACACACAGAATGATCCCACCTTGTAGGATATAGGCAAAAAAGTCAATAAGATCCGACGAACAGCTAAGGGAGATCTACTTTTGTTATTCGCCAAGGCAGACGCTCAGGAGATGGAGCGCTAATGTAACGCCATCAAGAATAAGCTCCCAAGCGGGGCCACTGTACAGTGTCGAATACCGCAAATCGAGATTGAAATTAAAGACTTGGACGAGATCATTACCAAGGAAGACGTAGTAAACCTGCTCAAAGATAATATCGACGGCCTGGCAGAGATCACTGAGGAGGCAGTGAAATCACTTCGACGGGCATATAGATCAACACAAACGGCAGTTGTTTGTCTCCCAGAGGTCCAGGCCAAGAAAGCCATCGCACTTGGAAAGCTGAAACTTGCGTGGGGCACAGTACGTGTTCGCGAGAGGATCAGCCTTCGACGGTGCTTCAAATGCTGGCACTTTGGGCACAACGCCCAGGCGTGCAGAGGCAAGACTGACCGAAGCAGTTGTTGTCACAGATGCGGAGGCGCTGGTCACAATGCCTCGGCTTGTCAACAACCTGCCAAGTGCTTACTCTGCAAAGAGAAAGATAGTAGGTCAGACTGCCGGCACGTTGCGGGTAGTTGGAAATGTCCGATCTACCAACAGGCGATGAGAGCAGCACAAGCCCGTAAATGAAAGTACTGCAACTCAACCTCAACCATTGCGAAGCAGCCCAAGACCTACTGGTACAGCGGGTGCGGGAATTGGATTGCGACGTAGCCATAATCTGCGAGCAGTACAAAAACTTCGACACCCTGTCCTGGGTAAATGACACAACGGACAGAGCAGCGATATGGGCTTGCGGTAAACTTCCGTTCCAACAACTCCCAAATACCCCCGAACCATCGCTTGTGAGAGCCAAAGTGGGAGGGGTTCACTTCTATAGCTGCTATGCACCTCCTAGTGCACAGCTCGAGGAGTTCGAGTTATTCTTGGACACCTTGTCAGAGGATGTACGGAAGCGTGAATCGGTCGCCATCGCAGGAGATTTCAACGCCTGGGCAATTGACTGGGGATGCCGGGAAACGAGCGCGAGAGGACGAGCTCTCCTTGAGAGCATGTTTTCGCTCAACCTGGTACTTCTCAACACAGGAGACGTAAGCACATATCGCAAAGGCACAGCCAGCTCCATTATCGATGTGACATTCGTTAGCAGCAACCTAATTAAAGGGGGCTGTGAGTGGCGGGTCGATGAGGAGTTTACTAATAGCGACCACCAAGCTATTATATGGGAAATCAACACCACTCCCAAACGAAGATTGTGCGTCAGTCGTGCGAGGTCACAGCCAGTCGGTTGGAACAAAAATGCTTTCGATGCTGATTCATTCGCCTTGGTTATGGAGCAGGAACCATTGTCAATAGCAACAAGCGCAGAAGCCACTGCCAAAGAGGTAATGACAAGCGTTGTCAAGTCCTGCGATGCATCCATGCCAAGGAGACTGCAGAACAACAGCCGCCCACCAGTTTACTGGTGGAATGACACGATCTCACAACACCGACGAGAGTGTCTCAAAGCACGAAGGCTGCATCAACGAGCACGGAGACGCGACAGGGTCACAACAGAAGAACTAAGGCTCGACTATGAGATCAAAAGACAACAACTACGAAGAGCCATTCTCTCACGCAAGAGATCCTACTGGAAGGAGTTGTGTGACGAAGTTGACCAAGATCCATGGGGAAAACCGTATAAAATCGTGATGCATAAAATCAAGCCCCCCCCCCCATGACATCAACGAACTGCCCCGAATCATTGCACCGCATTGTCACTCACTTGTTTCCTGCGAAGCCTGAGCTACCCGCTTATCCTTCGTGGCAGGTGAGGGACGAAGATATACCATCAGTGACTATGAATGAGCTAATGGGCGCGTGCAACCGGCTCCAAAACGGTAAGGCTCCCGGTCCAGATGGCATACCTAACATCGCGCTAAAATGCGCCATAGCCAATAGGCCTGACATGTTTCTACACATGTATGAGACCTGCCTAAAGCAGGGGGTTTTCCCGACTAAGTGGAAAAAGCAGAGGCTTGTGCTCCTACCTAAAGGGGGAAAGAAACCTCCAGACGAACCGTCATCATATCGTCCCCTCTGTATGTTGGACTCTGCGGGAAAACTCCTTGAAAGAATAATAGCAGATAGGCTGGAGCCCTACGTTGAGCCAAAACTTTCCACCAACCAATTTGGGTTCAGAAAGGGGAGATCAACCATCGATGCCGTGACACTCGTTACCAACATCGCCAGAGAGGCTATCTCGGGAAAGAGATGGAGAAGAGGTGGAAAAAAGTACTGTCTAATAGCCACCCTGGATATCAAGAACGCCTTTAACTCGGCCCGCTGGGACCGCATTTTGGAGGCTCTTGCCAGGATAGAAGTTCCGCAGTACTTGCGCAGAATGGTTTCAGCGTATTTCAAGGACCGCATCTTGTTGTACCAAACTGAAAATAGGCAAGTAGACTATAAGATCACAGGAGGTGTACCTCAGGGCTCTGTTCTTGGCCCCCTCTTATGGAACGTAATGTACAACGACCTGCTCCTGCTCGGTCTGCCTGAGGGCGTCAGGCTAGTGGCATTCGCCGATGATGTGGCATTGATCATAGTGCGCAAGCACATAGAGGAGATACAAACAACCTTCTCATTCGCTATAGCCACAATTCAGCATTGGATGCTCGCAGCGGACTTGAGTTTAGCAGAGCAAAAGACCGAAACACTTCTTGTTAGCAGTCGGAAGGCAAGGGAAACCATCACCCTCAAAATAGGCGACACCTACATACAGTCGCAGCCCTTCATCAGCTATTTGGGTGTGCTCCTGGACACACGGCTCAACTTCAAAGAGCACATAATCGCGGCCAGCAAGAAAGCAGCTGGGATACAGGGGGCATTATCTAGAATAATGCCGAATGTCGGAGGCCCTAGACAGATGAGAAGACAGGTACTGGCAACAGTAACTACTTCTGTTTTGTTGTACGGGGCACCGGTATGGGAGAAATCGCTCGAGCTACCATCGTACCGCCGGAAAATGAAATCAGTCCAGAGGCTCTCAGCGATTCGAGTGGCATCATCCTACCGCACTGTGTCTTACGAGGCGGTGAGTGTGATTGCCTCTACCCTGCCAATCGACATCCTGGCTGCAGAAAGGGGACGGCTTTATCGCAGAAAGTTAGAAAAAGACCAACCGACAGGAAACAGCGATGAAAGAGCCATGAGTCTAGGGCAATGGCAGGAGAGGTGGGACAGCTCTACTAAAGGCCGGTGGACATATCGATTGATACCTAACATCAGTCGTTGGGTCAACCGCCAGCATGGGAAGGTTGGGTTCTACATCACTCAACTCCTGACTGGACATGGATGCTTTCGAGCATACCTGCACAGGTTCAGGAGGGCAAACTCCCCAAACTGCCCACACTGAAGGACGTGATAGAGGACGCGGAACACGTGTTCTTCTCCTGCCCCCGGTTTCAGGATCAACGTGCTGAAGTGGAGAGGATTCTGGGGACTAATATCGTCCCAGAACAATTAGTAGAAGCCATGCTGAAGGGCCCCCAGGCCTGGAACTTGGTATCAGATTACGCGGAGACTATCCTCAAAGAACTCCGCGATAAGTTCGAGGAGTAGGCTTTAGAAGCTTTCAATGGAAGGGCAGTAAACATCTGCAATGAACCACCCTTGCGAAGTAGTATTGAGTAAGAGTGCCGCAGGGGACCATGGTTGTAGGAGAAAGAGGTTAGGGTTTTAGCGGGTATACGGTATACTGGTTTCAATGCAACGATTTACTCTTGCTTTGAAGTCATTACATCGGGAGTCCCGCACGACGGCCAGCACGTGCTAGCTAAGTACGCAATGTATTTCCCCCCCTCTTCGGATAAAAAAAAAAACACACTCTCAAGCAACCATCGCAGGAGATTTCAACGCCTGGTCAATTGACTGGGGATGCCGGGAAACGAGCGCGAGAGGACGAGCTCTCCTTGAGACCATGTCTTCGCTCAACCTGGTACTCCTCAACACAGGAGACGTAAGCACATATCGCAAAGGCACAGCCAGCTCCATTATCGATGTGACATTCGTTAGCAGCAACCTAATTAAAGGGGGCTGTGAGTGGCAGGTCGATGAGGAGTTTACTAATAGCGACCACCAAGCTATTATATGGGAAATCAACACCACTCCCAAACGAAAATTGTGTGTCAGTCGTGCGAGGTCACAGCCAGTCGGTTGGAACAAAAATGCTTTCGATGCTGATTCATTCGCCTTGGTTATGGAGCAGGAACCATTGTCAATAGCAACAAGCGCAGAAGCCACTGCCAAAGAGGTAATGACAAGCGTTGTCAAGTCCTGCGATGCATCCATGCCAAGGAGACGGCAGAACAACAGCCGCCCACCAGTTTACTGGTGGAACGACACGATCTCACAACACCGACGAGAGTGTCTCAAAGCACGAAGGCTGCATCAACGAGCACGGAGACGCGACAGGGTCACAACAGAAGAACTAAGGCTCGACTATGAGATCAAAAGACAACAACTACGAAGAGCCATTCTCTCAAGCAAGAGATCCTACTGGAAGGAGTTGTGTGACGAAGTTGACCAAGATCCATGGGGAAAACCGTATAAAATCGTGATGCATAAAATCAAGGCCACCCCCATGACATCAACAAACTGCCCCGAATCATTGCACCGCATTGTCACTCACCTGTTTCCTGCGAAGCCTGAGCTACCCGCTTATCCTTCGTGGCAGGTGAGGGACGAAGATATACCATCAGTGACTATGAATGAGCTGATGGGCGCGTGCAACCGGCTCCAAAACGGTAAGGCTCCCGGTCCAGATGGCATACCTAACATTGCGCTAAAATGCGCCATAGCCAATAGGCCTGACATGTTTCTACACATGTATGAGACCTGCCTAAAGCAGGGGGTTTTCCCGACTAAGTGGAAAAAGCAGAGGCTTGTGCTCCTCCCTAAAGGGGGAAAGAAACCTCCCGACGAACCGTCATCATATCGTCCCCTCTGTATGTTGGACTCTGCGGGAAAACTCCTTGAAAGGATAATAGCAGATAGGCTGGAGCCCTACGTTGAGCCGAAACTTTCCACCAACCAATTCGGGTTCAGAAAGGGGAGATCAACCATCGATGCCGTGACACTCGTTACCAACATCGCCAGAGAGGCTATCTCGGGAAAGAGATGGAGAAGAGGTGGAAAAAAGTACTGTCTAATAGCCACCCTGGATATCAAGAACGCCTTTAACTCGGCCCGCTGGGACCGCATTTTGGAGGCTCTTGCCAGGATGGAAGTTCCGCAGTACTTGCGCAGAATGGTTTCAGCGTATTTCAAGGACCGCATCTTGTTGTACCAAACTGAAAATGGGCAAGTAGACTATAAGATCACAGGAGGTGTACCTCAGGGCTCTGTTCTTGGCCCCCTCTTATGGAACGTAATGTACAACGACCTGCTCCTGCTCGGTCTGCCTGAGGGCGTCAGGCTAGTGGCATTCGCCGATGATGTGGCATTGATCATAGTGCGCAAGCACATAGAGGAGATACAAACAACCTTCTCATTCGCTATAGCCACAATTCAGCATTGGATGCTCGCAGCGGACTTGAGTTTAGCAGAACAAAAGACCGAAACACTTCTTGTTAGCAGTCGAAAGGCAAGGGAAACCATCACCCTCAAAATAGGCGACACCTACATACAGTCGCAGCCCTTCATCAGCTATTTGGGGGTGCTCCTGGACGCACGGCTCAACTTCAAAGAGCACATAATCGCGGCCAGCAAGAAAGCAGCTGGGGTACAGGGGGCATTATCTAGAATAATGCCGAATGTCGGAGGCCCTAGACAGATAAGAAGACAGCTACTGGCAACAGTAACTACTTCTGTTTTGTTGTATGGGGCACCGGTATGGGAGAAATCGCTCGAGCTACCATCGTACCGCCGGAAAATGAAATCAGTCCAGCGGCTCTCAGCGATTCGAGTGGCATCATCCTACCGCACTGTGTCTTACGAGGCGGTGAGTGTGATTGCCTCTACCCTACCAATCGACATCCTGGCTGCAGAAAGGGGACGGCTTTATCGCAGAAAGTTAGAGAAAGACCAACCGACAGGAAACAGCGATGAAAGAGCCATGAGTCTAGGGCAATGGCAGGAGAGGTGGGACAGCTCTACTAAAGGCCGGTGGACATATCGATTGATACCTAACATCAGTCGTTGGGTCAACCGCCAGCATGGGGAGGTTGGGTTCTACATCACTCAACTCCTGACTGGACATGGATGCTTTCGAGCATACCTGCACAGGTTTAGGAGGACAAACTCCCCAAACTGCCCACACTGTACGGACGTTATAGAGGACGCAGAACACGTGTTCTTCTCCTGCCCCCGGTTTCAGGATGAACGTGCTGAAGTGGAGAGGATTCTGGAGACTAATATCGCTCCAGAACAAATAGTAGAAGCCATGCTGAAGGGCCCCCAAGCCTGGAACTTGGTATCAGATTACGCGGAGACTATCCTTAAAGAGCTCTGCAATACCTTCGAGGAGTAGGCTTTAGAGGCTTTCAATGTAAGAGCAGTTAACATCTGCAATGAACCACCCTTGCGAAGTAGTATTGACAAAGAGTGCCGCAGGGGACCATGGTTGTAGGAGAAAGAGGTTAGGGTTTTAGCGGGTATACGGTATACTGGTTTCAATGCAACGATTTACTCTTGCTTTGAAGTCATTACATCGGGAGTCCCGCACGACGGCCAGCACGTGCTAGCTAAGTACGCAATGTATTTCCCCCCCTCTTCGGATAAAAAAAAAACACACTCTCAAGCAAGAGATCCTACTGGAAGGAGTTGTGTGATGAAGTTAATCAAGATCCATGGGGAAAACCGTATAAAATCGTGATGCATAAAATTAAGGCCCCTCCCATGACATCAACGAACTGCCCCGAATCATTGCACCGCATTGTCACTCACTTGTTTCCTGCGAAGCCTGAGCTACCCGCTTATCCTTCGTGGCAGGTGAGGGACGAAGATATACCATCAGTGACTATGAATGAGCTGATGGGCGCGTGCAACCGGCTCCAAAACGGCAAGGCTCCCGGTCCAGATGGCATACCTAACATCGCGCTAAAATGCGCCATAGCCAATAGGCCTGACATGTTTCTACTCATGTATGAGACCTGCCTAAAGCAGGGGGTTTTCCCGACTAAGTGGAAATAGCAGAGGCTTGTGCTCCTACCTAAAGGGGGAAAGAAACCTCCCGACGAACCGTCATCATATCGTCCCCTCTGTATGTTGGACTCTGCGGGAAAACTCCTTGAAAGGATAATAGCAGATAGGCTGGAGCCCTACGTTGAGCCGAAACTTTCCACCAACCAATTCGGGTTCAGAAAGGGGAGATCAACCATCGATGCCGTGAAACTCGTTACCAACATCGCCAGAGAGGCTATCTCGGGAAAGAGATGGAGAAGAGGTGGAAAAAAGTACTGTCTAATAGCCACTCTAGATATCAAGAACGCCTTTAACTCGGCCCGCTGGGACCGCATTTTGGAGGCTCTTGCCAGGATGGAAGTTCCGCAGTACTTGCGCAGAATGGTTTCAGCGTATTTTAAGGACCGCATTTTGTTGTATCAAACTGAAAATGGGCAAGTAGACTATAAGATCACAGGAGGTGTACCACAGGGCTCTGTTCTTGGCCCCCTCTTATGGAACGTAATGTACAACGACCTGCTCCTGCTCGGTCTGCCTGAGGGCGTCAGGCTAGTGGCATTCGCCGATGATGTGGCATTGATCATAGTGCGCAAGCACATAGAGGAAATACAAACAACCTTCTCATTCGCTATAGCCACAATTCAGCATTGGATGCTCGTAGCGGACTTGAGTTTCGCAGAGCAAAAGACCGAAACACTTCTTGTTAGCAGTCGGAAGGCAAGGGAAACCATCACCCTCAAAATAGGCGACACCTACATACAGTCGCAGCCCTTCATCAGCTATTTGGGGGTACTCCTGGACACACGGCTCAACTTCAAAGAGCACATAATCGCGGCCAGCAAGAAAGCAGCTGGGGTACAGGGGGCATTATCTAGAATAATGCCGAATGTCGGAGGCCCTAGACAGATAAGAAGACAGCTACTGGCAACAGTAACTACTTCTGTTTTGTTGTACGGGGCACCGGTATGGGAGAAATCGCTCGAGCTACCATCGTACCGCCGGAAAATGAAATCAGTCCAGCGGCTCTCAGCGATTCGAGTGGCATCATCCTACCGCACTGTGTCTTACGAGGCGGTGAGTGTGATTGCCTCTACCCTGCCAATCGACATCCTGGCTGCAGAAAGGGGACGGCTTTATCGCAGAAAGTTAGAAAAAGACCAACCAACAGGAAACAGCGATGAAAGAGCCATGAGTCTAGGACAATGGCAGGAGAGGTGGGACAGCTCTACTAAAGGCCGGTGGACATATCGATTGATACCTAACATCAGTCGTTGGGTCAACCGCCAGCATGGGGAGGTTGGGTTCTACATCACTCAACTCCTGACTGGACATGGATGCTTTCGAGCATACCTGCACAGGTTCAGGAGGGCAAACTCCCCAAACTGCCCACACTGTACGGACGTGATAGAGGACGCGGAACACGTGTTCTTCTCCTGTCCCCGGTTTCAGGATCAACGTGCTGAAGTGGAGAGGATGCTGGAGACTAATATCGTTCCAGAACAGTTAGTAGAAGCCATGTTGAAGGGCCCCCAAGCCTGGAACTTGGTATCAGATTACGCGGAGACTATCCTCAAAGAACTCCGCGATACGTTCGAGGAGTAGGCTTTAGAAGCTTTCAATGTAAGAGCAGTAAACATCTGCAATGAACCACCCTTGCGAAGTAGTATTGAGTAAGAGTGCCGCAAGGG
Organism: Octodonta nipae; assembly: GCA_034190945.1. Lineage (NCBI taxonomy): Eukaryota > Metazoa > Arthropoda > Insecta > Coleoptera > Chrysomelidae > Octodonta > Octodonta nipae. The sequence goes on along the minus strand of CM067222.1, from coordinate 55,390,180 downwards.
ACCATGGTTGTAGGAGAAAGAGGTTAGGGTTTTAGCGGGTATACGGTATACTGGTTTCAATGCAACGATTTACTCTTGCTTTGAAGTCATTGCATCGGGAGTCCCGCTTGAAGTCATTGCATCGGGAGTCCCGCACGACGGCTAGCACGTGCTAGCTAAGTACGGAATGTATTTCCCTCCTCTTCGGATAAAAAAAAAATCACACACACATATATATATATATATATATATATATATATATATATATATATATCTTACAACCAGAGTGTCTTATTGTAAGTTTTGACGTAGTGTCACTGTTCACCAACTAGATAGCCGAAGCCAAGCTTTGGATATCATAATAGAAAAATACAAAGCAACTCAACACCTTGTAGACTTAACAAGGCACTGTCTGATGAACCCATATTTTATTTACGAGAACCCACGATACAAACAAGTGGAAGGAGCTCCAATGGGATCACCACTCTCACCAGTAATAACGAACCTTTTTATGAAGAATTTTGAGGAGTTGGCAGTAAGAACAGCAACTCTTAAACCCATTTTATGGTTGCGATATGTGGATGATACATTTGTGATTTGGCCTCATGGGAGGGAACACCTCAACACATTTTTAGACCACCTTAATGGCATCCATCACAAAATAAAATTTACCATAGAGGTTGAAGCCAACAATCAACTGCCATTCCTTGTTGTTCTGAAGAAAGATGGAACCCTTGGCCATACAGTATATAGGAAAGCAACTCACACCAACAGACACCTTCATGCTAATTCTCATCACCACCCAGCCCAACTACAAGCCGTCGTCCAGACTTTAGTAACCAGATCACAAAGACTAGCTGACCAGGATAACATCAAACAGGAAATGGACAGTTTAAAATCAGCTCTAAGACAAAACGGATTTACAGACTGAAATATACAAGGAGCCCTAAAGTCAAAACCGAGACAAACAGACGAGGAGCATGAGACACCAATAACCAAGGCTTATTTACCGTATGTCAAGGGTACCACGGACAGTATTGCAAGAATTCTACGGAGAGACAATATCGATACTATTTTCAATACAGACATAAAAATAAGCACGGCGTTGGGGACTCCCTCTACAACAACAGGGAGTGTCCGAGATTGCATGTGCAGACTGTCATAAAACCTATGTAGGGCAAACTAACAGAAGAATTCAAGCTAGATGTGATGATCACCAGAACGCCATAAGAAAGCTGGAAAAAACAACATCCATAGCGGAACACGCCACCACGACGTCACACCAAATAGCAATGAAATCCAGAACTTATCGAATTGCCGTACCGGCCCGGACCTGTCCTATAATAACTCAACCTGAAATAAGCAATCGGAAAGCGGTAGGCGTAGCCACTGTGGGCCAAGGGCCAATCACACGCAGCTGTTCACGGTGCCAACCGATAGGCGCCAAATCGCGACTATATAACAACGAGCGCGCTCTCGAAAATCTTAGTATTCGGGTAACTAGAAGCGAAAGCAGAAGGCTACGAGAATTATACGAACCGAACTGAAGAGGGCAGATGTGACTCTGCCGAAACGTCGTCATTTTACCATCGATCCTGGCTGGGATTAGTTATCAACTACGTGATTGAATTCCCGGAAACCACCAAACACATTTAGTGCCCGCGAAAACAAATATATATATATATATATATATATATATATATATATATATATATATATACAGGGTGTAAACGGTTTGAGTGCAAAGATTTTGAAGAACAATACTTCAGGCAAAAACAAATCAAAAAGCTTTATAACATTTATAACATTTTTAAACTATAGTTTTGCCAAAAAAAACACATAAAGTTAAATTTTATGTAGCCCTTGCTACAGTGAATAATACAATAATTTCGATTTCAAAATGTCGGTAAATCTAAATATGTAAATACTCAATAGCTTATACATCTTTAATAGCCACATTAAAAAAGAAAATTGATTATTTAAACTCGAAATATGCTTTTATAATTTAGTGTAAGTTTCTCCGAATAGATATGGCAACGTGGCATACAGACCAACTTATTTACATTTTTTACTTTAACGACGACTGAGAGTTACGATTGTTTTTTGCGATTTCGATTCTTGTAAATAAGAATAGATAAACGGTAAAGTGATTTGAATGATATCTATTTGATGTAGACTTGGTGGTTTGCTTTCCATTTAATATATTTTTTAAATAAATAAAATCGATTGTGATTAGTGTGTAAGTTCGAAAATGAAGAATAGTGCGACAGTATTTATTTGTGATAAATAATGGCCGATTATACAATTAGATAAAGACATGACATGCTCTTAATTTATGGGGAAAGCAGACGTAATTGCAGAATAGCAAGAATCTTATACAGGGAAAGGTTTCCAAACAGACGCCTGCCCAATGGTAGGACATTCGTAGCTGTTTCGCAGAGGCTTCTGGAAACAGGTAGTGTAATACCACAAATAAACAATCGCGGACCACAGCGACATAATCGTATCTTAGCTGCTGAGGATCAAATACTAGACCTTATCGACATCAACCCATATCGTAGCACACGGAGTATTGGAAGTGAGCTGCAAATTTCTCACACTGTTGTTCATAGATCATTACGGGAACTATTGCTCTATCCATATCACATGCAGCGGGTTCAAGGGCTTTCAATTGATGATTTTCAACCAAGACTCAATTTCTGTCGTTTGTTCCTCAGAAAACATCGACAATTTACACGACTCCAATTATTGACGAGAATGACCTTAGACAACGCACTTTTGACGCTGCTGACGAAATCCGAAATCTTCCAGGAATTTTTTCCCGCATACGTGTAAATTGGATTAAACGGTGTCGTGCTTCTGTCGATAGTAATGGTGGACATTTTGAACATTTGCTGTGAATAATCCGTTGTTTCAACTCAGTTCTATCATTATAATAAATTCGGTAAGTAGGATTACATATTTACTTGTCTAATATAAATAATATTAATTAAATCAGTAATAATGACTCTTCGAATAATTTAACTGGTAAAAAACTACATATACAGATCTCTTGAGTTGAATATCATATGTATTTACCCAACTTTGTATAATTGCATAAAAGAAACCGCCAAATACAAATTCTAATTGCAATACCTTGTATTAAAAACGTAAATATTTTCAACAAAATATTTCATACATTTTTATTTGATTCTAAGGTCAATGTCATCAGTCAATACAAAAACACAGGTGTTTACTTTTTTTGTCGGCGTAGTCATTCCTTTATTATTCGCGCTAAGAGTGAATCTGCTTCGAACGCGAGCGACGTTGCCGGATTTTCTTGGTTATTAAGGCCTACTGACCATAGTGGTATAAGAGTTTTTTGTTTAATTTGGTGTATACTACCTCCACCTAAAATATATGCACTCAAACTATTTACACCCTGTATATATATATATATATATATATATATATATATATATATATATATATATATATGTTACAAGGAAATACTCTTTTAACTTATTTTTGAGAGCTTTCGAAATTATTTTATTTCATCGTCAGTCAATATACTACAAATAACACAAATATTAACAATTTAGAAGTAAAAAACTAATCACTTACGTTGGTCGAGGTTGTGTAAGCAGAAACACATCTTTAAACTTTAGAATATTCTTACAAATTTTTAATTGTCACGTTGGCATATTTGATTTCAAGACATGTGATATATATTTTTTAAAGTACGGGTAAACTATATTTATTCTTTGTAACTTACTGATAAATTGAAATATTATTAAGGAAACAAAAATTCATTGGGTAGCAAAAACGTTGAATTTTATTTAATCAATCTGAGAAATCTGTATTATATTCAGATTGATTATGAGTGTTTGAAAACTTATTCTCCATTTCCAGTAAGTTACAATAAATCACATTTAAATTTTGTAAATCTGTCTTTTTATTGATGGTATTAGACTGACCGTTAATGAAGACCATCTCCAAGAAGCTACGTTTAAAACTGTTACGTTCAATGGCCAGAACTTGCGGATTTTCAAAGGAAGGAGAATGGTTATGTTGTAAACAAATTACTGCTATGCCTCTATACCATATATCAAAGAACTAACTCCAAAAGTATTGAAGATCTTCAAAAACGAAACTAGTATAAAATTTGCTCATAAATCTATTAAAACAGTTGATCATCTATTTAGCAGAACAAAAGATAAAATTCCCAATGATCTTAAATCTAACGTTATATATAAAATCGACTGTAGCAACTGCCCTGCTTCCTATATTGGTCAGATGTCAAGAATTTTGAAACACCGAATGACCTTACACAAGAGTGATATAAAACTAAAAAAGGAAAGTTGTGCTTTAGCCACCCACTGTTTACAACATAACCATTCTCCTTCCTTTGAAAATCCGCAAGTTCTGGCCATTGAACATAACAGTTTTAAACGTAGCTTCATGGAGATGGTCTTCATTAACGGTCAGTCTAATAACATCAATAAAAAGACAGATTTACAAAATTTAAATATGATTTATTGTAACTTACTGGAAATGGAGAATAAGTTTTCAAACACTCATAATCAATCTGAATATAATACAGATTTCTCGGATTGATTAAATAAAATTCAACATTTTTGCTACCCTATGAATTTATGTTTCCTTAATAATATTTCAATTTATCAGTAAGTTACAAAGAATAAATATAGTTTACCCGTACTTTAAAAAATATATATCACATGTCTTGAAATCAAATATGCAAACGTGACAATTAAAAATTTGTAAGAATATTCTAAAGTTTAAAGATGTTTTTCTGCTTACACAACCTCGACTAACGTAAGTGATTAGTTTTTTACTTCTAAATTGTTAATATTTGTGTTATTTGTAGTATATTGACTGACGATGAAATAAAATAATTTCGAAAGCTCTCAAAAATAAGTTAAAAGAAAAAGAGTATTTCCTTGTAACCCAAGAAGTTTGGCTGCGTCCGGATATTTTCTTGTAATATTTGAAAGTTATCAGCCGTTATTACCGAAATCAATTGAATAGCAGAAATGGGATTTCTCAACGACATGAATGATAATTGTGGCATCTCTGGTTTTTATTTTTTCTGAGTTCTTTGGGAATAACACCACATAAACTTAAAAGCCTGTATATTTCAAAGGTCCAAACGTTTCAAGGTCTAAATCAGACCTCGTTTTCAATGATATTACACAAAATAAACAATAAATTAAAAAAATTAAAAGGATTTGCATTTGACAAATATCCTAATTTAATATTTTATCGCAAAATGAAGTCCGACATCCAGGAGTTTCAGGAAAATATTGAATTCAGTTATGTGTACTATATACAAAAATAATTGTTCAAGAATTCAATCAGTTGACGGGAGCACACTGATGAAGGTTCTGGACTAGAAACAATATATTTTCTTGCGTTCAATGGATTGAAAAATCTCGAAAAGTTAGTATCAAATCACAATTTGACATTAAAACTGATGTAACTAAGGGATTTACTGCAAATTTGATACATACAGGGTAGCACAAAAACATTTTAAAGATCATGTGAAATAACAAAGCTTCTTTCAAATCGGAAGAATTTGAAAGAGTTAGAATTTCATGGGGCGTTCCTAGGTACGACTTCGCCAAAAATGAGACCAAAGAAAGCTTTGTTATTTCAGATGATTTTCAAAAAAAATTGTGCTACCCTGTATAAATGAAATTTGCAGTAAATCACTTAGTTATATCAGTTTTATTGTCAAACATTAATGTCAAATTGTGATTAAGATATTTGTCATTGCGAATCCTTTTAATTTTTTTAATTTTTTAATCATTTTGTGTAATACCATTGAAAACGGGATCTGATTTAGACCTTGAAACGTTTGAACTTTTGAAATATACAGACTTTCAAGTTTATGTGGTGTTATTCTCAAAGAACTACAAAATATACAAAAATCGACAAATTCCCCACTTTATGACCAAAAATACATAGCTGAAAATTTTGAAAAAAATGGAATCTATGGTCTTGCTCAAAGTTTACACGAGAAATATAGGGAAACTCCTGATATTAATTTTGGGAGTACATTATAACATTAAATAGAAATTAAAATCGCATACAAGTATAAATTGGTGTTTTTTTAATACTTCATTAAAATATATATAAAAAAAATATATAAAATTCGACCAATTACATCCTTTTTTAGTAGGGATAATTTGGTTATACTAACGATTCCGGACAATCTTTGAGATTTGATACCATATAGATGAATCAAAGTATACTCCTATACTGTTCTAATATTCCACTTTAAGACAAGCAGGAAATGAGTGCATTTTCTTATACTTAGCTTAATATCTTTAAACTAAGCGTCTTAAATTAAATATTAAAAAATTATACACTTTTATTTCTAACACTTAGCCTTTTTATTTTCTCTGCTCCATTATTCGCTTAATTTTTATAAAAATATTTATTTTATTTTGTAATTTGGCCCTCAAAAATTAAGATTATGATTTTAGCTTTATTTTGCCAATCAACTTTGTGTGAAGCCCCATATAATCTTTTGTCTCAATTTTAGGCTTAGTAGTTTGGAAGAATGGGTCAAATTTTAAATAATAAATTATTAAGTCTAAAATAATAAAAAATAATTGTATTTTTATGATGATTCCTTTCATTTGGCAAGTTATGAGTGCACTTGAAAAAACAAAAATTTTATTTAGCATTTAAGTTTATAAATTACTGTTAGAATTTGTGTTTTACTTTTCTTAATGGGTCGAATTTTGTATATATTCTTAAATATCTTTTTAATAAATTATTTTAACAATATAAAAAACATATTTCTGTATTTATAATAAAAACATAATATCAGTGATTTCTCCTTATTTTCAAGTCAAGTCTTACAGTTTAGTAGATAAGGGGGGTGGGGGAATGGGTAGAATTCTTTATATTTTTGGTAATATCTGTTAAATAATTCATTTGAAAATATGAAACAAATATATTTGAATTCTTCATAATGAGCCCCTTGATTTAATATTGTTATAAATTATCCACTCTGTCCCTGGCGACTAACGTAAAACATTTCATTCTAATACGACAAAAGACGCTGGGAGGATAAAAAAACAAGGACTGGAATCTTCTAATGAGGACAAAAACTTAATCTCGAAATAACCCGACAACTGAAAAGTTGACACTCAATTTTGCTAGAATTCGTTACGGATTTTAAAAGGAGCGGCCCAGCATCGGAGAGTTAGTTATAGTGTAGCGTTTGTTTCGTATTATTATTTTGATATTCGAATCAGCTGTTGTGAATATTTGTTGTAAATAAAAGTTTCTAGGAAGTGATAGTGAATATTAGGTTTTAAATTTATTGAACCCACGCAGTTTATTGCAATATATTACATTATGCGTTAGAAACAAATTTAATTTTATATTTTTCATTAAATCCTGCTACTTGTACGCCAGAATTAATATTAGGGGTTTCCCCTTAATGTTCTTGTATAATTCAGGTGAGCCCTGTATCTCTAATTGTTTTCAAAATTGTACGTCTTAAAGTTTCAGAGATACGGGGGGAAATGGGTATTTTTTTTAAAAATTTGTTAGTATCTTTTAAACAATATTTTAAAAATTTAAACAATAATATTTGTAGTCTTCATAACGAGGCTTTTAATTTAATTTATTACATGATGCGTTAGAAACAATTTTAATTTTATATTTTCTATTTTATTCTGTAAAGTGCCCCCCAAAATTAGTACTAAGGATTTCTCTTTATTTATCCTGTAAAGTTCAGGTGAGGCCCTATATGCTCAATTTTTTTCAACATTTTATGTCTTATAGTTTCGAGATAAGGGGAATGGGGATTTTTTTGTATATTTTTGTTAATATCTTTTAAAGAAATTATTATTACAATATGAAAAAAAAAACATATTTGTGTTCTTCAGTATGAGCCCTTTCATTTGATGTATTAAATGATACGTTAGAAAAAAAATTATTTTAATTCTATAATTTGCCCTCCAAAATAAAATTAGAAGTTTCTTCTTATTTTTCCTGTGAACTTTAGACTATTTTTAAAAATTTTAGGCTCAATAGTGTCTTAGATCATGTGGGAATGCTTGTTTTTTAAATTTACCCCCAGAAGAACCCCTAAAATCAAAATTTCTTCTTTTCGGTTATGTAACTATACACGGATACCAAATTTTAGGCTTTTCCGTTGAGTAGTTTCGGAGACAATTGCTGTGACGTTTAAAACGGAGAAATTAGGAGCGATATTATGGGTATCCTTATATTTTATATACGGAACCCAGAAAATATATAATATCATTAATTAATATTAATTGCTTTGTCTTTTAAGAATTATAAACCTATCAATATTTGGGAGGTTTGTATCTTAAATATAAAGAAAGTAAACCTCTCTGTTTGAGTTAATAATAACACAGGTATAAAATGTCAGAGCTCAAATCAAATTCACTACAAGGATTATGAACGAAAATCTTGAATGTTTCCTGAAATCATTCAAACATAGTTACGTCATGGTGTGTATGTAACCACAAGAATCTTTTTAGAACATTATCAGTTTATGTTTTTTATAACTACTAAATAATAAAAACAATGTGAACGGAGGTTTTCACGGCCAGAGTCATAGCTGATTTTGCTTTTTCCGGATTTGGACAGCGTCATTTTTGACAGAACCAATAAAAACAATATTTTGTTTCTCATAGACTATCTATATAATTTATAAAGTATTAAATTGAATTTAAAAGAAAGTTTATCCAAATGTAGTAAATTACTTCAGTAGTAAATTATTAATTATATTTAATTACAAATATTCCCGATTATACAATTGTAAACGCGCGATATGCAGAGACGACTGAAATACTAATATTGAGGAATCACAAATATAAAATTTACCAAGAAAACAATTACCATTTAATGTGTTCCTGAAGCGGCAACACCACAGGACGCTCTGAAGTTGATAGAACCGATAATACATTTTACATAAGGACGCTTGGTTGTGTGCTAGTGTGCTATATGGGAGGACGCCTCCTGCTTGGAAAGTTGCAAATATTCTACGATGAACGCCCAGTGAATGTTTTATGAAAAGACGCTTTGAGGATAGTTGGATGTATATATATATATATATATATATATATATATATATATATATATATATATATGTATATATGTATATATATGTAATGGTTTTGATGCCATGTAAATATTAGTTGGTAGTCAGTTTAAAATAGATATACATAGAAAATAATATATATAAAACAGTTAGAAAAAATTAAAATGAAAAATTGTAAATTGTAGAATTTAAATTAAAATAAGTTGAGAGATTTATTCAATCAATACATATGAGATGTAGAGTGAAGAAATCAAACCAGAAAAAAATATAATATATTAAAGGTATGGAACCAGTTGTAATCAAAATAGTGATGTTGGTTGAATATACTAGAAGACCACAAAGTAGCAATTTAATATGAAAGAAAGTTATTTAATGAATAGACACATTTAAAGTTTAAATATACATAAAGTAGATTAAAAACATACCTGAATTCATATTGGAACATTGTGAAATAATATGACATAAATAATGCTGTAGACAATCTAACATGGTGAAATCGGTAAAAGATGGTATTGTAGTTCAGCACTTCTCATTTAATTTTGGAAAAGAATTTCGTTCAGTCACTATAAATATATATATATATATATATATTATATATATATATATATATATTATATATATATATATATATATATAAAGGACATTACTCATAAACATGAATCATAAGATAAAAAAGGCCAAATTAAACAATTTAGAACAAGAGACAAATTATCTACATAGAAATGTCATGTTGATTGTGATAAAATGTTAATATATTATCAAATAAAATTTCAAATAGATAGTAATGTGTAGAAAGAATTGATCTATAGAATATTTAATAGAGATTCTTGTGTGAGCGCTCGACCTGTATGGTTGTTAAGAGCACAGTAGAGGCAATAGCGAGAAAAAATATCTTCTAATGGATATAATAAAAAGGAATATGAAAAGCACTTAATTTATCTTATCTTTTGAAACAAACATTGATTCTTGTGATACTAAAACCGGGAAAAAAACCCTTCCCGGTTTAGTTATAGACCTATAGCCCTAACATTACCTGATAATCGCTTGCATAGACGGAAGGGAGATATTCATCAAAACTAAATGCGGAGATACATTAGGGCCAACTATATCAAATCAAGGCCTAGAACAGGGGTCCCCATTAAATCCTATCCTTTTTAACATTTAAACAAGAACACTATTCAATTCATTTCAGAAAAACATAAAGGTGATATATGCCTAATTATCCAAGGAAAAAACTTAAAGTACATGACTGAAGTGTTAAACCAAAACCTCAATAATCTAAATAGGTGGATGGAAGATTTAACTTCACACTGTCCCTATTAAAATCCAAGTGCATTCTGTTCTCTAAAGGAATCAACAATGCAAAGAAACCTTTAGTGAAATGGAAATCCGAATCAAAACCATGGGTAGACGATGTAAAATACTTAGACACTCATCTTCATAAAAACCTCAAATGGAATATACACAATTAAAGTCAAATCTATTCTAAACAACCTTAAATCGGTTTGTGGCACATGGTGGGGATCGGACCCCGAAACCCTTAGTCTTATATACAAAGGAATTGTGGCTAGTCACATTGACAACAACTGTTATATCATGTCTCCCCAAACAAAAAAAAAAACAACAATTACTGTCGAAACTACAAAATCAAGGTTTAAGAATAATAACAGGCTGTATGCGATCTACACCAATTACTATTCTGTTAAAAAGAAAAGGCAGCAGTGATGGGAGTAGAACTCATACAAGAACTGAAAAACAAATACGAGGAGTATACTTTTATCTATACGGACGGATCACTAGACAATAAAACAGGTATAGTGGCCGAAGGTAAAAACTTCTCATTCACAAGCAGAATAACAGATGAATCACAAATTTGCTACATAGAACTTGTAGCCATTAATACAGCTATAAACTTTTCCATGGAAAAAAATTGGAGGAAAGTTATCATCTTAAATCCGACTCAAAAAGTGCACTACAGAAAATAGCCCAACCCAAATTCCACACGAAGGTGGATAGTGTAACAATGACTATTAAACAAAATATCCGAACAGCAGAAGAAAAAGGGTTCAACATAATATTGGCATGGATTCCAGGGCATGCAGGTATTTCAGGAAATCAAATAGCAGACAGTCTAGCAGCCGTAGGAAGAAACCTCAACATCCCATTAGAAATCAATACCCCAAAAGAACCAGGTCAAGAAAAAAGGTGCGTTCTATTATAATATTAACAATGAATGGCCAAATAAACCAAAATTTTTAATGCTGGAATACAAAAGCAGAAGAAATATAACTACAGTAATACCTATGAGATCAGGTCATTGCCTGGTCCCATATCATCTTTTCAGAATAGGGGTTTATGATAACCCTTTTTGCGAGTGAGGTCAGGTAGGAACTTTAAATCACGTCATACTAGAATGCCCGATTAACAGAAATCCGATATTTGATTTATACAAAGAACTATCCAATATTGGTGTAACTACACCGATTTCAATTTATTCATTACTAAATGGATTAAACGACAAGAGCATACCGATTTTAATGAATTTTCTAAATATTTATAAAATACAATTGCAGTTATTCATCAACAGAGGTTAAAGCAAAGGAAAAATACCTATACCAGAACCAAGGAAACCATCTCTTAAGTCTCACACAAGTAAAAAAAAATACTAAAAATAATAAATAAATAAATATATTAAATTAAAACATTGCCCAAAAAGATAGTAGTGCAAAATCAAAAGTATTACTAGGAAGAATATTTGAAAAATAAAATAGAAAGTGGACCATTGCCTGGAGCAAGACTTGTCCCTTTCACAGAGTATACCTCGCTAAATAATCTTTTTAAGATTGAGGCCAATAAAGGATAGGAAGAAGGAAGAAGACTATTTAATAGAAATGTTGTAATTATTATGATAAAATTTTAAATTTGGTGTATATGATCAAAGATTTTTCATTTGTTTATATAAAAAGTTATGTAAAGAATGCCAAACCTGTCAAACTAGTTAGTCAGAATTTAGTCGTGCAAGAATGTGGATCTTCAAGTGTTAAAACATCAAAGTAGCAGTGAAAATTTTGTTTCAAACTTTAGCGGACATTGTATCAACAAGAATCGGCAGCCATATTAAAAAAAACCTTCTGCGAAAATCGCAAATCAAAAGTTTAGTTAATGAAAAGACAAAGTTACAATGCAAAACAAATATAAAGGCGCCTACAGACACACAAACATTCCTCCAGATATGTACGCGCGTACAAGTAGGCCCGTACATAAACGTTTGTTCGAATTGCCTACACACGGAAGACAATTTTTATATTTAGTTTGTTAAATTAACATGGGAACAGTCAGTAACAGTGATTTAAATTTATTAGCAGTGGCGTATGTATGCATAATAAAGTAGAAACAAAACCGATTATTGAATAAACGAAAGGCAGGAAATAATTGGGCGTGATCGATTTTCACCTGTAAATCTACTGGAAGAACTCCGATTAGAACCGGATAATTTTCGAAATAATCTCTGTATGAATGAAGATTGGTTTCTATTTCTTTAAAATTCAGTAATCCCATTAATCCAGAGACAAGACACTTGCATGAGGTTTGTCATATCACAACACAAAAGATTATCAGTCACCCTTCGATACCTCGCCACTGGCAGGAATTATGGAGATTGGGAATTTTCTAGTATCATTTTACCCCAGTCGCTACGTAAAATAATTCCGGAGACCTGCAATGCTATTTATCAAGTATTAAAGGATGAAGGTATTACTAAGGAAAATAATATATATATATATATATATATATATATATATATATATTATTAGGAGTCTTTCCACTTTTCCGCCAATATTTTATACGTATCGTTTTTTTTTATTCCTATTCATGTAGTCTTTGGATTTAGTTTTTCATAAACAGGGGAGACATTTATAAAGCTCAATAGTAGTTTAAACCGTAATGAACCACAGTTAATACCTTATGATTAATACGAACCGCACTGATATTATCCCCGATATGTAAATGCGTGCTGCCTACACACGGAAAGATGTATACGTGCAACTTGTACGTGCGTATAAAAATTCAACCACAACCTGAAGATATCTTCGACAGATATTTTAGGCCGATATTGTCTACACACTGACGAATATGTACGCGCGTACTTGTACGCGTACGCGCGTACTTGTACGCGCTTACATATCTCAAGGAATGTTTGTGTGTCTGTAGGCGCCTTAACGGTTAAGTTGTAAGATCATAGACAGTGTATGCTCATAGAGTATAAAAAAATAGAGTGAAGCAGTGCAGTTGAAAAAAAAGTATAATTTAAATATTGGAACAAGTTGATGGTGTTGGAGGATAGCCGTTAGCAGAAAGTAATTAGAGAAGAGAAACTTTGGAAAATAAAAGGATTGGATAAGGTATTTATTATCTAAAAATTGTTTTGAAAATAAAGAAATTTGTTGTAGATTTTCTTAGAATAAGTTTGTATGGTATATTGGTATGAAATGTTATAATAAATCAGAACTCCACATCATAGTTAAACAACATTAAAGTAGGAATTTCTATAGTTTGTTTTCATGTCTGTATTGTTGTTTTGACTGAAATTAAGAATAAAAAAGGAAAAATAGAAAATATATTTATATATAAAAATATTAGAGGAAACAATAAATCATATTAAAATTTCTATTACATCTATAAAAACAAATTGCCATAAATATAATTTATTTGAAGTAGATATATTAAAATGTATATATGTACTAGTTGAACAATATGAAATTATAAAAAACAAAATATATATATTGTTATAAACTCCGTGAGTTCAATTAAAATTTAATAACTAATATTCACTCTCACTTTCTAAAAACTTTTATTTACATCAAATATACACAACAGCTGATTCGAATATCACAAATATAATACAACATAAACTCTTCGCCGCACTTACTCACTGCTGCGATGATGGGCCGCTCCTTTTAAAATCAGCAACGAATCTTCCCGTACAATCCATTATCAATTCTACAGTGGCCGAGCAACTTCGAGATTAATTTTTTGTCCTCCCAGCGATCGATGTCGTATTGAAATAAAACCAGGGCCGGCTTAGGTAAATTTCGCAACACTGCCCCCCTTTTAATTCTGATCGTCCCGGTCAGAAACATCCCCTTCATGGTAGGGAGCAAGTCGATCTAAATAGACCTTCAACTTAGCTCTGGGGTGTAAGCTTTGGGGATTTACCCTTGCTCCATTGGGGGTTGTACGGCCAGACTTTGTCCCTCTCTTGGAACCCGACTGAATTGGTCTTGAGGTTGTATCGCGTCTTGATCCGGTCACTGGTGGCCAACATCTGCGTTCGGCCTAATTCGTGTATTGCCATCATGTTATGTCGGAGTTGGTCGGCATAATCATTGATGTCTTTGGAAGGTTCTTCGGGGGAAGCTAAATCGCAGGGTAATCGCAGCTCTTTTTCCTGGCTGGAGTCAGGCCTGTATTGTTATGTACGGCTGAGCGGTATGCCAACAGGAATAGGGGAATATGCTCATCCCAATCACGTTGGTTATTGCTGCCGACCTTGGATAGGTGTTGTTCCAAGGTCCTGTTGAATCTTTCCACCAATCTGTCTGACTGTGGATGCAATGGTGTTGTTCTCGTTTACCTGATCCCCAACATCGTGCAGACCTTCTGGAATACATTCGATTCGAAGTTACGCCCCTGGTCTGAATATAGTTCCATCGGGATGCCAAACCTGCTGAATAGCTGTTCTACTAGCACCGTCGCTACCATGGTTGCCTCTTGGTTGGGTATCGCATATGCCTCAGGCTATTTGCTGAAGTACTCCATTACGACCAGAATGAATTTGTTCGCCTCTCAGAACCGGGAAACGGATCGGCGACATCGATAGCGAGTCTCTCAAATGGGACGCCCACATTGTACTGCTGCATTCTGCCCTTGGTCCGGGTCTTCGGGCCCTTACTGGCTGCACAGGTGTTACATTTACCCAGTAGTATCGCTGGCGAACTTTGTCTAGGGTTTTATTCATGTCCAGATGGCCCCCGGTAATCCCATCATGTACTTCGGTCAGGATGGCTGGTACCTTTTTCATCGGAACTACTAGTTGGAACTTGGTTTCTCGGCCATCAGTGCTTTCCCAAACTCGCTTGAGCATTCCACTGTCTACTCTTAGAGAGTCCCATTGGGCCCATAACGATTTCATCACGCCTGAGATTCTAGCTACCTCGTCCCATCGTGGCCTGAGTGCCCCTCTCGTTTTGAGTGACAAGATTGGTTCGATGTCTGGATCAGCCTTTTGGTCCTGGATGCACTGTTCCGTTGTCCACTCTTCATTGGCCTGCACTCGGATCTGTCTGATGGAGATACCCTCACGCTGTTCCGTCTTCAGACAATGTCCGCATTCTGCTCTATAAGGTCTTCTGGATAGGGCACCGGCATTATTGTGCAAACGGACGGCACGGTGTTCCACCTTGAAATCGTATTGCTGTAATTTCTCCATCGACCTAGTCAGTTGTCCTTCCGGTGTCTTCATGTTCAGCAGCCATTTGAGGGTGGCATGATTTGTTCGGATTAAGAAATGAAGACCAGAGAGATATTTGTGGAAATGGTCTACCTCCCGTATTATAGCAAGAAGTTCTTTTCTGGTGCCGCAATAATTTCTTTCCGGTTTCGAGAATCCACGGCTGTAGTACTCGATCACCCTCTCTTCACCATCTTGCACCTGGGATAGGACGGCCCCCAAACCTGTGGTGCTAGCGTCGGTGTGTAAAATGAACTTTCCGGACTGTGTAGGAAAGGCTAGGATTGGGCTGGAACATAGTGATGCCTTCAGTCGTCTGAATGATGTTTCGCAATCCTGATTCCAACGGAAGGTCTCTTTGTCAGTGGTCTGCCGATGTAGAGGCGCGGCAATGGTGGCAAATCCTTCAACAAATCGCCTGTAGTAAGAACAGAGGCATAAGAAGCTTCGGAGTTCATGCTTGTCTCTTGGGACTGGCCAATCACGGATGGCTTCTATCTTGTCCTCGTTGGTGCGGATTTCTGACTCAGAAACGACGTGGGTCAAAAACTCTACTTCTTTTTGGAACAAAAAACACTTCTTCGGGTTGAGTCTCAGGTTGGCGTTAGTAATTAATGTCGTCGAGGTATACTAAGCACGTCCTCCATATTAACCCGCTCAGTACATACTCCATTAGCCTCTCTAATGTAGCGGGAGCATTACATAACCCAAAGGGCATGACTGTGAACTGAAACAGCCCTTTACTAGTGGAGAACGCTGTCTTCTGTTGTTGTTTTCGTGTAGACCAACCTGCCAATATCCACTATTTAGGTGTGGAGAACCAACGGGAGTCCGCTAGTGTGGTCAGAGTGTCATCAATTCGGGGTAGTGGATAGCTGTCTTTTTTGGTGATGTCATTCGGCTTTCTGTAATCCACGCAAAATGGGTGGTTCCACCCTTCTTTTTAACTAGCAAGACGGCAGCGGACCATGGGCTGATGGATGGCTCAATAACTCCATTTTGTAACATGGACTCGATGTTTTCCTCGACTGCCTGTTGTTGCCCCAATGGTGGTATTCTGATGGGTTGCGCCTTTCCGGTATCTGTTCGATGCTGGATTATGTTAGTGCCACCGGTGGTTCTATCTTAAGTGTTAAAAATTTGCCAGTGCTTTGTGATAAATTGCTTGGTTTTCTTCCGTTCCTCTCAGGTGGGTCAAATGGTCAGCAAACTGTTGTAGGAACTCTTTACTCGGCCCTGTGTCCTTCACCGATGTCTGGTACCTTTTTTCGCAATTGATGATGGTCTCGACTGGCCCGAAACAAGATATCTCTTAACCATTGGCAATTCTGATGTCGTTATTGGACAAATTCAGGACTCTAATTTGTATATCTCGTCCGGTTTTAACTATAGCCCGTCCAACTAAGTAGTCATAAGCTGAGTGTAAGGGCTTTACCATTTCAACGCTGCTCCCAGGAGTGCTTTCTAGCTGCCCAAGAATAATCGGTTCCGTTCGACCGGAAATTCTGGCTGGAGATTTTGCTACAATTTTTATGGAGGTCAATGAGCTGTAAACGGGCCGTGTCAATACAAATTCCTCATTTAGGAACCGAAGAACATCATATCTCGAGTCGAACATAATTCCATGCTGGCTAATTAGATCCAAACCAATTATAAAATCGTCCTCAATATTCGCTACCAGGTCCCTATGCCGGATCATGTTGCCCCTATCTGTAGCACGATATCTGCCTCACCCTGCATTGACATGGACTCGCCTGTGACTGTCAGCATTCGCCCTCTTATGCCGAGTGATTGGAGTTTCCCTGGTTGGTGAGGTTGTTGTTTTGGCTACTTCTGGTTGGTGATCGTTCAGGTAGCCTCACTCTTCAGTCAAGTGGAAAGTGTCCTGTCCGTCCACACCGGTAGCATGCTCCTCTGTGGTCAGTTATTTGTTCTAGAAGTTTATGGATTCCGGATAACACTGCCTGGAGGGATGGTTCTGGTTCGTCCTGGCTGAAGGAAACTGCTCGCACTCTTGATTTGGACATGTTCATGACTGCCTCTACTTCCAAGGCCCGAAGTAAAGCTTCATTACTTTTCTTGATGCCACTAAATCTTAGATTTCTTTGTACTTCCACATCCCTGATACCGTTTATGAAACTCTGTGTGGCCAATTGGTCTTTCGTTTCCTCGGGCAAGTCTGGGTAGGACAAGTGTACTAACCGTCTGATCTCTGCTTCGAATTATTGAAGGCTCTCTCCGGATTTATGCGTTTTTTCACTTAATTGCACCTTGTGTACTTGGCTCAGGGATTGATTCATCGACTGGAATGCTTTGGAGGAGTCCTAACGGCCGGTCCTCTTAAGGAAATTACAAGAGACGTAGATTTTTCTGGGTTATCCCATCCATTAGCTGTAGCCACGGCTTCAAATTGCTGTTTACACATGGGCCAAGATGAACTTTTTTTTTGAAGGTGGAAATCCATTATCACTCAAATTAGTGTGAAACTCACACCCACTAAAACCACCTTGTTGTTTCTGCAGTTTATGAAGGTGGTGGTACTGTTATTTCTAACTTGCGTCGCCACCTTCCTGCCTTTCTTTGCCTTCATCACACCATTCTGTTTAAATCTTCTTTCTCCTTGTCCCCTATAATTTCCCTTATCCATTTGTATGTAATTTTCTTGTTCTCTTTACTTTCTATCATTAGTTTTATCACTTTAGATGGTGTCCTTTCACCAATCGTTATTTCTGTTCTTGTTTTATTCCTTGCATATCTTTCGCAGTCAAAAACCACGTGCTCCATTGTCTCCTCACTATGGCACATATCACAGTTACTCTCCCCCCTCATTTTCCCTATCCTTTTCAGGTATGCTTTGACACTTCCATGCCTAGACAAAAATTGTGTCATAAAGTAATCTGTACTTCTATATTTGCTGCTCGCCCATTTTGTTAGGTCTGGTATTAGTTTCTTTGTCCATTCCGCTTTTCCCGTTAGCGCATCCCATTCTTTTTGCCATTCTTTTTAGCGTATTATTCCTGTTTTCTCTGTATTTTTCATTTTCGTAATTTTCTCTAAGTTCTTCTACCGTCAGATGGATCTGAGAAATACCGGCTATAACTGCCGTTGCCTCATACGAGATCGTTCTATATCCGCTTATTACCCGCAGCAGCGCCTGTCTTGGTATTTTTAACATCATGTTCTTATAACTTTTTATCTTCATACCTCTGTGCCATGTTGGTGCCCCGTACAATTGGCCAAGATGAACTGCCATCAAATGTGGGTGGTTTACTAACGGAACCTTTGGTACTCACGGTGTTGTGGTATTTTCCTCGCTGTAAGTCCTGTTGCATTTTTGTAATTTTAATTTTATCTTGTACTTCACTTTGTGCCGTGTTTTTAATGGAACTGATTTCAAATTTCATCTGACTCTGGATGGAATCGATGTCATCTACTTTGATTTCAAGAGTCTCCACATTACTTTTTAGGATCTTTATGTCGTCGTTTATTTCTTTTATGTCTGATTCAACTATTTGCATTCTTTCATTAACTGTTTCGTTAACTTGCGATATTATTTGCATTAATTGTTCAAATTGCAATTGTCTTTTTTCTTCTAATATTTTAGATTCATTTTTTCTGGATAATTCAACTTGTTCTTGTTTTTCTGCTGCATTTTCGAGAATAATCCTTCCGTTAAATCGTGTTGTTTTTCTTCCATGGCAGGGACAAGACTTTGTTGTTTTTCTTCCATAGTAGAGACAAGATTTTGTTGTTCGCTTTTCATTGTAGAAACAAGATTTTCTAATTCTATTTTACGTTTTTTATCAAAGATTTCACTAACCTTTGTTGAATTTCTTCTTGATGTTGTTTTTTTTTGTCTCGTTTTTCCAGGATCTGGGTAATTTTTTCGTCTAGTCCCTCCGTAACCTGCTTGACTATTTTTTTGGTAGTTTCGTCCGTTTTTTCCATACTTCTGGTTTCCATAAATCAAATTACGATTTTTACTTAATCCAAGTAAAATTTTAAAACTAATATTCACTCTCACTTTCTAGAAATTTTTAATTACATCAAATATACACAACAGCTCATTCGAATATCAGAAATATAATACAACATAAGCTCTTCGCTGTTGCGATGATGGGCCGCTCCTTAAAAACAAGTTAAGAGGCCGTGCAGCTGAGCTTGTTAATTCAAGAAATGCATCAACTATGGATGAAATATAAACACTTTTAGAAAACCATTTCGGTGACTCACGCGAATTGTCCGCTTTAATCCAAGACTTACAGAGAATGCGACAACTACCCAGCGAATCCCCACTAACTTTCTCAGCCCGATTACAAAGTCACAACGTAAAAATGCACGCGGCTGTTAACAAACAAAATCTTACTACAAAAGAAAAAGATGCGCAAATTTCATTAATCGACTCCATGGCCCTAAATAGTCTTTTGACCTGTCTCGAACTAAAAATAGGCCAAATTATTCGGGCTAGTAACCCTGCAGATATCACAACCGCTGTTTCCCGAATAAAAAGAGAAATACAACTAAATAAATGATAAATCATTTGGAAAATCAAAAATTCTCAAGTACCAGTAACCCTCAATAACATCAGCCACATAGACGACCAAATCTCCCAACTTTTGCCAAACAGTCTTAGTTTTGTAAACGTACAGGACACTTGTCTAACGAATGCCTAACAAGGTAACGACAACAACAACCACACCAAAACTTGAATAATAACAATTCACAACAATTTAGACCGAGCCCTTTCTATTAATCAGCAAATCAAACTAGACCAAACATCGACCCCAATAGGTATTCCGCATAACAAAATCGACCTTCTACCAGTGGACAGAATCAAAGTCTTAATCAACCTAGACCAAACCCCAATTTCAACCGAAATCAGCAACACAGAACTCAGCACTTCAACCAAGATGAATTCTACAATCCTTCAAACAATTACACAAACGATGATTTCTACAATCCTTCACACTATCAAGACGAATGTACTTATTCAGATCCCCGAAATATAGATTTCGAATATTCTGAAAATAACTATTCTGAAACGATTGAAAACAATTACTCTGAATTCCCCCTTGAATTACCCGAAGATCGTCAACAAAATATTCAACTGGTATTTACAGTAGACAAACCACCCGATACGGAGATCTGCAATATTTAAACCCATTTCGAACAATGAGTTAACTCGACGACTTCACCCCCAATCTGAATTTTCTGGAACAAGCTTTCCTAAAAGCCCCTCACTTTCGGTTGTTGTGATACAAAGCATCACTAATGAAAAAATCCTAATTAACGAATCGACCTTAGACCCATTTAATCTTAACGATCCACATAAAGTTTACATCTGTAACTTAGATTTCGAATTCGATGGTCTACTAGGTTCCGAATTTTTAAAACATTACAATTGTGTAATTGACTTTAACAAAACTTCAAAACTATTCAGCTTATGAAAGTAACAGTCGGAAGAATATCTTTAAACAGGCAACCTCCTACAATTAATCCAACAATTTCAAACACATTCACTATTGAATCGCGAACAGAACGGGTTTGTAAACATTAAATGTGACTTACGCAATACGGAAGCTATTCTAACCACTACTCTCTTGGAAAGTGTAAGACTTCTGAATGCTCTAGTCCAATTTAACGACAAAGGCGCTTTTTTCACATCCATCTTAAACGCTAATGCCTATCCAAAAACTAAAAATTTCATATTAGAACCCATTGGAAATTTCTCTGTAAATAACTGCGAAGATATTTCGTTTGCAACTAATCCTAACTTCAACAGACAAATGGAGATTAACAATCAACTCCGACTCGAACACCTTAACGATGAAGAAGCCGAACTAATACAACAACTCTGTCTTGACTTCTCCGACATTTTCTACCTAGAATGCGACCATCTTAGTTTCACTAATGAAATTAAACATTCCATCGACACAAACAACGCCAAACCCATATACACTAAATGTTAGAACAGGGCATCATTCGTCCCTCAAACTCTCCCTGGTCTTCCACTGTATGGGTTGTCCAGAAAAAACTAGACGCCTACGGAAAACAAACATGGCTCGTACTCGTGGACTATAGAAAGCTTAACGAACTGACAATAAACGACAAAAATCCGTTACCCAACATATCCGATCTTCTAGACCAACTTGGCAAATGCCAGTACTTTACCACCCTTGATCTAGTTTATGGTTTCCAACAAATTGAAATCGAGTCCAAGGACATTAAAAAAACCGGTTTCACCATAGAGAACGGTTATTTTGAATATTTTCGAATGCCTTTTGGGTTGAGAAATGTCTCCTCGACACTCCAAATGGTGATGGACGATATTCTGATAGTTATCCAGAACGAAAGATGTTTGGTGTACATGGATGATATAATTATTGGACCC